>OX359277.1:38096363-38672137 GCA_947179155.2 Hedera helix | reverse complement strand
TCCGTTTTAAGGCCCAGATCTAATTGGACCCAAACTGAGCTCAGATTACTAATACCGATGGGCTTTTGTTGGATTCGAGCTGGACTTTGTTGAAACTTGATACGCAAAAATTTAAACTTGTGAAGTAATTAAATTTAAACTTGATACTCAGATAAGTTTTTTTTATTAATTTCCATATTGGCTAGTGTCATAATCATTTTTGATTACTTTAATATTTTTTTAAACTTTGAATTGGGTGAGAAAGTATTACTATATTCGTTTCCAAAAAAGAGTCTCATTAATAGAAATATTTTTTAACAAAAAAATATATTTTTATTCTATATTACACATAAATTTCTTGAGTGTTTAATTTTGTAATGATGATATGATAACATAATTATGATGACCAACTTTTGGACATTAGGTGTGTTCGACTTCTAATGTCTGTACCAATTTTATTGCGTTTGAAATCCACATGTTGCGTTTGTGAGTTGAATAAATTGTGTTTAAAATAAATTACTGTATTACTAGACGAACAAGATTTTTAAGTGTGTTTGAACTTTTAAATACTCTAAATGCATCAAATGTTGCAAATGCTGAGTAACCAAACATAGATATTGTATTGTTTTTAACTAACATAAAAAGAAATAAGATTTTTTGTTGGAACAAAAATAGTGATCGACTCTTTTGAGGAAGCAGAGGTCGGAGGGAGTACTAAAATCGTAAAAAAAAATGACATTATCAAATGAAAAAAATTCTTGATGTCAATAAAAAATTTGTAAAATTTTATTTTTAAGTCAATGGTATATGCTGTAACTAGGTAGAAAAAGGATTCATAATAGTGATGCACACTTTAGGTAATCTGATTCCCCCCCCCCCCCCCCCCCCCCCAATTTCAATAGTCATAACACATGCCTTGAGAAAAATTATTATCCAATAGTGCCAAATGAATGGGATACAAAATATTTCATCCATTTCAAAATGAGAATTTTTCCTCCTTCAAATATTAATGTCTACAAAGAATATATATTTATTTTTCCAGAAAAAATCATAAAATATTTAAAAATAATTTTTTTCAACAAATTTTTTAATAAGAGATATCTAAACTTGCCTTGCACAAACTTTAGTTCCAAAATAAAATAAAAGGTCAACAAAAGAAATAAAACTCTCCGGTCAAATAGAGGGAGTACAATGATTAGGTTATGGACGCACAAAATAATACTCCCTCTATTTAAAATATAGGATCACTGTTAATCTGTTACCAATAAAAAAAATTATAGGACCACCAGTATTCTCACCTTTTTTAATCCAGCAATTTAAAAAAAAAAAAAAATGCATGCATGTAATGATTTCATGTGCGTAATCTTTCACTTATTCACAATGTAGCAGTATGATCCATTATATATTGAACCCTCATGTGGAAACATAATCAAAGTTATTTTTAAATTGGTAATACTCGGTGTTAAAAATACTTCCGTTATCAACCTTAGCATGATTACTTCTTTAGTGGCTCCAACCTTCCCCAATCACACTTACACATTTGTGACTTCTAATTAATCACATTTCTAACTTCCCACTAATTATTCACTTATATATAATGCAACCTTAATTACCATTCATCAAATATTTCTAAGTTTCAATAGCGGTAAAACTTAATTTTATTGCATTATATTTTATGAAGCAAATTAGCCAGCAAACTTTTTCACAACTTTCTTCAAGTTTCAGGATTAACATAAGAAGGGTTTATTATTAATTAATCACGAAGATTTTGCATGTATTCTTTGTAGCCATGGTGTTGATGTTTAAAAATATGGAAGCCGATGGCCGGAGTTTAACAAGGGACGCAAATTTAGGCCGGAAGGTGATCAACAGCGGTGTTGATGGAAATAAACTAGTTGATCAAGAAATTACTGATCAGAACAAAATCAGCATTTTGAAGCTCGGAAAACTAAAGATGAAAGAGATGATGAGAATGAGAGTACTGTTGGTAACTATGGACAGTACTATCATTGGCCTGAATCATCCACGGAGCCAACCCCGTTTTGGCCTTCATCAATTGGATTGTGTTGAGCGAAATAGACTGAAAGAAAAGACTACCACCGATCTGGCAATCTATATATGCATGCTAGTTTCTCCGTGGATTGATGTTGGTATAATTAATTAATGAAAGTTGTGTAAGAATATATTGTGCTTTTAAAGCTATAAATGTCGAGTCAATTTGTGATTTTGTAGTCAAAAGTATGTACTGTAGGACGAGTTAATTAGTTAGCCAAGTCGTTGAATATATAAAATTTATGAGTGAGCCTTAATTTTGTTTTTTTAACACATATTTAATTTGGAACTATCACTGAAGTATATATTCTGCAAAATTGTGGGGAAAAAAAAACACTCTATTCAAACCAGGAGCCCAAAAATAAAATTACATGCAACATATATATAGAATTTATTTTAATTATTTTAGTAAGATAAAAAACTTTTACATGGATATCTAAGCCTTATAACTTTGATGTATGTTCTTTCTAACCATTCTTTTGAGTGTGTATGTGTGTGTGTGTGTGTGTGTATATATTCTTATCAATACGACCATTCTTCTTTGGAATGGAGGGAATATGCATTTTCATACCGTAAGAGTTAAGATGACTGCATGGTTTTTTTTTTGTTGCTAAATACTGCATGGGTTTATTCTTAGTTTATATATCAGATATGATAAGACTCTGCATTTACATACTCTTAATTTCTTGACATGCATGTTACACGCAGGCAATATAAAACATGTGTGGAAGTAGCACCTAGGTGCAGTTTTGCCGACTGATCATACTTGAAGAACATGGCTTAATTTCAACCCCTCAATACAATTAGTTGAGATTGACTCAGAGAGTTTGATAATGGAAGAAACAAAGTATAGCATCTTGAGACAATAATTGTTAAAAAGGAGCATATATATGACCTAAGATATATATAATGAGAGAGAATAGTATATTAATTTCAAAAAATATTGTCAAACTTATATATTAGTATATATTTATAGGACTTAAAATAGACCATTTACATTCATTCGCAGTACCCTTCAAAAATAGGTTGCAGCCTTTGGGAAAATACTGTCATAAATTGGTATTTTAGAACGCGCAATTGTAATGTTGTAAAAAGTTATGATTCAGTTGGACAGAATATTGCACGTTCTTCTTTTTTATTTTTTCGATTGGTTGTTTATCTTATACATGTATATTTAGTTTGTCGTTTGACATGGTAGTTAATTTTTACAGTCCTCAAAAAAAGAATTTATTTTTTTTCGATATATATATATATGCGTGCGTATATCTATATAATTCAATACATATAGTTAGGAAAGGAGAAGGGTTTGATTTATAATTAATCTAAAATATTTTCTAACATATCTAACCTATTTTTGTAGTACCTGATCAGAGAAATTTTCTAGTATTATTACTGTATATACAGTAACATTTGTTCAACACAAGCTAAGCCTTTCCTAATTCTTGCAAACAATCCACTATGTTTAATGAAGTGAATAGTTCCTATCTATAAGGGGATATTTTCTTTTAATGGTGTCTTTGTAATTATTTCAGGAGCGAATCTATAGTATTCAAAGTTTAAATTTAAATTTATAGAAAGTCGTTAAGAAATTCCTCAATTATCACTGTTAAACATGATTTTGCTTGTTTGTAGTGCCTTAAAACTTGCCCCAAATAGCACTACAAATACTACGTGCGTTCTAGTCAATCACATTTCTATCTTCCCTAGCTTCCCACTAATTATTCCAAATAGTGTAACCAACTTCATTTGTATATAATGCAGCCTTACCAAATTTGTATTTTCACCAAAAATCTCCAACCAAAAAACTGTTGTAAGTACTTAAATTAAACTCTGATAAAGATTGTGTGATTAATTAAAATAATGGTGCTTAAAAAATTAAGCAAAAATTTAATTCTGTATTTACGTATTGAGTTAAGAAATCAATATTCTGCATGTGTGTGCATGACTTTCCATTAGTACGTACCGTGAGTTTTACGTATCTATTAATGAATAAGACCAGGACCATGAGAGTAAGGGCTTGTGTTTGTGCCTGTTTATATATCTGATATTTCGTGTGCCTACATTCATTGCCCTTAATTTCTAGACATAAAATTACAAGTTGCAGGCAATAGAAAATTGTATTAGCTTATATAAAATAACAATATTAATCCTGCTAGCTGCGCTGCCATAAACCATCTTCACCCTCTTTAGTCTTTAGAAAGCAATCAATTCCCCATAAATTAAATCGATAATCATTATCCCTTCCAACTTAACCAAGTGCACTTATCACTGTCGGCTTCTTTTGCTCCAAGAGCCGAACTATAGAATATACGCGCATGGAATTAAGATCAATAATGGAAAAGTGCAACAGAGGCTACATAGAGAATTTAGAAGGTCACTATTAGGCTGTGAGTTACTGTGACTTTTAGATTTCATATTCAATTTTCACTTAGAATTTATTTATTTTTATTATAAAATTATATTGTACCAAAAAAAGTGGGACTTCAAAAAAAAAAGATGGTCACTATTAGATTATTTTATAGATTGTACAGTCATTCAATGAATTCTCTAAACTTTAAAAAATGCTCAAACAAATTTATAAGAATTATTGATATATCTTTAAAAAGGAATCAATTATTAATAATATGATTTTGATAATTAATATCCAGCTCAATTTTCATGGCTAGCTTTGTCCGTACAAAAATAAAAAGCTATATTATATATATATATAGTTAGTTAAAAGACTGTTATATAATTATTATAGTTTTGAAATTAACTAAATATTGCGGTATATATAGGCACCACTAATGAACGCATTTAGTTTATTCATATTGAATAATTGAACAAGTAGGTAAAAAGTATTCCTTGAAAATTCTCTTAATCATTACGACTTATTTGCTGACTACTATACTACACAAGTTCCCTGCTTTAATTTTATAATTGCTGAGCACATTTTTTTATCTTGCCTACCACCACTCATTGACTGGTCCAGAAATAGTAACCATTATAAAATAGCCACTTGATGATCCCATGTACTTCCATCGAGTTTCTCGAAGGAAGGAAGGAAGCAAGGAAAGAAACAGGTATATATTCACTCTAACCTAATTCTTAATCAGTAAGATCATACTCTTCAATCTTCATAAATACGTACATACATACATATATATATGTGAGTGTGTGTGTAGTTTACTAGTGGAAATTTTATCTACAGAAATTGGACGATGAAGAGCTTGATGTTAATAGTAGTGTTGGTGGTGATTTTGGGAAGTCTGGAAACCAACGCAGAAAGGCGGAAGCTAATTCTTCTAAATGAAGATCATGCAAATTATGCTGGTGGGAAGAGTAAAAGTATTGGCGGGAACAAAGTAGTAGGAGCTTCTGATGAAGATGATGAAGATTATCGGCGTCGTGATTCGGGATCATATGGTGGATCTCACCACAGTTATAGAAATAATGAGCGCCCTAGAGACCCCCATCAATAATTCATGCACGCTGAATTAATCGAAATACTCCTTCCTACCTACTAATTATGTAATAATATGACTCATGATCTCATGATGAGAGGAGTTTTAAAAACTTGTCAGTTCTATGGGCGGTGTGTTTATCGATGCTCTGTTTATGTAGGGGTATGTACTGAATAATATATCTAATTATTATCAAATGAAATAATATTGCTACCATTAGTTGCTTTTTCATTCGTTGAAACTTTTCATCATTTTCATCAAGCCTAATCAACCAAAGAGTGCATATAAATTAAATATATAGCGAGAGATAGAGAGATTAAATTAGGCTCTTCTTTTATTAATAAGTCCATACACAACTAAAATATATTGAACTGTAATTTATTATAAAAGATAAAAAAAGATTATATTATGTACATAAATTAATTCTTACTTGAATTAAATAATTTAATGTTAGTGAAAGATTTAATATGAAAAAAGCATAAGCAATTTACCCTTTCATGGATTGTCACACTTTCTTTGTCTAAAAAAGAAAGGAGTTCTATTTTATGAGAGAAAATGAAAAGCTAGGTGTGTCTAGGAGTTTTTTAGAAGACAATTTAAGCACGGGGTGTCTTGTAGTTTTTAAGGAGAGAAAGGGAAAGAAAATTAAATTTAAAAATAAGAAGATTTGGAGACTATGTGAATTAAGTCATTATATATTTCTCTTCCATTCTCTAATTATCTTTTCTAATCTCTCCATTTATTCTCATTAAAAACTCCCTAACAGTATATCATGAATTAAAATTTTGTAGTACGATATATACTTTTCTCCTAAAAGGGAAATTAATTAAAGGCAGAGAAAATGGCAATAACTAGAGTGCCTTTAAAGTTAATTTTCAAGTGAAAAAAATAAATGTAGGATGTGTCTTTGAGATATTCTTTAGGAAATGTAGTGTATAGAAACAAGTCAATTTTAGATGCCCATTATCAGATTATAGATTGTGCGATCATTTAATAAACTTTTAAAACTTTCAATTAAAAATACTCTTAAGCAAAATTTAAACTAATGATATCTCTAAAAACAATCTATTGTCAATATAAAATGATTGTGATATATAATCTCTACCTAAAGCTAGCTTTGTCCGAAATAAATTAAAGAATAAATAAAAATGATTGTTATTTTTAACAACAACAAAAAATATAAAATTTTACACATAAATATAAATCGCATTTGCTATTCAATATTTATGTACAACGAGTTTTACGAGACTATCGATTCAAAGTATCAATTCTCGAATACATTAGTCATATCATATATAGCTAGGTGCCTAGCCGTAGTGAGAAAACAGTGTTACGTAATTATTTTAGTTTTGAAATTAACTAAATATTGCCTATATATATGCACCCACTATGACCACTAACGTGGAAATATTTAATTGGATAATTGAACAACATGGTAAAAGAAATCCTTGAAAATTATCTTAATCATGATGACTTGTAGGCTGACTACTACAATACGTCAGAAGTTCCCCATTGTACCCCTTTTTATTTATTTAATTTCAGCACTTATTTTAATTTCATCAGTGTTGATCACAGTTTTCTCTTGGCCCCCACAATCCCACTCATTAATTAATCAAGAAAGAAACAGTACCATATATTACCTATATAAAATAGCCAGTAGAATCTGGATACGATCCGTTTGAAAATGACTTATTTTTTTAATTTAAAATTAAAATTTTAGTAAATTTATAAATAAAAATATTTTGTAATATTTTTATTTATAAATTAAAAATTATAAATAATAGTTGTGAATATATTCGGTTAATAAGAACTTATAAGTTAAAATAAAATATAAAAATTATTAAAATATCCTTCAATAAGAAAAACATTAGAAAAATAAAAAAGAGCATTTTTGTCATTTCATAGTCGTTGATCAACTTAAAAAAATGATTTATAAATCAATATTTTTTAAACAAATACTTATTTATTTATTTTTGACTTTTTTTTAACTTATAAGTAATAAAAAAATTAATCCCGAAGGATTTTTTTGGCTTAGCAACTTATAAGTTGGGTTGACCAACTTATAAGTAGCTCCCGAACAGATACTTAATTCTATCAACTTTATTAAAGGAAGAAACTAGGTATGCCTTGTAAACCTAATTCTCACATACTTTTCAGACACACACACACACACATATAAGAGAATAATCCATAATTAAGAGTAGATGAAAGTTATTTTTCATCCAATCCAATTTTATTTGTCTGTTGCAATATCCAATGGTTAGACAAGAGCATACTAAGGAATTATTTGTAACACTATTGCACAATTGTTATGCAGTATATGACCCACAAAAATTATTTATAATACCCTTTAAATGCAAAAAACACACACACACACACACAAATTAAAGGGTACCGCAGAACTGTTATGCGGCACCCCCTATTTTTATTTTTTTTTACATACCGCTTAAGTATTATGCAGTATGTAAAAAAAATAAAAAATAATAGGAGTACCGTAGAATAATTATGCGATACCCCTTAATTTATTTTTTCTTCTCCTTCATCGTCAATTAATTTCTACCAATAGCTTGAAAAAAAGATCAAGTTCAAAATTATACTTAATTATGAATCAAGTTCAAATGTTATTCATGGTTATTCTTTGTGGATTGCAACCCACCACTATACCCAGTAAGTAAAAGACAGCTTTCGATATGGGCATCCAACTAATGCTGCCTTGATTCTGGCATATCCACGCCATTGAGACAATATTTTTTCAAATTAACTTTGAGTCCAAATATTAGTTGAAAACAAGCCAAAACTAATTTGATTTGCAACATTGATTCCTCATTATTTTCACAAAACAGTATAACATCATCTATAAAGTGTAAATGGGTCATACAAACACCACTTTTCCCCAAATAAACGCCTTTCATTTTCCTTTGCTCGATGCCTTTTTTTATACACCGATTCAATACTTCCCCAACAAAGAGAAAGAGAAATGGGGGACAATGGGTCACCCTGCCTAATCCCAATTCCCATCCCCATAGGAAAGTGTTTAATAATAATTGTCAATTCACCTTATCATGCCGCAGAATTATTTGTAGCCTTTCCAAAATCTAATTTAATAATCACCCCTTCCTATGGACATAAATCAATTGATGATGAAGGAGAAGGAAAAAAAAATTATGGGGTACCGCATAACAATTCAATGGTATCCCCTAATTTTATTCATTTATTTATTTTTGTATTTGAGGGGTATTATAGACAAATTTTATATGCCGCATAACAATTGTGCGGTACTGCTACAAATATTTTTGCGGTATGTTCCTATCTAAGCCATTGGATAAGATTAGGTTGGATAAAGAATGACTCGCATCCCCTTTGATCATGGATCATTCTCCATATATATATATATATATATAGAGAGAGAGAGAGAGAGCATGGATCAAGAGTATATTCTCTTAAAGGGTATACTAAGCTTATCCCCTTTAGCAACGGACTGGGCTACGATTTGGTCCGTTGCTATATGTTGTCCGTCGCTGAAACATATATATATATTGTATGCTTAATAAATTAGTTGGGCATGCTTGCAACATGCACGGTTAATTTATAAAGGGAATTGAAATTAGAAAATTGATATTTTTACGAGACTCTTTTCATATGAATAATAAGTGAGACTCACCTCATGTGAGTGAAACTTTATATGTAATCAGGTGGTCGGGGACAGAGATTTGATGATGAAGGCGTTGTTGATAGTCTTGGTCCTGATTTTGGGAAGTAGTGTTGAAACCAACAGCTCAAAAACAGAAAGGCGGGAGCTTCTAATTAGTGATCAGCATGCAAATAATTATAATTATTATGTTGATCGAAAGATGAACGTTGGCAGTCTTAAAGATAAAATGAATAATATTATCATAAATCCAGAATAGAATACTCACCCTGATTCCGGAGCATATATTGGATCTCACCATGGTATTAATAACCCTGATTGCACCAACCAACAAACCACATCATAATCCAATAACTGTTCACTATCTAGCTACTCACCAGAGCTAGCTAGCTTTATATATATATATATTATCCCACCCCTACTCCTACTACTTGTGTAAAAGTGGTGTATTTGTTACTGCTCTGTACGCGTATATGTATAAGTGAATTATCAGATGCCGCCTTCCCATGCACTACTCTATTTTACGTACGTACACATGTATCTTTAAGTGAAATAAAATGGTGGTTGTGAGTTGCATCTTTCATACTCCATATGTTTCCCGAAATAGTTTTATTGGTGTTTTTAGACTAGTTAATTTGTAAAATTTTAAATTTATGTGAATTTATTTAATTTCTATTAAGCAATAGTTACTATTGTAAATTAAAATTAAAAAAAATTATTAATTTTTAAAATTAAAATAGATTAATATATATCACAGTTTGAATTTTAAAATTTCGCATGTTAACTAAGATCAAAATCAAATAAAACTCTTTTGGTAAATCGAAGAAGTATATACTCTGACATTTTCCATCAAACCAAACACCCAAGAGTGTATTAAATTAAATATATATCCGCAGAGCGAGACAGAGATATGAAAGACATCGAGTGGTTCACTAATGAAACTAATGTCTTCCTAATTCCTACATAAATTAAGTTTTCCTAGTCATTACTAATAAGTGAAAGATTTGATATGAGATAAAGCATTATTAGCAATATACCTTGTCGTCATATATTTATTGGAACTCAATCTTCGTTTAAAAAAAAGAACAGGGGAAAAAGGACAAAGCCATTCTACTTATTTTTGTAATAATTTGGATTTAAAATGATATTCTCTTTTCCACAATAAGAAAATATTTGTCATTTATGCGTAATCCATTCACTCTGGCATACATATATATATAAACACATACATATAAAATTCAATATGGTTACATATTTAACCTTGTAAGTTGTAACCACTACCTTTAATTTATTGGTGATAAGAGTTATACGATTTATTTTTGCCACTCTAAAGCAATGATATATGTATATAGTCTATACCTACATAAATGCCATATGCGCATCTTTTCAAAAAAAAAAAAATCATTTATATATGATAGCATTGATACATGCTTAACTTTGTATTTGTTGTGCATATTTTGGTGCATAGAAGGTACCAATACTGTTGATATATTTATTTCGACTGGTATGTTATACCTAGTTTTACATATTGTACATTAAAATTTAAAGTACAACATATGTTATAAAAAGTGCAAATTTAAAATACATTTATTATAACTTGCGTATTACATATTCTTTTAAAGATTTTTTTACCTTTCGTTTGAGTCCTTTTTAAAAATGAAGATAGTGTATACTAACATCCGGCAGCACTTGCGTTGAGTGTGTAAATAGTATACACATAAAATAAAAATTTTATAAAATTTAATAAAATATGTAAAAAAATTAAATTAAAAAGAACAAAATAATAATACCACTAAATTTGTAAGAGTAAAAAGAAAAATAATTTTTATGATTCAACTACACTAACACTGACATTAACAGCATCAACAACTCCATGAGCAGCTTTATTAATAGAGATACAATGAGTGGCATGATGAATTAAATCTGCTTACAGGTAGATAATAAAATTAACCTTAATTTACGGCATATGCACTCATTTCTTGTTCGGAAAATTAAGTAAAAACTGTAATGTTGTTTTGATTATAATGAGTGGAGTATCACTCATAATCATTTTCTACCTGAAAATAATTTACTTTACTGCTGTGTCACTAATGGGTGAACACTACCTTCCATTGAATCACAATCCATTTTGTTTGTTAAACACTCATCCGCTATAAATATAAGGGTTAAAGTTGATATATATAGTGAATTATTTATTTAAGTTAATACAGTTATAAATAGTAGGTAATTATTTAAAATATATAATTAATTTCAAGATTTATTATTTTTAAAATTGAAATGAATCACATCAATTTAAAATTAAAATTATTTAAAGTAAACTTTAAAATTAAAATGACTCATATATAAGGGGTTAATGTTTATGTTTTCTTAGGTTATAATTAGAATTAACTTGGAAGCTGGAAAAAAGAAATGAAATCTAAAAATTCATTGGACCTTTTTAACTATTAATTACATTAGATTTAAAAATTGGTTTTATATTATTTTTACTTTAAAAAAAAACTATATATAGATAATTAGATTTATCTTTATTAAAATTATCTTCTTACTTTTCTAGATTTATTTTTTTCCTGCTTATTTTTTCAATTTCCACTGTATATTTCAAGTGCTAAATGTACCCTTAATGAATCTAAGAGATGAAATACTTAAGTTGTATGGTTAATAAAATGTAATTCCTAGAATATGCTTCTAGCTACGCTGCAATAATTCCTATAATACTGTCGAAAAATTTATAAGAACTATTGATATCCCTTAAAACAAATTTTCTTTTCAAAATTCTTATTGAGGTAATTCATTAATCTCCGGCTGCATGTATAAGTAAACATGAGCAGCTGCCCAAAGGAAAACAACATACTAGCTATAGTTAAAAGAAGGTTGAATGACACTTTTGTCTCTTTAAGTTATCACTCACTTTTAAAATCATCTTTAAAATTTATTTTTCGCCAATTAGATCCTTAAAGTGACATTTTTTGTCCATTCCGTTTTTTTTACCCGGTTTGACTGTAACCCGATCAAAAATTGCCCTGATCCATTTTTTTAAGGGCAAAAGTTTATTTAACATTATCAATGTTTATAAGGTTAAATACACTTCCGTCCCTTAAAGTATCATCCCACTTACACTAGTGACCCTTAGGTATAAAAACTAATAAAAGAAACCTTTGCAAGTACATTTAAGTTAGCAAAAATGACCCTAAATATGATTTCAGCCAAAATTTTGGCTGGAATGTTGACGTGTCACGACAAACTCATGTATTTATATAATTTTAATATTTTTTTAATGTATTTGACTGTATTCAAAGTCGTTTAACTATTTTTTTATTTAAAATAATACAAATACATGTAAAATACATTTTATATTTCAAAAAGTAAATCAAAAATATAAATAGCCAATTAATTATTAAAAAATTAAAAACAGATTATAAAAACAGTACCATTTAGCCTATTATTTTTTATGCTATAAATTATAAGATTATTATTGACTTTCGTAAGTCAATTTGAGACATTTTTAAATTTAAAATTGAGATAATTAATTAAAATTCTAAAATAGT
This sequence comes from Hedera helix, assembly GCA_947179155.2. NCBI lineage: Eukaryota > Viridiplantae > Streptophyta > Magnoliopsida > Apiales > Araliaceae > Hedera > Hedera helix. The sequence goes on along the minus strand of OX359277.1, from coordinate 38,659,469 downwards.
AAATTATATAACAAGTAGTACTTTTTGAATAGTAATGATATTCATCATTGTATTTTGACTAAAATTAATAAGAGATTCATGTTAATTTTGAGTTTAAAAATATTTTAAATTCATTTTAAAAAATCAATAATAATCTTATATTTTAAAACAAATAAAATATTAGAGATGATTGAAAGTTGAGCAATATATAATTTCTTGATGTAGAAATTTAAAAGAATTATGATAATTACATAATGCTGCTATACTTAGAGTCGTAATATATAAATACAATAAATCAGAGTACCTTAAATCTTAATCATCTATATTTATTATAATAGCACAAACAACTTTTTATTACTAACTGAAATGTTTTGCTTGCTCCTAAATTGGGTTGACTCATGAAATAATTAATCTGCTATTTATATTTTTTTATTTACTTTTTTAATGTATTGTACACGTAGTTGTATTATTTTAAATTAAAAAAATAGTTAAACGACTTTGAATACAACCAAATACATTAAAAAAATATTAAAATAATATAAATACATGAGTTTGTAGTTACACGTCAACATTCTGGCCAAAAAAATTTACGGGAATTATATTTAGGATCATTTATGCTAACTTAAATATACTTGAAGGTTTTTTGTATTAGTTTTTATACTTGAGGGTCACTTGTGTAAAATGAGTGATATTTCGAGGGACAGGAGTGTATTTAACCCTATAAGCATTGATAATGTTAAAGATAACTTTGCCCTTAAAAAAATTGACCGGGTTAATTTTTCATCGGGCTACAGTCAAATAAGGTAAAATAAACGGAATTTACAAAAAATGTCACTTTAAGGACCTAATTAACGAAAAATAAATTTTAGAGATGATTTTAAAAATAAGTGATAACTTGGAGGGATAGAAATATCATTCGGCCATTAAAAAAATGTGTTACGTAACTGTTTTAATTTGGAAATTAACTAAATATTGCGGTATATGCACCCACATGAACCCTAAAATGGACACATACTCCTACTTTATTTACTGAATTATTGAACAAGTGCATAAAATAATTCTTTGAAAATGTTCTTAATCATGATTGCTTGTTAGAGGGGTTATCACAACTTGTTTGATGACTACTAGTACACGTCACAGGTTCCCTTTGTGCCCTCTATTTAATCTTGCTAGAAATGATCACATTTTTAATTATATTGCCTTTCACTCATTAATTAATTCCAGAAATAGTAACAAAATATACCTTTATAAATTACTAAAATTTCATACTTTCATCGATCGATTTTATATATTAAACGAAGAAATAGGTATGCGCTCTAACTCTAGTTCTTAATCAATAAGCACATGTATATATATATAATTGTCTTAAGTACTTGTTTTATAGGGCATCAGTAAATGCTTAATTTAATTTAGTATTCATGGAAAATTAATAAATTTTTGCATGTTCATCAGGGAATGACTGTGACAAAGATTTTAATCATGAAGGTCTGCATGTTAATAATGCTGGTGCTGATTTCGGTAACTTCTGAAACCAAGGCAGAAAATCGCAGGCTTCTTGTAAGTGATGATGTGAATTATGTTGGTGTTAAGAGTATAAACAGTAGTGGGAAAAAATTAGGAGGAGCTGCTCACCAAAATAATAATGCTCCTACTATTATTAACAATAATCGGGTGGGTGTTAAGCAAGATGAAGTTAGCGCAGGCAGATCACATGGTGATTCGGGAACATATTCAGGATCTCAACACAAGTCTAGATCTAGCGACCGCCCTGGAGGACCTCATGCATAAATATGTATACATGCATATATATGTGTGTGTTTCGGCCATCACTAGTTTACTAGCTAGTCTGTAGAGCAGATTTGTTTTCGATGAAGTTGAGATTTTGTAAAGTTAGTAAGTTCACCATAAAAAGTTTGTATGTACATAGCACAAAAGTGTTGCACTTTTGTGCTACGTATATGCAATTTATTTTTATATTGAACTTCTCCAACTTGTTAAAAAGATCAACTTCACCGAATTCAAATTACTCTAGAGCTAGCTGTATGTAGATAAGCTATCTCCAACCGTGTGTGTGTGTGTGTGTATATATATATATATATGCATGGGAAAATGAACTGCATGTTCCTACTATTACTATTTGTGTAAATTGGTGTTTGTTATAAAGTTATAATAATGTGACTCCATCGAGTTTCACAACGTACGCACAACTTATCAGCGTTATTAGGTGTACCTGTTTGTTTGTTGACGTTATGCATGTGTGGTTGCAAGGATAATTCTATACACTACAATCAAACACTATTTTAAATATTATATTTATTTACATTATTAAAAAGTGGAGCATGACATTGAAATCTCTGTCATACCCCACTTTTTAATTATGTAGATGGATGAAGGGTTTAGAGTAATATTTGGTTGTAGTGTATTTATACTTATTTGATTGTAAAATGATGCCTCTGTTGGCTGCCTTCCTATGTACTGTAATTAATACACGTCTTCAAAGAAAATAATATGGTTGGCATGAGTTGCTTATTTATTCTATTTAAAATTTTCATGATCCCTAAAATAATAGGATTGGCATGAATTGTTGACACAGTGAAAGATGCATAACACTGAAAGATTAGAATACTCGAAGTTATTCTCTTGGGTTGCTCGATCTGATATATTGTTACAAACAATAGACTGATCCAAGTCAATCTATTTAATGTGAGATCAATGCATGATCGTTCAAATAAATCTAATAAAGTTTGTGTAATCCAAACGGTGGTTATAAATTAAGCCATAATTGAAGTATGTACCTATTAGTTAAAAAGGTTATTGGACCAATATTCTGCATGTGTGTGCATGCCTTGCGTTTCTTACGTACAGTACGGTATGAGTTTTGTTGGATACTGAACCTAAAATAATCTCAATTACAAAAAAAAAAAATCTTCTTTATGAAATTAAATAAAAAAATAACAAATCAATAATAAAAATAACAAATAACAAATAATTATCCACAAGTAAGACATAAATCCATAATCATTTTCTACCTGAAAGTTAAGTAAACACTGTAATATTGTTGTGATTATAATGAGTGGAGTATCATTCATAATCATTTTCTACCTGAAAGTAATTTACTTTACTGCTGTGTCAATAATTAATGTGTGAAACTACCTTCCATTGAAACACAATCCCATTTTGTTTATTAAATACAATTAACAGAGATACAATGCTGAAGTGGCATGATGTAATACCCGGTTACTTTTATGAAAAGTCCCACATCACCCACTCTCCTAAAATATTTTCCTTCCTTTAGCTATAAATATAACTCTACCCCTTTGGTTTTAAGCCACCAACAAGTAAGACCTTCATTTTGAGAAAGGCTTTGTTGTGAGAGGGGTTTTTATAAAAGACCTCCTTAGTTAAATTTTTCCAGTGTCGAGGGCGTAGGCAATTTTCGGTACTCGTATTTTTCGGGTATGTTCTTATTTAAATTTTTGCATTGTTATTATTGTTTTAAGTATTGTATTTAGTTTGTTAGTTAGTATTTAGTATATTTTGTTGGTAATTAGTATTTTTGCATTGTTGTTATTTTTGTAGTTTTAATTATTGTTTTGTATTTAGATTAATAGTAAATAGTTTTGGATTAGTATTATTGATTTTAATTATTGTTTTGCATTTAGATTAATAGTAAATAGTTTTGGATTAGTACTATTGATTTTAATTATTGTTTTGCATTTAGATTAATAGTAAATAGTTTTGGATTAATATTATTGACTTTAAGTATTGTTTTAGATTATTATTTTAGTAACTTTAAAGTTTTGGAATAATGGTTTAATTGTTTGGAAAATGATTAAAGATTGAAAGAATATTTTAAGATATACTTATAGCTATTTTAAAATGAATAAGAAGAATGTTGCATAATAAAATTATTCTAATAACGTTTAATTGTCCTGAATTTATATTTAGGATCTGTTCAACTATTAATTTTGTGTTCAGCGATATCGAGGTAAGTGACTTTCCGAGCTATTTAGTATTTTAAAATTTTCTTTTATAATTATGTATGCTTTAGAAATTATTCGGATGCCTAAATGTATTGTTTCAAATATTGTTATTCTTTATTTAAGGCTTCCATTTGAATGAAAATGTTACACTTATATTTTGTTAAAAACTCGGATCAAGTATTAAAATAGAATTTTGATTTAGAAAATGAGATTATATGATTTTGAACTGTGAAATAAGTATAGTTTTGAATATCGAAAATATTGAGAAATTGCTTTTAGAAACCTCAGTCCGACTATGTATTGAAACCGTTAGTGTTTACGCTAGTTCCGGAACAATTTAGGACCTACTAAGGCGCACACCATTAGATACCCTTCGGGGGGCGCTCTTCGGGGCGCGTGCATGATAAGATACCTTAGTAGGGGGCGTATCATTGACATTATCGAACATAAGGGCCGTGTTACAGGGCTGCTGTAACCTTAGTCGTTCTGTGGATTAAAAGATACATCGAATATATTGAACTTATCGAAATCGTTGATCGAATATATTGAGCTTATCGAAATTTGTCTTTGAATTGTATTTTGTAATTATTGATTTTGATTTTGAAAGTAAATATTGACTATTGTTATTGAACAAGAAAATGTTATTTCAAAAAGGTATATTTATTACTGTTATTGAACAAAAGGTATTTCGAAAAAGTGTTTTGCAAATAGTACTTGATCCACCTAAATAGTGAAGATTGTTACTTGCTGGGCTTCACCGCTCACCCTTACATTAACTTTTACAGGGTCCATTGTTAAGAGTCGAACAATGTGGATGCTTTTGTGGATGGCTGAAGTCCTTTTAGTTATGGCGTTATTAGTATTTTGAATTTGATAAGACTTTTGTTTAAGGGAGCTGCGTCTCCGAAGTTATGTTTTTGGTATTTAGTTTTTGAACTCAGGTGAAATTTGATAATGAAAGATTGTTGGATTTTAAGTCTAGTATCGTTGTGTTGTTTTTGGGCTGCGCTTTTGATATTGTTGCCTTGCGAACTTTGTGCTTGCGGCATGTGACACTACGGGCCTGTAGCGGGTTCGGGGTGTTAAAGAGTTGGTATCAGAGCGGTGGCCCCTCGTAGTGTGTTAGGTTGAAAAACCTACACATTCCCTGGGGAGTGATTTTGGGAGTTAACTGTGGGTATAGTCTTGACTAAATTTAAGAATTTGGAGTGAGAGATAGAATACGGTGAAAAATATTTGCATCGTCTGATTAGTTGTTATTTTGCATTTTGAACTTAAATTTTTACGGATTAGTATTTCGTTTACTATTGAATAAATTGATATATGTTTTGATACTAGTTTTGTATAGTGTTGTTTAGTGGGGATTGCTTTATTGTGTAGAAAATGCCGCCTAGAAGAAGTAACTCTACTAACAATGATAGTGGCGCTGATGGTATGACTCAGCTAGTTAATACCTTAGCCCAATTAGTACAAAATCAACAGTCTGGGCAACGTGGTATAGTAGCAGAATTCAAGCGATTGAACCCGCCCATATTTGAAGGAACTACAGACCCTGCTATCGTTGATAAGTGGATTCAGGAAATGGAGAAGGCGTTTGACTTGTTAGGGAGCACTGAAATTAATAAGGTGACGTTGGCGGTTTACCAACTGCAGGGTGGGGCTTATGATTGGTGGCTTATGGAGAAAAGGAAGCATGAGGGAAATCCCGTACCCTACACTTGGACCATGTTCAAAGAGGCATTTACCAACAAGTACTTTCCTAGAACAATTCGAGCACAAAAGGAGAGGGAATTCATTAGGCTAGAACAAGGGAACAAGACGGTTGCTGAATATGAAGCCGAGTTTGCGAAGCTCGCTAAGTATGCACCGACCTTAATACCAGATGAGGTGACAAAAGCCCGTAGGTTAGAGGACGGGTTACGTGTCGACATAAGGCATGGTGTTGCGTGTTTTGAGTTACCCACATATGATGCGGTGCTTCATAAGGCGTTAGTAATTGAGAAGGGCCTAATAGAAATTGAGAATGGAAAGAACGGCAATCGAAAGAGAGATGAGTCATTCGGGGGAGAGTCGATCTATGGGGGACCAACGAAAAAGATAAATACCCAAACTGTTAGATTTCGAGAGAATCAAAGAAACCAAGAGGACAAATTAAAATGTGGGAGATGTGGTAGGAGCCACCCAGACAAAGAATGTCATTGGAATACGGGTGCGTGCTTTCATTGTGGAGAGTTAGGTCATAAAATTGCGCAATGTCCCAAGAACCCTCCACCTAAAGAAGATGCAAGGAAGGAGGAAGTAACTATAGCAAGTCCAAGGCTAACTCGAGGACGTGTGTTTCAACTTTCAGGCAACCAGTATTAAGGTATGTAACTATTTTGGTATTTGAACATGTTATTTTTAGATATACGCTTATGATTTGAAATTTGGAGGATCAAATTTTTTTAAGGGGGAGGTAATGTAATACCCGGTTACTTTTATGAAAAGTCCCACATCACCCACTCTCCTAAAATATTTTCCTTCCTTTAGCTATAAATATAACTCTACCCCTTTGGTTTTAAGCCACCAACAAGTAAGACCTTCATTTTGAGAAAGGCTTTGTTGTGAGAGGGGTTTTTATAAAAGACCTCCTTAGTTAAATTTTTCCAGTGTCGAGGGCGTAGGCAATTTTCGGTACTCGTATTTTTCGGGTATGTTCTTATTTAAATTTTTGCATTGTTATTATTGTTTTAAGTATTGTATTTAGTTTGTTAGTTAGTATTTAGTATATTTTGTTGGTAATTAGTATTTTTGCATTGTTGTTATTTTTGTAGTTTTAATTATTGTTTTGTATTTAGATTAATAGTAAATAGTTTTGGATTAGTATTATTGATTTTAATTATTGTTTTGCATTTAGATTAATAGTAAATAGTTTTGGATTAGTACTATTGATTTTAATTATTGTTTTGCATTTAGATTAATAGTAAATAGTTTTGGATTAATATTATTGACTTTAAGTATTGTTTTAGATTATTATTTTAGTAACTTTAAAGTTTTGGAATAATGGTTTAATTGTTTGGAAAATGATTAAAGATTGAAAGAATATTTTAAGATATACTTATAGCTATTTTAAAATGAATAAGAAGAATGTTGCATAATAAAATTATTCTAATAACGTTTAATTGTCCTGAATTTATATTTAGGATCTGTTCAACTATTAATTTTGTGTTCAGCGATATCGAGGTAAGTGACTTTCCGAGCTATTTAGTATTTTAAAATTTTCTTTTATAATTATGTATGCTTTAGAAATTATTCGGATGCCTAAATGTATTGTTTCAAATATTGTTATTCTTTATTTAAGGCTTCCATTTGAATGAAAATGTTACACTTATATTTTGTTAAAAACTCGGATCAAGTATTAAAATAGAATTTTGATTTAGAAAATGAGATTATATGATTTTGAACTGTGAAATAAGTATAGTTTTGAATATCGAAAATATTGAGAAATTGCTTTTAGAAACCTCAGTCCGACTATGTATTGAAACCGTTAGTGTTTACGCTAGTTCCGGAACAATTTAGGACCTACTAAGGCGCACACCATTAGATACCCTTCGGGGGGCGCTCTTCGGGGCGCGTGCATGATAAGATACCTTAGTAGGGGGCGTATCATTGACATTATCGAACATAAGGGCCGTGTTACAGGGCTGCTGTAACCTTAGTCGTTCTGTGGATTAAAAGATACATCGAATATATTGAACTTATCGAAATCGTTGATCGAATATATTGAGCTTATCGAAATTTGTCTTTGAATTGTATTTTGTAATTATTGATTTTGATTTTGAAAGTAAATATTGACTATTGTTATTGAACAAGAAAATGTTATTTCAAAAAGGTATATTTATTACTGTTATTGAACAAAAGGTATTTCGAAAAAGTGTTTTGCAAATAGTACTTGATCCACCTAAATAGTGAAGATTGTTACTTGCTGGGCTTCACCGCTCACCCTTACATTAACTTTTACAGGGTCCATTGTTAAGAGTCGAACAATGTGGATGCTTTTGTGGATGGCTGAAGTCCTTTTAGTTATGGCGTTATTAGTATTTTGAATTTGATAAGACTTTTGTTTAAGGGAGCTGCGTCTCCGAAGTTATGTTTTTGGTATTTAGTTTTTGAACTCAGGTGAAATTTGATAATGAAAGATTGTTGGATTTTAAGTCTAGTATCGTTGTGTTGTTTTTGGGCTGCGCTTTTGATATTGTTGCCTTGCGAACTTTGTGCTTGCGGCATGTGACACTACGGGCCTGTAGCGGGTTCGGGGTGTTACACATGATGAACTGAATCTTCTTACAGGGAGATAATAAACATTAACCCTTACCGGATGCGCATGCATTCATTTCTTGCTCGGAAAATTAATTAAACACTGTAATATTGTTGTGATTACAATGAGTGGAGTATCATTCATAATCCTTTTCTACCTGAAAATAATTTACTTTAGTGCTGTGTCACTAATGTGTGAAACTACCTTCCATTGAAACACAATCCCATTTTGTTTATTAAATACTAGATCAATTATAAATATAAGGGTTATTTTGATTTTTAAAGTCAATTTTAAATATTTTTTAATTTTTAAAATTGATAAACACGGTGAATTATTTATTTAAATCAATTGAATTATAAATATTGTAATTATTTAAAATATATTAATTACAAGATTGATTATTTTTCAAATTTAAATGAGTCACATTAATAAAAAAAATTAAATTAGCGATGACATGATATTTGTTATTTGAAAATTAATTATTTAAAATATATTTTTAAAAAAACAACATATTTGTTTATTTAAAACCTAATTTTTTAATATAGTTATTTAATAACTACTTATCAAATTAATTCTACTGATTTTTTAAGTCTACTTTGATATTCCTCGATCACCGCGTGCCGGTGCTGCCGCTCCACGTCACAGCAATCGCAACCCACACTGTCGTGTTATCGATTTATAGTTTTGGATGGATCTGGTTAGCATGAAATTAACTTCAGAATAAGTTAGACAATGGACCTATACAATACTAACACGCAGGTTAAGGGTGTTCTCTCTCTCTCTGCATGTCAGCATCGTATTGGCCCATTGTTCAACTTATCGTGAAGTTATCTTCATGCTAACCGGATCCGTTTTGGATATACCTTGGAAAGAATTGCAAGGGTTAGAGAGAGAAGAAAACAGATTGGAGGAAAAGTTTAATTCATTTCATTGATACCATTCTTAATACAAATCTCAGCCTTATAGAGGTCTTACTAATACATGGACTAATTGCTAATCTCAATCATCTATTTTTAATTGAATCTTAGCCATTTATTTATTTATTTATACATATCTATTAAATGGCAATATTAATAACATTACCATCCCCTCAAATTCTGCCTCGAGGTAGAAATACAAGCAACTTGCTCGACAATTTCAACCCATGAAAATTATTTCCATACTCCATTATAAACACCCAGCACTCTCCTTGCCAAAAGCTCCTAAGAAACCAATCTAGACAACGTTTTTCCACTCCATGCCCAAGGGTATTAAATGTATGTTGCCCATCTATGGCATAGTCTACCATCAGCTACTCATTAGCCCAAGAGTTGTCCTTTACAGATGCATGTGTACATGCTGCTAACATGTGAAGAGCATGTTGAGGCACAAAAATTGACCAGAATAAGCCCATGATAGACTCAAGAAGCATCATTGCTACAACGTACAGTGATTAACAATAACTGCTCTACATTAAAAATTATTCTGAATTCACGAAGGTTTTCATTTGTTGTCTTCGATATTTTTGTTGTTGTATTAAGGCCTGCTTTCAACTTTTCGGTATCATCTTTGACATTTAAAGAAAGAAAACTTGGGCTATATTTACCGTCTTTGCAAGTAATAGAGAAGTCAATGGTGTTTGCATGGTAGTTTTTAAAGCAATAATATTTCCACATGTCAATGCAAACCATGTTTCTGAGTAAACATGAGAAACGTATAGTTCCACAGAATTTTCTATTCTTCAACACCAATTGGCTCATGTAATAATTGCACTTTGTGTGGTCCATCAGGTACGTACAACAGTGCGACTATGAATTTTATACACCCTGTCAGCATAATAATGAAGTAAACGAACAAGAGTTGGTTCTTCTGCTGTGACAGCCGGTACATAAGGTCTCCCATTGTCCCCAGTCCCAAGAGGCGCAATAGTTTATAAAATGCAACAAATTAAACCCAAAGCTCTACTTTATCATAAGGCATGTTGGGGTGATTCCATTCCACCCACGCTAAACAGTCATCTTTCGGCTCAACTCGTGAAACAACATAGAAATTGGTCTCAACTGCAACTATACTGCTATAGTTCCTTGTCTTGTTCATCCATTTCAAACCCAACTAGTGCAATAGAAATCCCAAACACAGCTGATTCACTCTTGTGCTGAAGAAGTTTCCTTATTGAAGGCCAGGTGTCATCACTAGTACCATCTAGTAAAGCTTCCACAGAGGTAGATAATGCCTCATTTAATATTTTCTCATATGATGAATTAAGCTAACAGAGTTTGCAGTACGAACTGCATCAACATATCCAACTATATCACGCCGAAGCTTATCCCTTACTATTTTTCCTAATAGCTAGAATATAATTCTTTTAAATATTTTCTCAACATAAAATTTAATGATCCAAGAATTTAATAGATTAGCATTTGTGGTGGCCGGTCCAACCTAGCTAGCTTTACATAGAACCTAAATAAAAATGAAATTTGTGGAAACTTGAAAATAAAAGACGGTTGTTTAACTATATTTTTCACTGGAGGATTTGATTGTGCTTTAGTTTTTCAGAGAATAAAACCACAAAAAACTGTGTCTGTAAGTATGTTTTTATTTGGGGAGAGAGAAAAATATTATTTTAAGCGATTCGTCCAATTCAAATTTGTTATTTAATTCGAGAGGATTGGCATCTATTACTGTTACTATATATAATAAGGCAATAGAAAATTTTATCTAAATTAATTAAGTTATTTTGATTAATCAGCTAATTAATATCAAGTTAGTTTCAAATTAATATTGAGTTAGTCTGAGTTGATCATCTCTACTAATATAATGTATGTTATGTTCATAATTATACCAAAATTTTCATTACTTTTGTTGTATTATTCCAAGAATATACATATATATATTAAAATATATATATATATAATGATTTTAATATACATATAACTTTTCAATTTCACGTTCAATATATTAATATCATCTATATTATACTACTTATACACAAATTATAATATCAAATATTACACGTTATAATTTTAAATTGTTTTATTAATATTAACCCGTGCAAGAAACTCGTGTCTTGCGGGTGTTTTTAGTCCAGTGAATTTTAATCAAGTCCAGAGCCAATATTAGGAATCTAACCAAAGTATACATGCATCTTGCTGCAATTAGGCAGATCACAACAATTCCATTTCCATATATAGTTCCAAGTGTTTTGTGCTTTCTTTTGACTATAATAAAATAAAACTGTAAGTTTTTGTACATTATTACATTGTAAATTCCATCTCAACAAAGCTAACTATTGTCATTCAGTGTTTACATTAGCTAGGCTTCTTGGCATGTCAAATCCAAAGAAAAGGTGATGACATATATAAAGGATTTAAAATTTTGTGTTTTCTATATTGCCTTAGCCTTGCCTTGGCCTAAACTTGAATAACCTTTAAGAATTATATACTTATTTGTTTTAATTACAGGTGAATATATATATATAAGGGACTGATTTATTGACAACGTTGTAAAAATATAACTATTTTTACAACAAATCTCAACTATCTAGGCCGAGATCTAACAGTTTAAAACACTCTCGTCCGCAGTATAATATTTAAGTATCTACAGTATTATATTACAGATGGTATTAAATGTCCCAAATATCCTCAACATTCAAATAAATAAACTCATCGTCCACATTATAATACTGTGAACGGATAAAAAAATAAAAAAGAAATTTTACCGTCCGCAGTTTAATATTGCGGACGGATAAAAAAAATGAGACTTGAACCCGTTCGCAGTATTAAACTTGCGGATGTTATACACTTTTCTGTAATATATATCTCTCTTCCCTTGCTTTATCTATAGAAACATTTAGATTACGTCACTTTCAAAACCACATCCTTTACTTGAAGTGTTTGGATCTTTCCATGGGAAATCTTGCATCCATAAACCTTGGCTTTTGTCATTCCAATCGACATATATTAAGTTTGTTGTATGTACAATTATTCTCACTCCTTGAGGATAAACAAGAAGCATGGCTTTTGATCGAATGGTGAGTCCCATATAAAATGGGTAACAGAGGTTAGTGCATAATCCAATTTGCAGGCTTGTTTCTCTAGAAAATAATTAGCAAACAAAGCTGCAGCTTGTGATCACAATAAGAAGCTCCAAATGCACAAGATTATTATAACTAATGGATACTGCAGACCTTCATATACTCTAGTGTACCATCATCCTCTCCATGAATAATGGCATCTATGACCAGAAAGATTTAAAAGTATAAAAGGGTAAACTTATACTATGGTAGAGTAGTAGCTTCAGAGTTGGAGAATTTCCATTTGAAGTGGCATCTGTCCATTCTTCAATTCAGATTTATCTGCTTTCACCTCCATTATCCAAAACTTCTTTAAAGTACCAAACAAACGCCTTGCAATTCTCATCAAGAACATCCTCACAATCTCTCTCTAATTCCTTCAATTACCTCATGCTTTTTTAAGTCAGTTGCTAATTTGAGTCCTACTATCAATAATTTCATTCAGTGAGCAAAAGCAATCCAAGTGACCATAAAGACTAAATAAGCCTTGACATTTTGCTTCCGACTTTTCGTTCGAACCAGATATGGCAAACCCAGAACAATAAACTTTTTACCCTCCGGTTTATCCCGGTTCATGGCGAAATTATTCCCGATTTTCTCCTTATAATTCAAGCATAACAAAGACATCCCGGAAGCGGAATCATTCACAAACTGAGATAACCACTCAAGATTCTCCATTTCATCAACTTATAAAAATCATATCTTTATATAAATAATCATAAAAATAAATAAACCTTTAAAAGCTAAATTTTTAAATGGCTACCGGAACGACAAGGTCGCCGTTGGAGAGAAACTCAAAGTCGTCAGAGTCGATAGAAGTGATGGAGTTTGAATTATCATCTTCATCAACCGCACAAGGAGAAGCATGGAAAACAAGATGGTAGATCTGATTGACTTACAACAGTAACGACTCAACGACGTCGTGTCGAATTAACTCGAACCTAGGGTCGAAGATGACGAAGAGCCATGGCTTGTTGGGCTTGGGCGAATACTCGTCATTTGTGGGTTAGGAGTCGTGGCCTCTGTAGATCAACTCTGACGCCACGTTTTTTTGTCTCCCTCTCTCTAAATCTGGGTATGTATCTGTATATATGGTATTATAATTGATTATGACTCTCAGGTGTTGTTTGATTATATCTTAATGGATCTTAACAACTTACCTTTTAATATATTTTAACAACTTATAATTTTGTATTAAGAGGTCATCTGAATGGTTTAGACTCATATTTGTATCTTAACTATTCAGATGACATCTTAATATAAAAATATGGGCTATTAAAATCCATTAAGAGGTTAGTTGTTAAGATGCATTAAGATGTAATCAAATACAACCTTAGGAGAGAGAAATAAATCAGAAGAAAAAGAAAGAAATGAAGAAGAAGAGGGAGCGTTTTGTGTCAATGGATAATGTCTCTTTATGTCCATAGAGTAGAGAAAGAGAGACATATAAAATGAGTGTATAACATCTACAGTTTAATATTGTGAACGGGTTTAAGTCTCATTTTTTTTTATCCATCTACAATATTATACTGCAGACGATAATTTTATTTATTTGAATGTTGGGGGTATTTTCGACATTTAATATCGTCCGCAGTATAATACTGTTGATATCTGAATATTATACTGCGGATGAAATGTAATCCGAGATGCATCTTTCTTTTTAGCCGTGACGAAATTAGGATTTTTATTCAATGGTTCCCAAATATTGTGAGGAGATAAATAATTTGATGGGTTCTAGAACAGTACTCCCAAGCCAATTTTTTAAAGATAATTTTATGCTATTCGGTCAGTTGCATATGTATAATACGTATTTAAGTTACAATATTATGAATATAACAAGTAATACCATTATTTATATACACACACACACCCTACCTTATTGACTCATAATACGTTTTTTTTAATCACAAATTTGTTAATAAATATATAATGCCTTGAGTGTTTTGAAAAATAATATAAATAAAATTATTATTTATTTTGAAAATATTAGAGAAAGATGCATATATAAAGGAGTATAAATGATATGAAATTGAGAAAGTTATTAATAAAAATTAATTTGACCCTATATATTAAAAAAAAATTAAAATTTTAATGGGGTCAATTTATTCATTATACTTAAAAATTTTCTAAATTTATTTTATATTATAAAGTAATTTTTTAGTGAGGTCAATTGATCCCACACCCTCCAACGAGGCTTTGTCTCTATTTTTTAATTCTTAATTAAATATAAAATTTTAATTTTAGACTATAAATGACATGTTGTTTTAAACATGCCATTACTTATATCTTAAATCGATTGATTAGTATCATGCCACAAGTGTTAAATTGGAAGATAATATTAGGGCTATATTAGAAAATTAAAGTTATTCTTAAACATCATTATTTTTAAAACGAAAATCTAATTTTAAAATGAAGGGATGATTATTAATAATTATGCAATGCAAAGACCATTCTGAAATGTAATGGGATGAGTTGAAAAGGACAAAATACAGAATATGATCGGATGAGAAAGAGTCATTTTGGATTACAATCTGATTATATTGAATTAAACTTACTTTTTGGATCCAAATAAGTAAATTTTGCCAAAATATAAAAAGCAAGGAGAGCTGCTTTTTGAATTTTTAAGCCCTAAACTTTTAAAAATCACAATATATATATATCACAATATATATATATATATATATATATATATATATATATATATATATATATATATATATATATATTATCACGTTACATGATATTGATGTGAAGATATAAATTTTTAAATATCTAAGCAAGTAATATCAGAAGTATCAAAATTTGCTATAGGAAGTATCAATTAATATTGGTGAATGGTCAGCTCAGCATACTTAAGTTCCTCTATAAAAGGGCGAACGCCCCCTCCACAAGAGGAGAGAGGAGACATTTATCTCAAGTTTGTGCGTGAATTCAACCCCGTCAATCACAACCGTCCATTTCGCCTTGCAACATATCTGATGGTGTTAGATTCACACACAAACTCGTGATAACATTTTCTCCTGTGAGAGCCGCATGCAATATACACTTCACTTTTTTGCCGCCAGTTTTCTAAATTTTTCCTTGGGATTTCATTTTCCCTCCCCCTCTCTCGTTGATTGATCATTTGAATAATGCAGTTGTGGAAGAAAATAATAGATTTTCTCTAGAGATCTGATGGCTTCGGGTACAGGGGATGGATCTGGGTCTGGGTTTTCGGGTATGGGCGATTATGAATCGTTGATTTCAACGACCGATGCGGAGCTCTTGAAACGGGCATGGCGAAACGAGAAGGCGGCGCCTGAAATCCTTGGCTTTGAGGCCAATTTGGTTCAGCGTTCTAGAGAACAGATCCAATTGATGGTATCACTCTTTACAAGCCCCAATTTATTTATTTATTTATTTTGGTAATTTTGGAGATGTTTCAGTTAAGCTATTATTTTTACAATAGATATTAAAGTGTAAAACTTTTAGGCTTCATTTATCTGAATTGAGTGGTTATACTAAGCAAATTGACTTAAAGAAGGCCAAAATGTATCTTTAATTTTTTGGATTTTGCAAATGGATTTCAAAAGGTCTTAACTAATCTTTAATTTTGGAAGTATTTTATAGTTGCTCTCACTGTATGATAGCTGCATATCTTTAGGGCGTTTGTATGAGATTTGAGTGTGAGGAACTACAACTCTTCATAGGCTGAATTGTCATACTACTCTCTGATATAGTCTGAATGTTCATATTACTTTTTGATATAGCCTGAATTGTCATACATCTCTTTGGTGTTTTTAACTGACCGCTCTATCTCGTAGTATAAGCAGTCACTCATTCATATAGACTAACTCTAGTTGATGGGATATATGTATTAAAGGAGTTTTGGGGGGGGGGGGGGCAGACAAGTTGTAAGCTGGTAAACAGTAGCATCTGCGGATCCTATGGACTTCATGGAATTGAATTTGCCATATTAGTGCAGGTAAACATGCTAAGCCAACCTCTATCTTTTGAGGAAATATTTAGAACAGTAATTCTGTACGGCTAAAGCAAAGAAAAATTTTACACTTGTTTAGTCTAAGTTACATATTGACGGTCCTCATGGAAGATATATCTGTAAACTTCTCTCTTTTTTTTTGTTTATTTGCATTGGGCTGTAGGCCTTTCTCGGGATGTGAGAGGCACAAAACTAGCAGTCATGGGTGTTAATCACAACCTCCAATTGCAAATATTTCCAAATTTATTCCAGTGTTGCGTTAGTTCATTAGACATTTAGATTCTTGCATGTACGTCAAATTTGTGATTGTGATGATTGTGGCTCTTTCACTTGCATTAATGTTCAGGAAGAAACTGTGGAGGAATTTTCAAACAATGGTGTGGAGCCGCTCAGTGTATCACTCTATCAGATGGACTTGGATAGGACTTTGTTTTTGTTGAGATCGTATCTCCGGACTCGTCTTCAAAAGGTTTTCACTGAACTGAATTTCTTCTTGTGTTTCGGCATGTTCCTGAATGTTCTCTGAAATTAAGTGTCAATATGTGCTTAATAGATTCTGAAGGCAAAATCACGAAATATCGATATGGAGCTATTACCTATGTTTTAAAAGTCAGTAGGCGGACCTAGGTGGTGGAGGAGGTGTCTAGTGCCTAGGAATTTTCCTAGACGGACTAGACGTTTTTTTAGGTGGTATCATTTATTTATTTATTTATTATACATGTTATCATATACAAAGTATACAGTAGATGCAATTTTTTAAAATTTTACATGAAAAATTACCTAAAAAACAAAATTTTAAGGCTTAAAATATTTATTTCAAGTATCGTAAAGTTTCAAAGTAGAGTTCTGATTTTGCCTAGGCGGGGCCCAGCCAAATCGAGGTGGTAGAGGACCACCTAGTGCCTAGGTGGGGGTTAATGGGACCTAGGTAGGGATTTTTAGAAATAAAATGAAGGTACCAGAACATATGTAAGAAGCAAGTCGGTGGAACGTCATCTCAGCTTATCTGAACCGTCCTCTTCTAATCAATTTTCTTGAACTAAATAACAATGAATTTACAGAGAACATAAATTTGTGTGTGACATGTTGTCAGACGTTTAGATCAAATGATGAACAGCAGCCAAAAAAGAAAAACCAAACATACTGGCCCTCGCCAAGCTCAAAAGATATATCAAACTACCTGTAGAACAAAGAAACCAACCTTTATGGTGGCTTGCCAACCTGTTAGTTATCTTCCATTGTTCACTTGCATGTGTTGTAATTAATATTCATTTGCAGATTGAGAAATACGTAAATCACATTCAAAAAACTTCTGAACTTTGGAATCGGCTGTCTAAACAAGAGCAAAAGTTTGCCAAAAGGTAATGGTAGTTATTTCATGTTCTCATGATTTTAAGCATGAAATATATCTTACTTTTTGCACTTCATATTATGGTTTTAGGTGTACCGAAGATATGGAACAACATTTTGAACAATCTGTTTTGTCAAAATTGCCTGATCGCTACAAGTCCCATTTGAAGCAATCTGTAATAAGTGAAGAGGATGACATGGGTAATATTTCCCTACTTGTATAAACTTATGCCTGCGTTATTTAACTAATCAAACACCGTATTGATTTACAAAAGTATGCTCATTGGCAATGACTAAAATTATTACAAATATAGATGTTGAATATTTGAGTAGCTGTCTCTCCTAATTCATTATTATGTTAATATTATGGGGGACACCTTGAGATGGAGGAGGTTTAACCCAAGGTTCTAAAAGGCGCTAGGCGGGAGGCGGGCGGCCGGGCGGGGCCTAGCGCCTAGGGGGCCTAGGCGGGGCCTGGGCGGGGCCTAGGCGGGATTTTTTATTTTATGCCAATTTTAATATTTTATCTTACATTTATCCTAACAAAATAATAATATAAAGGAAAACAATCTATAATAAGGATAATAAAGGCATTTGCTTAAAGTTCAAACATATATCCATGTTGTTAATGTCAAAGTTCAAACAAAAACACGCAATTGTTTAAAGTTCAAACACAAGCAAATAATAAAAAATACAAACTAATAGTCATCATCTCCATATACCTCTATATCTCTCTATAACTCTTTTTTTTTCTTTATTCTTCCAAGATAACGTCTCCATCGAGCTCACACTCGTACTCCTCATTTCCCTCTTCCGTATCATTTTCAGATAAAAAAAAAAATCATGGAGTTTTGTTACTCTAACATTTCTATTATTTCTCTTAAGCTCTAGCACGCTATCCGCTTCGGATGCTTCACCAATCGCTTCCCAAGTAAGGCCCGAACAGCCTTCAACTTCTTCATCTATTCTTATGACGTCGTTTTGTAGCTTAGTTATTAAAATTAAAAAAAAATAATTGCAACTCTAAATTTTTCACTTATGCCTCGCCTAATTTCTCTGTCTTACCCGCCCAGTCCAGTATAATTCTCTGGAGGGATTTTTTTTTCTCCTTAGACATAGGCTAGGCGCTAGGCGGCCTAGGCGTGGCGGCAGGGGAGGGCCTAGCGCCTAGGCGGGGATTTTTAGAACAGTGGTTTAACCTTCCCTACTGTTTACAAGGGATCAAGCTAATTATAAACTGATGGGAAAGGACCAAAACATAAAGCAAACGAATATATTAACATATGATAATTGATTCGACAAGGCTACCCTTTGCAGATTATTATGCAGAATTGAGAAAGCTTGGTTTGCAGAACTTTATTGATTTGTTTCAGCTCAACATAACATTTAATGACTCAACTTTTCTGATGATTGGGTATCTTAGTATATGTTCTTCAAACCTGAAATTTTGCATTTCTCTGTTTATATGCATTTCAGTCCCTGAAGCACATCTGGACAGGTTTGTCATTTGCAGATGCAAGAGATTCTTAGGAGCTTTTCAACTTGATGAGAAGTAATTTATTGTACTTCTAGTGGATTTCTTACTTAATAGGTATATCATTTCATCTATTTGCTAACTAAGTGTTATCTTCCATCTGCCAGTGGGGTAGAGAAGCCAGTGGATCTGGAAGCTGATGATCTATATGCCTTGCGTTACAAATCGATAAAGCCGCTTGTTGAAAGCGGGCAAATTGATCTGGTTTGAGTGTTTTGCTGCTTGTTGTATGCGATCAAATAGTTTTTAATCTCTTCTTTATAAGTACAATTTGAAAATGGGAATACATTATGTATGTTTGTTGTCATTTCCTGTAGAAAACTTGAAAGGGATATCAAAGTGGAATATTAGTATATAATTTCAGAATATGGATCTCCAGTAATTTTCTTTATTATATACTGTTGTCACATGTAATGCTTCCGAATCCGCCAGTGTGACAAGTCTCTTTGAATTGTAATTGGCCAACAATTTGATCTGGCTGATCTGTTGGACCTACTCTTTCCAACGTTAAAGATGTATATGGAGTATATTTTATGCAAGTTCTGTAGACAAATATATCGGTAAACAGAGCGAGGAAAGCTCTGTTAAAAATACTAGCCGAGGACTGAGTTACCTATCTTTAGTATGATTATAATAGGTAATCTTAAAGAAAAATGTTGCTCACTTATCTGCATTACTCAATGTTAAAAGCCCCCCACAATTAGTTGTTTTGGTCTGCTTTATTTTGCAGTGAAAAGAATCACTTGGTGCCGGTGAATGAAGAATACTGTGCTTTGTTGACATGGTCCCAACTCCCAAGTTAGACTCTTGTTTTTCTTCCAGTTAGGCTGCAGACACTTTCCAAAATTAGAGAGGGGTTTTAAAACAATTGTTTTCTTGACAATTTTTAAGAATAATTTATGTTTTTAAATGTGCTATTAATGTTAATTAAGAATTTAAAAGCGGTGATGTGATGTAAAATATGATTATGAGGATGTTTATTATTTTGGTTGACGAGTCACGAGTCTTCCCACCCAACTTATAAGCTGGGAAAACGAGTACCCCAGTTGGCCTTTTCTACAGGAACAATAGACATTTATATAGAGACCATCCCATCCATCCGTATTCAACATATAATAGTACTCCCCCTTTGATTCAGTCCGCGCTTGGAAAAAATTGTCATCTAAATTTTTTGATTATACTAATATTTATTTTACACGTTGAATAACTAACCATATTTCAATATATTTGAAATTGACACAAGTTAAATGAAACTTAAGACAAAAGGGACTAGTACCTTCTTCTATACCTTCAAAAAGGGTAAATATTTGGTGAAACCGCCAACCAAGAATGGCTAAAAATTTTGAAGTTCACATGCAAAGGTCAAAAGAAAAGGACAAAAGCACCGACCTAGGTTCTTTCACTGTGAAAAATCCAGCTGCACAATTAATTAATACTCTCTCCTTTCAATTTTTTATATAATAAATAAATAAATCTTATTTAAAATTATTATTATAAATTTGAGTATATATTGTTTTGTTCCATGTTTGTCATTAATTTTATTGGGTATCATATTGGGAGAAATTACTAGTAATTTAAATTTTAGGAAATTGTGATATTAAAGTTGAGAATCTTTTAGTATTATTCTATATTATCATAAATAAATAAATGAGATTTTCTTTTTTGGAACGTGGAGGAGGTAATCTCTCTCATTTGATATTTGTATGAATATTACAGAAACAATGAATCGCCATATTCTTAACAATTTGGAATCTAGCAATCTGTCAGGAGCATCCCCAATATGCAAAACTTACATTTATCAAGAATTCAATTACAAAGATAACACAAAAAGTTCCTCAATCAACCAATGGTACTTATACGAATATCCCCCAACTCAAAAAGTATTATAATCAAACTGCCAAGATCTTAAGAAGCCCATCATATGTAACTCCGCCATTTTCATCTCCACCGCCCAATCGAATCATAGCCTTAACATCATCGTCAGAAGCATCAAAACCAGCCAAGCCAAGGTAGCTCTTGAGATCTCCATGGCCCACCTTTCCATCTCCATCTCTGTCCATCACCCTAAACACCTCCTCCATCACCCCATTTTTCTCTCTCCTCCTGCCGCCGCAGTCCAGAATCTTCTCGAATTCATCATACTCCACATACCCATCTTTATTGGAATCAGCCACCGTCATCATCGAACCAATAACATCATCTTCATCCGCCGCCCCCCCTAATTTATCCCCGTAAAACGTCCGGAGATCGTCCCGGCTGATTTTTCCGTCGCGGTCGACGTCGAGAACTTCAAAAGCCGATTGCATACCTGGCTTTTGGGTGGTAAAGTCGCTGCTGCTGCTGCCGGTTGGACACATGGTGTTTATAAATATGCCTGAACCAAAAATTCAAACAGGAACAGAAAAATAAAGAAGAAGAAGATGAATAAGAGAGGGTTTTGTGGTTTAATTGGAATTGGAATTGAGGGGTTGAGGGAAATGGGAGGGCTATATATATAGAATTGGAAATGTGGGGTCCATTAAATTTGGCATTCACATTGTGACTTGGTTAGCAAGGTCAAGGCGATTGAAATGGCAATAACAAAGAAGAAGAGTAGAGGCAGCCAAAAATAAATAAATATACGCAGGGCCGGCCCAACCTTAGAAAATAAAAAGCCCACGCTTTAGGCCCCACTTTAAAAAAGGCCTCAAATTTTTGAACATTATAAATAATTCATATAAAAATGTCTTATAAAAATATAAGCTAAATAATTTTTTAGGGCCCATAATCCAATTCAAATATTAAATAAGGAAAAAAAAAATAACAGTATAAAAAAAAACTTTATTTAAATAAAAATTATTAATACTCCCTCCGTCCCAAAATAAAAGTTCTCCATTGATTTTTGTAATCAAATTGACCATTTTTAAAATTAACAATTAAACATATATATTTAGATTTTTAAAAAAGTAAACATTGAGATTAGTACAAAATTTTATATAATTTATAATATTTATAGACTTTTTACATATATATTAAATAATAATAAGATATATTTATTTGAAAAATGATCAATTTGACCATAAAAGTCAATATAAGATGTACCAAACATAGAAGGCCTCATTAAAAATATCGTTTTAGCATTATAAAAAAAAAAATATCGCTTTAGGCCTCATATTGTCTTGAGCCACCCCTGAATATACGTATGGCATGACATCAAATAAAATGGGTGTGGCCAAGTGTTCGGTCCGTGTGGAAAGTTGATTGCTACAGAAGCTAAGCTAGTCGCGCTAACGTATTATTTTTCTTCTTAAATTCACAGATTCTGTTCCAACTATCTTTTTAATTTTCGTGGTGGTCACCGGTCACAGACTCACAGGTCAGGCCGCCTAAAAGGAGAATAGATATGCCTGAATTTTTTTTATATATTATATTAATTTATATATGAGTAAAAGATTAATTATTTTAGATTATTTTTAATATAAAATTATTTGATCATCAATTAAATAATTTAACTGTATAAATATAATAAAATGCAAAAATATGAAAGTACGCAAAATTTTAAGACATTACTTTTATAATAGTGAAAGTAAAATAAATATAAATATATATTTCAGCAATTTAGATTTTAATAACTTTTATTGTTATTAAGTTGTTAATGCATAATTTTAAATTAAACAAAATTTCACATAATCACTTATTTTTATATATTTTTTATATTCATACAGTTAAAATATTAAATTAACGATTAAATAATATTATATTAAAAATAATTTAAAATAACATATTTTAAATTAATTTAAGATATTTTTTAGTTCTTGTATATTTTGTCTGATGCTCCGTGCTTCTTTCCCAATAAACTTGTTAAGTGGCCAAATCTCTTTCTTTCTTTCTTTTTCTTAGATGCACATTGTGTTGATCTATCAAATCAAATGATTAAACCAAATGCTTGTTTATTAAGTCCGAAAACAATATTATTCTCCTTTATTTTATTTTAAGATATGGGTACAGTTGGTTCAGTGAGGTGGTGGGTTTCCGTCAGTTTTAAATTATAAAATTAATATTAATTTTAAAAAAATTAATTTAAAATATTTTTAAATTTAAAATTAAAATAAATTTATTTAGTTTATATTAATATAATTATAAATTATCTAAAAATATAATTAATTATAAGATTTATTATTTTAAAATTTTAAATAAATTATGTCATGCTAATTTTAAATTTAAAAATATTTTAAATTAATTTTTAAAAAATTAATAATAAATTAATAATTTAGAACGGAGGGAGGGAGTATATAACATTTGGATAAGATTTGATAAATAACCTTTAAAAGTGTTTTGTGCAATTTACATTGGCAAAAAAGGAGCACGTAATCCCTCTTTGTACATTGGTAATCTTTCTTTAAGATAAAGAGAGTAATATGTTTTGAATAAGTATAAATATATAATATTTAAATATAATAAAAAAAATTAATTTTTTTTATTTGTATATAAGATAAATGAATGTGACTTATTTATTTGGGTTAAAGATAAAATGAGATGGGGTCATATTTATTTATCTTATATGTGGGTAAAAAAGTGAGTAAGTGTAGAAATATTCAAATATAATATTTAAATATTACATATATTTTAATCATTAAAAAGTATGATATAACATTGAAATTTGTGTCATGCCTACTTTTTTAATGATTAAAATAAATGTAATATTTAATTTTGTATTTGAATGGTGTATATGTAGATTTGTCTTTCACTAGCTTAATAACATGTACAATGTACTGGTAAGTTTTAAAATTGATTTATTGAACAAATTTTAAAAATAACATATTTGAGTTACAATATATTTAAAAATGTACAAGTTAAGTTAAGATTTGAATAATTTGTTATATTTCTTTGTGTGAGATCTTTAATGAATTACATATCTTGTTTGATTGTATATGTTTATTATAAGATATCAGGATTTTGATATACGAAAAGTTTATATATATATATATATATATATATATATATATATATGGGGAATGATTCGTAGCAAGCGTTTGCTATGGACACTATTCCAGCAAATACATCTTCAACCGTTTAAATAATGATTTTAATGGATAAGATAGAGTCTCACCCGCTATCTAAGATAACGGGTAGGGAAAAAAAAAAAAATCTTAGTCCACCCGTCATCTTAGTTGACGGGTGGAGTTTTGTTTTGTTTTTGTTAAAGATATATTAAAAAAAAAAAAAAAACTCAACACACTCCACCCGTCAACTAAGATGACGGGTGGGAATTGAATTTTTTTTAAAGTTATATTATAAAAAAAAAAAAAAAATTCAATACACCCCACCCGTTATCTTAGTTGACGGGTGGGAATTGAATTTTTTTTTTTTTTGTTAAAGTGATATTATAAAAAAAAATAAAATAAATAAATAAATTCAATACACTCTACCCGTCATCTTAGTTGACGGGTGGGAGGGAATTGATTTTTTTTTTTTTTTTTGTTAAAATGATATTATAAAAAAAAAAAAAAATTAATACACTCCACCCGTCATCTTAGTTGACGGGTGGGAGGGAATTGATATATTTTTTTTTTGTTAAAGTGATATTATATAAAAAAATAAAAAATTAATACACTCCACCCGTCATCTTAATTGACGGGTGGGAGGGAATTGATTTTTTTTTATTTTTTATTTTGTTAAAGTGATATTATATAAAAAAAAAATAAAAAAAATTAATACATTCCACCCGTTATCTTAGTTGACGGGTGGGAATTGATTTTTTTTTTTGTTAAAGTTATATTATAAAAAAAAATTCAATACACTCCACCCGTCAACTAAGATGACGGGTGGGAATTGAATTTTTTTTTTTTTTTTTTTTTTTGGTTAAAGTGATATTATAAAAAAATAAAAAATTAATACACTCCACCCGTCATCTTAGTTGACGGGTGGGAGGGAATTGAATTTTTTTTTTTTGTTAAAGTGATATTATCAAATAAAAAAAAATTCAATACACTCCACCCGTCATCTTAGTTGATGGGTGGGAATTGATTTTTTTTTTTTTTTTGTTAAAGTGATATTATAAAATAAATAAATAAATTTAATACACTCCACCCGTCATCTTAGTTGACGGGTGGGAGGGAATTGAATTTTTTTTTTTGTTGTTAAAGTGATATTAAAAAAAAAAAAAAATTCAATATACTCCACCCGTGTTGACTGTAATGACCGAGAAAATTACGAACCCAATTTTTTTTTTTTTATTTAATTATATCCATAAGAAAATATGAGGTATGAAGTATGTGTATATGTGATAAGTGGTATGATGAGATGTATTAAATTAGTTAATTAAATTAATTAACTAAAGAAAGAAAAAGATTTCAAGAGAAGCTTATGTGATAA
This sequence comes from Hedera helix, assembly GCA_947179155.2. Lineage (NCBI taxonomy): Eukaryota > Viridiplantae > Streptophyta > Magnoliopsida > Apiales > Araliaceae > Hedera > Hedera helix. The sequence goes on along the minus strand of OX359277.1, from coordinate 38,633,942 downwards.
AATCGCAAAGCTTGAATGTTGGCCTTGTATGGCAATTAAGAAGATTTTTATTAAGCAAGTTAATTACTTGTATGAATAATGCGAAAGAAGAAGCAAATGAATTATTTGAGATAATCCAATGTGGGAATAATTGTTCGTGTACGGTTAACTATTTTATAAACCCAATTTGATGATAAGGGATAGTGAATGAATTTATTTAATCAAGTCAAATTACTTGTATTATTAAGTGTTAGGGTTTTATTAAAACAAACCCAAGGATTTGTAAGTGCTAGGGTTATGTAAGCTAATTTAATTGAGGAGTCCAATGGACTTATAATTAGCAAATCTAATTGGATTATATTTTAAATCCAAATGAGTTGTTAAACTAGGTCTATTAATTTTACCTAGTAGCTTATGTAATTAAATTAAACTTTAGTCCATGTAATTAATTAAATAAGCCCAATGCTTATTTTAATTAAATGTAACATAGTTATTTAAATGCTAGCCCAATGTGTTAATTAAATTGAGCCCAACCAATTAATTGGATGAGCCCAATATATTATATCCTAGAGTCCAAAGTGGAGCCCAATAACAAGTCAAAATGTTGGTCAAATATTATATATATGTATATATATAAATAGATGTATATATGTATAATAAATGTAATAAAAATAAAGCAAAAATGGGGGATTAAATCCCATTTTGCTGAGATTTATGGGGGCCCCACATGGGGTGGCTTGATTTTGCAAGGTAGCTTCTTCCACACTTCTTTCCATAGTTGGCCAACCACCCTAGTCATTCCAATTGGTCATTCATGCAATAGTAACCTCACTTAAGCTCCTAATTTCACCAACACAAGATGATTAGTAGATTGATGAGGGATTAGTAATGTGCTATATATAGAGTGCTACTCTTAGTTGTTATGTTGGTTAGATCATTTGTAGCATTTCTTAGAGAGAAAATGGAGAGCATTTTCAAGAGAGAAAGAAAGAATACACTTGTGAGTGTGAGAAATTTCTACAAGAAGGGCTTGGTGAATGTCAAGTAGCATCCTCACATACTTTGGTAGGAGAAGAAGAAGAGCACACAAATCTCAAAGGTTTAAAAGTACTCTAACCTTCTCATATTTCATTTTTGTAGCCTAGATCGATTTTGAACGGTTAAAATCTATTTTTAACCGATCAAAACTTGTTTTGATGGTCTAGAAGTCTTAAACTATGTTATATATGTATATTCATAGTTTGATGTGTTTATATCATGATTTGGTATGTGTGATATGCTTAAAAAAAAAGGTAGAAATGTTCATATCGAACTTTACCGGTAAAATCCTATGTAGCTATGTAATATATTTTGTGTCGTTTCAAAATGTACAAGTTAAATACTTGATTTATATGGGTAGAAAGTTTTATGTATGAGTTTATAAGAAAACCCAACTTGAATCTCACAAAAATATGAAATAACAAAGAAGTTATAATTTTTTTACCGCAAAGTAGGTCGTTTTGAAACCCTAAGTGGTTCGATCTTTAATTTTGTGTCAAAACGATTTCAAAAATGCGATCGAACTATGAAATGTTGTAAGACAAGAGGTTAGGAAGACAACGACACTAAGTTGGTGTCATTTGGATGAATAGATTTCATTTTATTCAAGTTTGAACCTTTAAAACCAAGGATTTGTGATTTTAGTTTTCACTTTGTCCTTGTAAGCCGTTTTTAGTCCAGTTCCGTTTGGAATTTGGATTTGTGATGTAAAGTGAAATTGTAGATCATGAAATTCTAATGAATTTAGACTCAAGAATCACCTCAAAATGTTTCCGTATGACAAAGTTATGACCAAATGAGTAAGAGAGGTTCCGGCAGCCAAAAAAATGGTCCGGCGTCTAGACGCCCTAGTGTACGCCCTTGCTTCTGTCCATGGGCGTCTAGACGCCCCAAAAATGCCTTGGAGTGGCGTCATGACGCCCGGGCTTGACAAAAAATTTATTTTATTATTTTTAAATGAATAAATGTATTTTTAATGATAAATAATTGATTAATTATATTAGATAATAAATAAAATATTATTAAATAATTAATAATATTAGATAATGATTAAAATATTATTAAATGACTAATAATATTACTAAGATAATAAAATATTATTAAATGATTAATAATATTAGATAATGAATAAAATATTATAAAATGAATAATAATATTATTAAGAGATTAAAATGTTATTAAATGGTTAATAATATTAGTAAGTTAATAAAATATTATTAAATGATTAATAATATTAGTAAGTTAATAAAATATTATTAAATGGTTAATAATATTAGATAATGAATAAAATATTATTAAATAGTTAATAATATTAGTAAGTTAATAAAATATTATTAAATGATTAATAATATTAATAAAGGATTAAAATATTATTAAATGGTTAATAATATTAGTAAGTTAATAAAATATTATTAAATGATTAATAATATTAATAAAGGATTAAAATATTATTAAATGAGTAATAATATTAGTAAGTTAATAAAATATTATTAAATGGTTAATAATATTAGATAATGAATAAAATATTATTAAATGGTTAATAATATTAGTAAGTTAATAAAATATTATTAAATGATTAATAATATTAATAAAGGATTAAAATATTATTAAATGGTTAATAATATTACAATATGAATAAAATATTATTAAATAGTTAATAATATTAGATTATGAGAAGAATATTATTAAATGATTAATAATATTATAAAGGGAATAAAATATTATTAAATGATTAATAATATTAGATAATGAGTATAATATTAATAAATGATTAATAATATTAATGAGTTAATAAAATATTATTAAATGGTTAATAATATTAGTAAGTTGTAGAATATTATTAAATGATTAATAATATTAATAAATAATTAAAATATTATTACATGGTTAATAATATTAGTATGAGGATAAAATATTATTAAAAGGTTAATAATATTAATGAGAGGAGAAGATATTATTAAAGGATTAATAATATTAGTAAGATGATAAAATATTATTAAATGGTTAATAATATTTATAAATAATTAAGATATTATTTGATAAATAATATCATTGGGAATAGTGTAAAACATTATTTAGTTATTAATAATGTTAATAAGTGTTGAGATAATGAAGAGATTAAGATGATTATTAAATGGTTAATAATATTGAGGAACTAGATGATTTATTATTGAAATAATAAATGGTTAAAATATTATTATACGATTAATAATATTATTTGTGGTATTTATATATTATCAACGGTGATAATATTATAAAGCAATGAAGTAATAGTTATGTGATTTAAAATATTATCAAGGGATTGATAATATTATTAAGAGATTTAAGGTTATAATTAAGTGATAGATGATTAAGACATATATGGCAAGGTTATTAATGTTAAATAAACCTATATGTGTTATGCTAATTGGAGGATCAATGTTGTTGAATATTAGGTCACCCAAAGGAAGTAATTTTAAGTTGAATAGCAGTAGTCAGCGGAACAGGCAAGTTTCTCTGAACCTTAACTTGTATTTATTTCGCAAGTTATTTATGTAGAAATTGGAATTTATTTATAATGCATGATGAAATAATTATTAAGAATTATTTCATATCTATATTGTTATTGACAATCGCACTTAGGTGCATTTGCATGACCGTTCACATTATGAACTGTTTAAAGAGAAATATCTATGCTATTTGTTTCAGCTAGATATTGCATGTGATATTATGACTGTTCTTGTTATGAACTGTTCTAAGTGAGGGTTCTATGCCAATTGTTTCGGCTAGACCATGTACGTTTTAAATTCATTAATCTGAATATTATTGAAGTTAGTCCAAACCATATTGTTGTGGTGCGGAATCTGATGGGATAAGCTGAAATGAACAGAGCAAAGTAAGCAGATAAGCTTACGGTCGGATGGAACATTCCCGATCAAAACGAACTAGATGGTTATATTGTGCACTCTATAAACGTACGATAGGCTGATCACCTAAAGTACCCATCACCGGATATGTCAATCGAAATGATTGTTAATATTCAAAACGAACTGACAGTTTACTGTCAACAGGGTATTGTAAATACTCAAAACGTGTGTTCATGGTCTTGTGACCCTTTCAGCATGATGAAGCAGTATGTTATGTTAATTGAATTATATTATTCAAAGTTGCATGTCTTCACAATTATTGTATATTGTTGAAGTTTCCAGAGCTAAATCTTTTTCATTCATGATATATCTTTTATTGTTTAATTAAACTTGCTGAGCAAAGTAGTTGCTCACCCTTGCTATATCATGACCTATTTTTCAGTTAAGCCGACGAATATAAGAAGTGCAACGACAAAGTAAAGCTGAACGAGTAGATGTAATTAGATGCTATTTCTAAGTGGTAAACCTTTTGTATTATAAGGTAATGTTTATGTATTAAGGTTAGTGGAACCTGGGATTGATGGTACGAATTGTGATACAATTATGTATATTTTCCGCGAGATATTGAAGATGTATTTTATGAATGTTTGACAAGTGTTGAATAGTGAGCACCGAACCCGAGGTTCAAGGGACCCGGATTTGGGGGCGTCACAGGTTGGTATCAGAGCTGTAGGTTATAAACCTTAGGTGGGGGAAAAACCTTAGGATTATGACCGTAGAGAAGACAAGAAAACTCATAAAGAGTTTAGGAGATGAATTGTGGAAAATTCATCAAGTAAGAAAAGTTATGTGTAAGTAAGAAAAGATCTGTTATTAGATCGGAAGAGTATGAGGATTCGGAAGATGATCCGAATGTTAGAGTTAAGCAATGATGAAGAAAAGAGAGTAAGGATTGAGAGATACTTAATCTATGGAGAATAGATAAGAAGAAGTGATCAGATGTAAATGTGGCTAAGTAAAATAGAAGGAAGTGATGTTAAGGAATGATTCGAGGACATTGATGATATCTTGAGAAGATTGATCTATATGGATCGGTGGTAATAAAGATGATCAGAGTAAATAGAGATGAAATGATGGGTTAAACACATAAGTTGTGGAAGAGTTAAATGAATGATAGAAGAATGAGCAGATTTTTGGAGTCAATCATAAAAGCAGATAATGATGAAGTGATTGAGAAAAAGTAGAGTGATGGTAGGAAGAGATAAGCATGATAAAGAATTACATAAGAATGATAATAGTGTATGTTGAGGAGTCTAACTTTGGAAGTATATATCTTTGGGAGTTTGACTTTAGAGAATATGTTTGAAGAATTACGTTTTGGAAGTTATTTTAGAAGATTTAAAAATCGGATGATTTTCTAATCTGTAAGATTGAATTTGATCTATGCAAATGATGAAAGAAGTTATAAAATTTTGAAAATCCCAACTTTGGAGTTAAGAAGCAGGATATGTTATTAGCATGGTGCTGAGAACAAGTATAGTACTAAGTACTAATGTGATGCATATTAAGATATTTATTAAATATGCAATTGGATGATAGAAAGACAAGGTGACGATAAGATTAAAGTTTGAAGAATGTGGGTTGAATGTGAAGATCGAGATATAGCGGTTAGGCTATCAAACGATCTGAAGATAGGTGACTGATAATTGTGTGTATGATTAATAAGCAAAAGAATGCTTAAAAGTGTGTAGCTGTATAAATGATAGGGTACTACGTACCAAGGAATGATATGTTAACAAATTTTAAGTGATGGATTATGTGTTGGCATTAAAGGTATATGCCTAAAATCTATAGAGAGGTAATAATACTACCGTATTATGCAAACATTAATGTCAAGAGAAAGTTCTAAAGAAAGAATGCTCTAGACAATAGGGAAGAAAGTTAAGGAATTAGACCATAATTCCTTATAGACAATTGATGAGTCTAATAGTAGACGCTTTTGAGGAATGAATCAATGAAATTGGAGAAAATCCCGAGACAAGGAATAAATATCTGAAAGAAGATATCAAAGAAGTGATAGAAGACATCTTATAATAAGATTGTTGTGTAGTAGAAAGAACAATAATAAGATCGTGAAATGATCAACGAAGTTGACCTCGTGAGGAGTTATGTGTTAAAGTATGGATTAAGAAAATTCATACTAAGTTAATAAGAAAATTAGAGGTTGTAGATTTTATTTGAGGACTCATATTAGTGGTTGAGTTGTGCAATTCCTTGTATGGGCGGGGAATTAGTGCTTGGTTTTAGAACCGCTTAGCTTCCTATAGTAATATAGTGGCCGAGTTGACCAATTTCTTGTATGGGCAGGAGATTGTGTTTGGTTCGACAACCACTTAGCTTCCTAATTATGATAATCATTGGAATTTTGGGTCGCGCTATTCGATGTATATATGGTGAGAAGGTGAGTCTTTTCTCATAATATATCGGATAGGTAGAGAATGTTGAGATTAGGTGCGTGTTCTTAAAACTCACACGTATGGTAAGTTCGTGACTCATAATTGTATGGTGGAGCCCCTCAGCGAATGGACGATTAAGGTCTGACTAGGATAAGCTCCTCAAGCCACGCGATTGTGGTAAGTTCCTGAACTCATACTGTGTGGTAAGTTCGATGAACAATTTGTAATGTAGGATAGAACAAGGTCATAGATAAGGATTTAGTTATCAGTGAATTGAGAATTGTGTGAGGATAGTATTGTTCTTCTGAATACTACTGGTAGGTTGTGTTATATAGTGAAGTCTTGCATCAAGGAGCAAACTATGATTTGAAGAAGGATAAGGTGGGTAATCACGTTTGTGGCACCACAGTTACTTAGATTTAAAGGGAATCATTATCAGAGAAGGTGTGAGTATTTGTTTTAAAGATACAGAGACTTCATAAAGAGGAAGAAAGGAAGAAAGGAAGAAGCTGATAAACAGCATGAGAAATTTTCAAGAATACGATGTTGGGTATAAGACTAATGAAGGATATAATGAGGAATAAATGACAATGTTTAGCATGATAGTGAAGTTTTTCTGGATGAGGAGAAATTAAGGAAGAATAGTGATACACTACTTAGCAATCAAGTACGTGTAAGAAACATAAGAAGAAGAAGGCATTTGAGTTATTAAGATCCTTGGTAAGGAATGTAAAATATGTATATAAAAGGAAGAAGAAGTGAATAAGAGGACTAAGAGACAACAGATAATAGTAAATCCCAAACTCTAGGAGTATGTGGGATATGTGGTTGAGTTAAATCCCGACTTTTGGTGGTCAGTATGGGATATGATCATTTATGTATAAATGTTTCAGAATGTAATGTGCCAAGGCACTACTGTTTGCGTATAAATAGAAAATGCGTAATGTTTATATGCTTTGAAGTAATTAATGTGAGCATTAAATAGTAAATGCTATAAGAATGATTGTAATAGTCAAAAAGTATGATAATAACGTAAGTTTTGTGTTAAAAACAGGCAATGCCGCCACGTAGACAACCCCGAAACCCGAGAGCAGAAGGATCAGTTAATAATGAAGGAGGTCAGGTAGACCCGATGCAAACTTTTGTTAATATGTTAGCAGAAGCAATTCAAAATCAAACCCCAGCAGTTGGAAGTTCGCTGGTAAATCAATTGGCGAACTTTAAGGATTTTAAAATAGTAGGACCACCGGAGTTTCGAGGAACAATAGATCCGATCGAAGCTCAGACGTGGATAGAAGAGATGGAGAAAGTGTTTGAAGTTACGCGTGTTGCGGAAGAACAGAAAACAACATTTGCCACCTTCATGATGAAGGGAGAGGCTAATTATTGGTGGAAGGCTAATAAAAATCGAGTAGGAGAAGGAATTGTTGCGTGGACTCGATTTAAGGAGTTATTCTTTGAAAACTATTTTTCAAATAGTACTCAAACAAGGATGGAAGTAAAATTTTTAGAACTCAAACAGGGGAACATGATGGTAGCAGAATATGCCGCCAAGTTCAATGAACTAGCGAGATTTGCGCCACATCAAGTGGACACAGAAGAACGAAAGGCAAGAAGGTTTGAACAAGGATTAAGTCCATGGATCTACAGTAAGGTTTCAATTCTTCAGATTAATACATTTTCAACAATGCTGGAGAAGGCAATCATAGCAGAAGGCGGGAGAGAATCGTTGTCAACATATAATCAAGAGATGAAAGGAAATAATAGTGAGGAAGAAAATGGTAAAGATAGTAGCGAAGATTGTAACGCTCAGAAACGAAAGAGGAGCCATAAAAATGGTAAGAATGGTCAAAGAAAAGGCAAACGAAAAATTGAAAGTTGTGAAAGTTGTGGAAAGAACCACATAGGTGTATGTCTAAAATGGACAGATAGTTGCTATAGATGTGGAGGGAAAGGACACGGTGCTTCAAACTGTCTTGGTCCAAGGAAAAATAGAAAGTGTTTTATTTGTGGGGGAATGAGTCATCCATTTAAGGACTGCCCGAAGAAGGAAAGCAAGGCAAGAAGTAATATCAAGAAAGTCAAGAGGCATGGTGACAGGTATTTTTCGATCAATAATATAATCGTTTAGGTATTATTTGATTCGAATACTATCTGTCTGAGAATTTCACTAAATAAATAGAATTTCTCGAAGAAAATAGAATACTTTATTAAATTAAAGTGTCTTTAAATCAAAGGATTATGTTGGTTAGATAAAGAGTAAGTTATCTGTAAAATGAATCCGGATATACGAGGAAAAGAGTCAGGAAAAGATCAGATGATAAGAAAATCTTAAGTAATCTTATAACGGTGATTCTGGGGACAGAATCCTTATAAGGAGGGGTGAATGTAATGACCGAGAAAATTACGAACCCAATTTTTTTTTTTTATTTAATTATATCCATAAGAAAATATGAGGTATGAAGTATGTGTATATGTGATAAGTGGTATGATGAGATGTATTAAATTAGTTAATTAAATTAATTAACTAAAGAAAGAAAAAGATTTCAAGAGAAGCTTATGTGATAAAATCGCAAAGCTTGAATGTTGGCCTTGTATGGCAATTAAGAAGATTTTTATTAAGCAAGTTAATTACTTGTATGAATAATGCGAAAGAAGAAGCAAATGAATTATTTGAGATAATCCAATGTGGGAATAATTGTTCGTGTACGGTTAACTATTTTATAAACCCAATTTGATGATAAGGGATAGTGAATGAATTTATTTAATCAAGTCAAATTACTTGTATTATTAAGTGTTAGGGTTTTATTAAAACAAACCCAAGGATTTGTAAGTGCTAGGGTTATGTAAGCTAATTTAATTGAGGAGTCCAATGGACTTATAATTAGCAAATCTAATTGGATTATATTTTAAATCCAAATGAGTTGTTAAACTAGGTCTATTAATTTTACCTAGTAGCTTATGTAATTAAATTAAACTTTAGTCCATGTAATTAATTAAATAAGCCCAATGCTTATTTTAATTAAATGTAACATAGTTATTTAAATGCTAGCCCAATGTGTTAATTAAATTGAGCCCAACCAATTAATTGGATGAGCCCAATATATTATATCCTAGAGTCCAAAGTGGAGCCCAATAACAAGTCAAAATGTTGGTCAAATATTATATATATGTATATATATAAATAGATGTATATATGTATAATAAATGTAATAAAAATAAAGCAAAAATGGGGGATTAAATCCCATTTTGCTGAGATTTATGGGGGCCCCACATGGGGTGGCTTGATTTTGCAAGGTAGCTTCTTCCACACTTCTTTCCATAGTTGGCCAACCACCCTAGTCATTCCAATTGGTCATTCATGCAATAGTAACCTCACTTAAGCTCCTAATTTCACCAACACAAGATGATTAGTAGATTGATGAGGGATTAGTAATGTGCTATATATAGAGTGCTACTCTTAGTTGTTATGTTGGTTAGATCATTTGTAGCATTTCTTAGAGAGAAAATGGAGAGCATTTTCAAGAGAGAAAGAAAGAATACACTTGTGAGTGTGAGAAATTTCTACAAGAAGGGCTTGGTGAATGTCAAGTAGCATCCTCACATACTTTGGTAGGAGAAGAAGAAGAGCACACAAATCTCAAAGGTTTAAAAGTACTCTAACCTTCTCATATTTCATTTTTGTAGCCTAGATCGATTTTGAACGGTTAAAATCTATTTTTAACCGATCAAAACTTGTTTTGATGGTCTAGAAGTCTTAAACTATGTTATATATGTATATTCATAGTTTGATGTGTTTATATCATGATTTGGTATGTGTGATATGCTTAAAAAAAAAGGTAGAAATGTTCATATCGAGCTTTACCGGTAAAATCCTATGTAGCTATGTAATATATTTTGTGTCGTTTCAAAATGTACAAGTTAAATACTTGATTTATATGGGTAGAAAGTTTTATGTATGAGTTTATAAGAAAACCCAACTTGAATCTCACAAAAATATGAAATAACAAAGAAGTTATAATTTTTTTACCGCAAAGTAGGTCGTTTTGAAACCCTAAGTGGTTCGATCTTTAATTTTGTGTCAAAACGATTTCAAAAATGCGATCGAACTATGAAATGTTGTAAGACAAGAGGTTAGGAAGACAACGACACTAAGTTGGTGTCATTTGGATGAATAGATTTCATTTTATTCAAGTTTGAACCTTTAAAACCAAGGATTTGTGATTTTAGTTTTCACTTTGTCCTTGTAAGCCGTTTTTAGTCCAGTTCCGTTTGGAATTTGGATTTGTGATGTAAAGTGAAATTGTAGATCATGAAATTCTAATGAATTTAGACTCAAGAATCACCTCAAAATGTTTCCGTATGACAAAGTTATGACCAAATGAGTAAGAGAGGTTCCGGCAGCCAAAAAAATGGTCCGGCGTCTAGACGCCCTAGTGTACGCCCTTGCTTCTGTCCATGGGCGTCTAGACGCCCCAAAAATGCCTTGGAGTGGCGTCATGACGCCCGGGCTTGACAAAAAATTTATTTTATTATTTTTAAATGAATAAATGTATTTTTAATGATAAATAATTGATTAATTATATTAGATAATAAATAAAATATTATTAAATAATTAATAATATTAGATAATGATTAAAATATTATTAAATGACTAATAATATTACTAAGATAATAAAATATTATTAAATGATTAATAATATTAGATAATGAATAAAATATTATAAAATGAATAATAATATTATTAAGAGATTAAAATGTTATTAAATGGTTAATAATATTAGTAAGTTAATAAAATATTATTAAATGATTAATAATATTAGTAAGTTAATAAAATATTATTAAATGGTTAATAATATTAGATAATGAATAAAATATTATTAAATAGTTAATAATATTAGTAAGTTAATAAAATATTATTAAATGATTAATAATATTAATAAAGGATTAAAATATTATTAAATGGTTAATAATATTAGTAAGTTAATAAAATATTATTAAATGATTAATAATATTAATAAAGGATTAAAATATTATTAAATGAGTAATAATATTAGTAAGTTAATAAAATATTATTAAATGGTTAATAATATTAGATAATGAATAAAATATTATTAAATGGTTAATAATATTAGTAAGTTAATAAAATATTATTAAATGATTAATAATATTAATAAAGGATTAAAATATTATTAAATGGTTAATAATATTACAATATGAATAAAATATTATTAAATAGTTAATAATATTAGATTATGAGAAGAATATTATTAAATGATTAATAATATTATAAAGGGAATAAAATATTATTAAATGATTAATAATATTAGATAATGAGTATAATATTAATAAATGATTAATAATATTAATGAGTTAATAAAATATTATTAAATGGTTAATAATATTAGTAAGTTGTAGAATATTATTAAATGATTAATAATATTAATAAATAATTAAAATATTATTACATGGTTAATAATATTAGTATGAGGATAAAATATTATTAAAAGGTTAATAATATTAATGAGAGGAGAAGATATTATTAAAGGATTAATAATATTAGTAAGATGATAAAATATTATTAAATGGTTAATAATATTTATAAATAATTAAGATATTATTTGATAAATAATATCATTGGGAATAGTGTAAAACATTATTTAGTTATTAATAATGTTAATAAGTGTTGAGATAATGAAGAGATTAAGATGATTATTAAATGGTTAATAATATTGAGGAACTAGATGATTTATTATTGAAATAATAAATGGTTAAAATATTATTATACGATTAATAATATTATTTGTGGTATTTATATATTATCAACGGTGATAATATTATAAAGCAATGAAGTAATAGTTATGTGATTTAAAATATTATCAAGGGATTGATAATATTATTAAGAGATTTAAGGTTATAATTAAGTGATAGATGATTAAGACATATATGGCAAGGTTATTAATGTTAAATAAACCTATATGTGTTATGCTAATTGGAGGATCAATGTTGTTGAATATTAGGTCACCCAAAGGAAGTAATTTTAAGTTGAATAGCAGTAGTCAGCGGAACAGGCAAGTTTCTCTGAACCTTAACTTGTATTTATTTCGCAAGTTATTTATGTAGAAATTGGAATTTATTTATAATGCATGATGAAATAATTATTAAGAATTATTTCATATCTATATTGTTATTGACAATCGCACTTAGGTGCATTTGCATGACCGTTCACATTATGAACTGTTTAAAGAGAAATATCTATGCTATTTGTTTCAGCTAGATATTGCATGTGATATTATGACTGTTCTTGTTATGAACTGTTCTAAGTGAGGGTTCTATGCCAATTGTTTCGGCTAGACCATGTACGTTTTAAATTCATTAATCTGAATATTATTGAAGTTAGTCCAAACCATATTGTTGTGGTGCGGAATCTGATGGGATAAGCTGAAATGAACAGAGCAAAGTAAGCAGATAAGCTTACGGTCGGATGGAACATTCCCGATCAAAACGAACTAGATGGTTATATTGTGCACTCTATAAACGTACGATAGGCTGATCACCTAAAGTACCCATCACCGGATATGTCAATCGAAATGATTGTTAATATTCAAAACGAACTGACAGTTTACTGTCAACAGGGTATTGTAAATACTCAAAACGTGTGTTCATGGTCTTGTGACCCTTTCAGCATGATGAAGCAGTATGTTATGTTAATTGAATTATATTATTCAAAGTTGCATGTCTTCACAATTATTGTATATTGTTGAAGTTTCCAGAGCTAAATCTTTTTCATTCATGATATATCTTTTATTGTTTAATTAAACTTGCTGAGCAAAGTAGTTGCTCACCCTTGCTATATCATGACCTATTTTTCAGTTAAGCCGACGAATATAAGAAGTGCAACGACAAAGTAAAGCTGAACGAGTAGATGTAATTAGATGCTATTTCTAAGTGGTAAACCTTTTGTATTATAAGGTAATGTTTATGTATTAAGGTTAGTGGAACCTGGGATTGATGGTACGAATTGTGATACAATTATGTATATTTTCCGCGAGATATTGAAGATGTATTTTATGAATGTTTGACAAGTGTTGAATAGTGAGCACCGAACCCGAGGTTCAAGGGACCCGGATTTGGGGGCGTCACATTGACGGGTGGGAATTGAATTTTTTTTTTTTTGTTAAAGTTATATTAAAGAAAAAAAAAAAAACTTAACACTCCACCCGTCAATTAAAGATGACGGGTGGGAATTTTTTTTTTTTTTTGTTTTTTTTTTTGTTAAACTTATAGTAAAAAAAAAAAAAAAACTAAACACTCCACCTGTCAACTAAGATGACGGGTGGGAATTTTTTTTTTTGTTAAACTTATATTAAAAAAATAAAAATAAAAACAAAACAAAACAAAACTCCACCCGTCAACTAAGATGACGGGTGGGAATTTTTTTTTTTTGATTTTTTTTTGATTTTGTTAAACTTAGATTAAAAAAAAAAGACAAAAAAGACAAAAAAACAAAACTCCACCCGTCAACTAAGATGACGGGTGGACTGAGAATATTTTTTTTTTCCTACCCGTTATCTTAGATAGCGGGTGGGACTCCATCTTATCCATTAAAATCATTATTTCAACGGTTGAAGATGCATTTGCTGGAATAGTGTCCATAGCAAACGCTTGCTATGGATCATTCCCCTATATATATATATATAATGAGAAGACCGGTAAAATAGGAACTAAACCAAATGTATTGGAATAAGAATAATAATAAAAGAATAAAATGCATTTGATTTATGAACACAAAAATAGAAAAAAAAATCTTAAGCTACTAAATAAAAATAAATAAATTAAACTACTAAGTTGACTCAGAATTAACAAAAACAGCTCATTATTTATCTTGTTATATTTTGGTTATTGATGGATTGATGCCATCATAGGTTACTCTAGACACACAAATTGTGAGGGAAGAATTAATGTAAAGGAGTCACTAAAGCCTTTGCGAAATATGGGCTTAAGCAATTTTTTTAAAACGTATGGGCGGGGATCGAACGAGGCCTAGACGCCTTAAGTTTTCAATAAACCCTTACCGTAGTAAGCAAATGAAACTATTTAACGCGAAGCAATTGACAATCCAGCCTTCCTTTTCCCCTTGTACACCAGCAATCATCATCTTTCAGTTTACAATTTCTTTGGATTGGATTCTATGATGAGGATACTCAACTTAAGGATTTTTCCATGTTTATGTAAATATGTTTTAAGTGGCGTAGATATGGTGCAGGAGATGTTCAGTCGTTTCGCCTGCACAGGCGCAGTGAATAAGAAACAGATATATCTTCCCATATATATATATATATAGGAAAATTTTCAAAAGCGAACTAAAGACGAACCGTCGTCTTTGGTATCTATGGCGACGGTTCGACCCGTTGTCATAGAGTGCATGGCTATGACAACGGGTCGAACCGTCGCCATAGATACCAAAGACGACGGTTCGTCTTTAGTTCGCTTTTCAAGGTTCGCTGGAGAAGGGGACTGATATATATATATATACACACACACACAGATTTATTTCTAATTTAGGTTACCCTTAGTTACTAACCACCATTTTCTAAAATTTGGGCCTTCCCGTGAAGGCATGAAATCTTTGAGACCTAATAATCTTTATTTTGATGACAATTATAAGCATTTTTTCTGAGGATCCTAAAAAAAAAAAAACTCTTAATTTTTTCTTATTTTACTTTTTAAAATTTTGATATGATGAAATTTGCACCGGGCTCTGATACGCTTGATGCACAATGCAGCCTAGAAAGCTGTTTTTTGATCTCTCTTTAAATATTTCCTTTTTTCCTTCTCGACAAGAAAAAGATTAAAGATAAAATGGAAAATCATTCTTACAAAGTTATTTTGTCTGGATTGGGAGATTTAGGCTAATTAACAATTTGCACTTTAAACAATTATTCGAAAATCGATTTACTCCATTTTGTTAATTTTTTTTTAATAAAAACCTAAATTTAATATCAAAACGTTATTTGCACTTTCTTGTCCATTTTTCGGCTAAAACTTCACAAAAAAGTTTAAAATAAAGGTATTTAGGTAAAATACCAATCTTATTTACCATTAAATACCATTAAAACAAATCTGCTGCTGCTTCTTCTTCTTCTTCTTTCATTTCTTCAAAATACCCTCGCCTTCCAGTTATCCCATGATCCCTCAATAGCCACTTGCTTGCCATCATGATTCCATGTGATCGCTGTTGGTATCCTTCTCTCAAAAAACATAGCATTTTGCATTTTGATTTAATATAAATAAATAAATCTTATTTAAAATTATTATTACAAAGTTGAGTATATATTGTGTTGTTCCATGTTTGTCATTAATTTTAGAGAACGGTTATTTTCACAATTTTTTTTATCATTTTCGCGTGAAATTCATTTTTTATCTATAACGACGATTTTAAAATCATAACTATATACTTAAAATTATATTTTATATGTTAAAATCGTCGCTATAAATATAAAAAGACCCATATGTAAAAATAACAAAAAAATCTACAAAAATATCAATTTCCTAATTTTATTGGGTATAATATTGGTAAAATTACTAGTAATTTAAATTTTCGGAAATTGTGATATTAAAGTTGAGAATCTTTTAGCATTATTCTATATTATCGTAAATAAATAAATGAGATTTTCTTTTTTGGAACGTGGAGGAGGTAATCTCTCTCATTTGATATTTGTATGAATATTAGAAACAATGAATCGCCATATTCTTAACAATTTGGAATCTAGCAATCTGTCAAGAGCATCCCCAATATGCAAAACTTACATTTATCAAGAATTCAATTACAAAAATAACACAAAAAGTTCCTCAATCATAACTATATACTTATACGAATATCCCCCAACTCAAAAAGTATTATAATCAAACTGCCAAGATCTTAAGAAGCCCATCATATGTAACTCCAACATTTTCATCTCCACCGCCCAATCGAATCATAGCCTTAACATCATCGTCAGAAGCATCAAAACCAGCCAAGCCAAGGTAGCTCTTGAGATCTCCATGGCCCACCTTTCCATCTCCATCTCTGTCCATCACCCTAAACACATCCTCCATCACCCCATTTTTCTCTCTCCTCCTGTCCCCGCAGTCCAGAATCTTCGCGAATTCATCATACTCCACAAACCCATCTTTATTGGAATCAGCCACCGTCATCATCGAACCAATAACATCATCCTCATCCGCCGCCGCCCCTAATTTGTCCCCGTAAAACGTCCGGAGATCGTCCCGGCTGATTTTTCCGTCGCGGTCGACGTCGAGAACTTCAAAAGCCGATTGCAGACCTGGCTTTTGGGTGGTAAAGTCGCTGCTGCTGCTGCCGGTTGGACACATGGTGTTTATAAATATGCCTGAACCAAAAATTCAAACAGGAACAGAAAAATAAAGAAGAAGAAGAGGAATAAGAGAGGGTGTTGTGGTTTAATTGAAATTGGAATTGAAGGGTAGAGGGAAATGGGAGGGCTATATATAGAATTGGAAATGTGGGGTCCATTAAATTTGGCATTCACATTGTGACTTGGTTAGCAAGGTTAAGGCGATTGAAATGGCAATAACAAAGAAGAAGAGTAGAGGCAGCCAAAAATAAATAAATATACGTATGGCATGACATCAAATAAAATGGGTGTGGCCAAGTGTTCGGTCCGTGTGGAAAGTTGATTACTACAGAAGCTAAGCTAGTCTCACTAACAAACATACAACATGAGCGCTAAGGTTGTATTTTTCTTCTTAAATTCACAGATTCTGTTCCAACTATCTTTTTAATTTTGTCGTGGTCACAGGCTCACAGGTCACATGTCACCCCGCCTAAAAGGAGCATGATATCTAAGATATGCCCGAATTTTTTATATATATGTAAGAGATAATTTATTTTAAATTATTTTTAATATAAAATTATGTGATCATCAACTAAATAATTTAATTATATAAATATAATAAATATATAAAATTATGAAAGTATGCAAAATTTAATTTGATTTAAAGAATTATTTTTATAATAGTAAAAATAATATGAATCTAAATATATATTTCAACAGTTTAGATATTAGTAATTTTTATTATTATTAAATTATTAATGCATAACCTCAAATTAAACAAAATTTCAAATAATCTCTTATTTTTATATATTTTTTATATTCGTACAGTTAAAATATTAAATTAATAATTAAATAATATTATATTATAAATAATTTTAAATAATTTATTTTAAATTACTTTAAAATATCTTTTAGTTGTTGTATATTTTGTGTGATGCTCCGTGCTTCTTTCCCAATAAACTTGTAAGTGGCCAAATCTCTTTCTTAGATGCTCATTGTGTCGATCTATCAAATCAAGTGATTAAACCAAATGCTTGTTTATTAAGTCAGAAAATAATCTTATTCTCTTTTATTTTATTTTAAGACTAGGGATAACCCGTGTCTAAAGGCACGGTGCAACTAATTATAATAATAATTATTATTATTATTAAAATTCACATTGTGTACCGAAATGCAGAGAATCATTAAAATTTGGACAATGTGTCCTGCTAATCTAATGTAGAGTGGATTAAAATAATGATGGCTAAATGTTTAAATATATTTAACTTTTGCTTGGTAGACCATCTTAATTGTGCTGATATATGGATCTTTTTAACTAAATAAATTATTATTATTACTATTATTATATTAATTATTATTATTATTATTACTATTATTACTATAATAATTATTATTATTATTAGTAGTAGTAGTAGTAGCATGAGTTTTTGAGGGGAAAGTTAATAAAAAAAAATTAATCTGGGCCATTAAATTTAAAAAAATAAATCTGAAACGTTGTTGTGCTTTCTCAATTAAGAATTCATCTGGGCTATTATTATTATTATTATTATTATTATCACTATCACGATTATTATTATTATTATTAAACCACGCCACTTATCTAACAATAGTTGGTCTTCTAAAGAAGATCAAAATAAAATCTTTTTGCTTTCTTCCTCTCTGCAGACGGAAAAATCAATAGGTGGAGGTGGTGGGTGGGGTTTGGACGCTAGCATTGCCTATCTGTCTCATCAAAGTTGACAAAAGTTGCCTAGACGGAAAATTTTTTGAGGTGGGGGATGTGAGTTTTGAGGGAAAATTTTGAAAAGAAGAATTAATTTGGGTCATTAATTTTGAGAGATAAAATTTAAATCATTCTTGTGCTTTCTCAAATTTAAAATTTAAAAATATTATATAGAGGAAAAAAAGGTTGTGAAATTTGTAGCGATCCCATTCACATGTAGCAACATACTTTACACTTGACTAACTAAAAGCCAAACTATATAAGATCAAAATAGTAAAAATGCATTAAACGTTGGCATTTTTTTTGAGGTATCCCAACACTCTCGTGGTGACAATACTTTATTGTGATTGTTATGTTTTAATCACACTGAACCTTTAAAAAAAAATTATATGGGTGATTCCATCTAATTTCGAAGACCGACGTCAAATAACTTGACCAAATTAAATTTTCTATGTAGCTTTAAAAAAAAAGACGCGTAAATGTTGAATGCCATTTTTCTCCCTCTCCTTTGCCCACCATTTTCTTTCTCACTCCTCTTTAGGGGTGAGCAAAAAACAGATAAAACCGAATAACCGAATCGAACCGAATTTTTTTAACTGAAATATTTCGGTTTTTCGGTTATTTTTTACATTTTGGTTATATCCAATTTACTATTCAGTTTTCGGTTTCGGGTTTGGTTTTTAATTTTTTGAGGTTCGGTTAACCGAATAACCGAATAAGAAAAGAAAAGAAAAAATCGGAACCGAGCAGGCTGAGTCGCTGTGAACCACACGTTTACTTTGCACAAAAAAAAAGAAGAAGCCACACATTTACTCTCTCTCTCATCTCACCTCTCTTATCTTTCAACTTTCGGTCTCTCTCTCTCACCTCTCTTATCTTTCAGTCTCTCTCTCTCTCACCGCGTCTCACAGTCACACTCTCTCTTTCTCGGCCTTGTCGGCCTCCCGTCCTCAGCTCCTCCGGCCTCGGCCTCCCCTCCTCGGCTTCTCCGGCCTCGGCCTCGACCTCCGTCTCCCGCCTCCGCCTCTCGCCTCCGCCTCTGACTCCCGCCTAGGCCTCCGGCCTCCGCAAGACCTTGTCGGCCTCCCGTCCTCGGCTCCTCCGGCCTCGGCCTCCCTTCCTGGGCTCCTACGGCCTGGACCTCTCTCTCCCGCCTCCGCCTCCGCCTCCCGCCTCGCCTTCGCCTCTGCCTCCCGCCTCGCCTCCGCCTCCTGCTTCAGCCTCCCGTCTTGGCTTCTGCCTCCGGAAATCCATTAAGAAATTGTTGCTGGATTTAATTTGTAAGTTTTTGAAATTTACAGTTTTGAATCGCAACAAAAATTTTGGTTGCAATTGATATAGAATTCAAATGTTTGGGCTGCAATTGTTACTATTTGGGGTCCTGGGGATGAGTCTGAAACTCTGAATGATGTAGTGCTTGTGCTGTGCTGTGCTGGAAATTTCGGGTATTAACCGAATAACCGAAAATCGAACTTTGTACAAATTTACTACCCGAATGCTCAGCCCTACTCTTTCCCACTTTGTTCTTTCTTTCTCTCTCTCTCTTCATCCTCGGTCACTCTAGCACTCCTCTCCTTCACCGTTGCTGGCCGGCGGTTCTCCACAATGTCAGTCTCCTCAAAATGCCCAAACGAAGATTTCATACTCGCCGACTTTCACAGTTTCTGAGGCAGCTTCGTCGGGACTTCACCGGACGCCGGCTTGGTGTCAAAAGTTGTCCAGCTAATGTGTATTTGTGATTTTCACTTCATGTGTTTGCTCAAAATCGAATTGGTTATGTGATTCAGAGGCTTTTTTTTTCATGAATTTGTTCAACAACGAAATAGGTTTTTCTTCATGAAAATTTCTCTGTTGTAGGTGTTGATTCTTGGGATCTGAAATTATAGAGAGTGATAGAATTTGATCTAGCTAATTTGGGCTGTTGTGGGTCATTTTGATGAGATTCCTGTTTTTGTTTTTCTTTATTTTGTGGTTGGTTTTGTTGCTTTGATAATCTTGATCCGAAAGAGATGGTGTCTATCATCAAATTTAGAAGAACAAACAGAATAGCAGAGAAGAGAGAGCTCTTCGTTAGCCGAAAAGAGGAGAGAGAAAAGAAAGAAAAAAAAGGAAAAGATGAGAGAGAAAATAGTGGTCAAATAAAGCAAAAGCACACAGATAAGAGGGGCGAACTAAGTAAATCACAGCCGCTGTTTATCGAAGCCAATAATAATTTGAGACCGTCGGATATAAGATTCTCTCTCTGCTCTGTTTTATATAATAGATATAGGATACATTTGGTTCAGTGAGGTGGTGAGTTAAAATACTAAATATTATTCCGTCCGTTCTAGATTAAAAAATTAATATCAATTTTTAAAAAATAATTTAAAATTTAAAATTAAGATAAATTTAGGTTATCCTCAGTTATTTTCTAAAATTTGGGGCTTCCCGTGAAGGCACGAAATCTTTGAGACGTGATAATTCTTTATTTTGATGACAGTTATAAGCATTTTTTCTGAGGATCCTAAAAATAAATTAAAAAAACTCTTAATTTTTTCTTATTTTACTTTTAAAAATTTTGGTATGACGAAATTTGCACTGGGCTCTGATAAGCTTGATGCACAATGCAGCCTAGAAAGCTATTTCTGATCTCCTCTCTTTAAATATTTCCTTTTTTCCTTTTCGACAAGGAAAGGGTTAAAGATAAAATGGAAAATCATTCTTGCAAAGTTATTTTATCTGGATTGGGAGATTTATGAGCTGGGCATTGAAAGCTGCTCAAATTGCATAGTATCATAAATAACTACTCCAAGATTTACCCATTTACCAGGAAAAGTTTAATAATGATCTTTGTTATTATCCTCGATAACATAATGTCAATGAGTTGTTTCGAGATCTCGAAATCAGCCTCTTAGGTTGATTAGAGTAAAATTATATCCCTTAAAAATCATACAGGCGTTTTTTTGGCATATTATTTAACAAAAAAATTATGCAAAGAAAAAAGAATAAATGCGTAGATTCCAACCCTTGACTTCTGACAAAAGGACTTCTGTTCAATTTTTTAAAAAAGATGAAGTTTTACCCCTTTCCTTATATTCAAATAAAAGCAATCTGAGCGAACAATATCCATGTTTGGACTTGCTACAGAAAATTGAGTGATTTTTTTTTATCCTTCTAGTAAATCTTTTGCTTTCCTCTGCCAGGTGGGATGAAATTGTGTTAACTCCTCCTATAATCCAAGTACTCTAATGATAAAATAAGTAATGATGGTATAATGAATTACTAAATTGAAGTAATAGCATGTTAAGAATTTTATATCACTTATATAAGTCCAAAAACCAAAAATGTATCTCAAATTTTGAAATGAAAGAGAATAATTTACAGCTTGTCAATCAAAGCATAGACTTAACAATTTTTCCTATTGCTTTATATGCAATCCTATTACTACCCCTCTTCAGCTCATTTGCTGGAACTTGTGCTTCAGTGCTTCACAGTGAAAATCTATTTAAACGACTAGCCCAAAAATATTTAATTAGCAACCACCTTGAAAATAGATGCAAGTTTGAAAAGCTTATTACATCAGCGAACAGGAGACGAAAAGAAAATGACAACAAAATACACAAAAAATCCGGCTAGAAGGATTCCTGCATATATGTAATTTTGAGAAGATTGCACAGGCAATTTGTATTGAATACTGCAACATCCCATTTTGTCCTTCTCACTGATCAAAACATGGTCCACGTACCTGTATAACAAATGCATGGCCACATTAGTAATTGAATTGCTTTCTAAGCTTCTGCGGGTAAATAATGAAAAGGAAAGGAAATTCAATCACTGTGAAAAACATAGTCATGGAGAACTTACTGCTGGGTAAAGATGGAACTTTGAAGAATTTCAGAACTGTTCAAGTGTGCATCTTGCAACCGGTGATCGTATAGTAGGGAAGATAGATCTACGAGCTGTTCCTCGAGGCCCTATTTTCATTTGAACAAGAAAATATTTTATTCTTAAAATCAGGTCAAGATAGCTCCATGCAGCAGCAATTCAAATTTTATATACTTACATCCAAGTATTTCTCCAATCGTTCAACTAATTCATGCGGGAATGGTTCAGGCAGGTCAGTCGTTTTCTTGTAGAATTTTTCTAACCATAGCTCAGTGCTCGACTTATTCTTTTTACCCTTCACAGGTTCACCAAGGGGAGTTTTCAGATACTCAGCAGTAAAAGCTTGGACAGCCTGTAGAATGAAACCAATTAATGAGCATCTGCACATAGATGTACAGAATGACCAAATGAAAAGCAAATCACCTCTGAGGTATCGCGTATTCGATGAAGGGCAGAATCTACACGTGCATATATTGTGTTCCTCTGTAAACAAGAGTAGATTATGAGTAACTACATTATGAAAATATGAGCAGGCATTCTGATCAGATAACAAAGCAATAAACATACATCCTCATAAAGTCAGTAGATAAATCACATTCAATGCTTCGCCAGTGATTCGGCAAAGAGGATGCCACATTATACATATTAATCTCATTTTTCAAATACAAGGGCAATTAGGATTGGCCTTACCAAAGCAACATCCTGAAGCATTTGGCTTAATTGTGAAGTATTAGAGAATGGTCCAAACGGATGACAACCAGTTGCCAAGAGCCAATTTACAACTGGCCTCTCATGCACATGGGAAGCCTTTTCGTACGGTGCACTTACTCCACCCACAACGGAAGCTAGCCCAGCTAATATATGGCGCTGCACTTGTGATGGAATAGCATGTCTTCTTACTGTTTCCGAAACATAACTGTCCAGCAAGAAATTGGAGTAAAAACTTTAAAAATGACATGTTTCTAATCTTTATACTGTGAAACCATATTCTAGAAACCACACTAATTCCCATGTAAAGAAACTGAACACTCACTAGCATGATTGATCTTAAATTGTCACAAAAGGTTTCATAGCGACTGCTTCTTGAAATAGTTGTGGGACGTTTGGTTGGACGGAAATGGAGGCTGAATGGAATGCTGATTCCGACCAAGCATTCCATTTTGAGCATTTGGTCTCCTAGAAATGATTGGAATGCGAACCCATTGGAATGACAATTTCACCTATGCATTTGAAATAGCATTCCTTATGGAGATAAGCAAAAGGGATTCCGCCATTGCTCGGAATGGGTCTGATATTTTTTGGTCTCTCTAAGAAAATTCTAAGAGTTCTCTCTTTAAAATTCTCGATAATTTTTTTTTCTTTTTATTTTTCTCTTAGATTTTCTCTGTAATTATTTTTCCCTCTCTTCCATAGTTGTCAAATCGTGAATCATATCGTGTATCGAAAACCCTAGTATCGTATTTTATGTAATATATCGTAAATCGTATCATATGGAAACGAAATGAAAATTGTGGTTATATGTATTTAAACATATAAAACATACAATTTATTGGACAGTAAAATATATTATCTTAACTATATATAAAAGTAGTGAAGTAAATATTCCTATAACTTAAAGATAAATCTTTAAGTTAAATAGTAGCAAATTACTAGATATTAGTTTAGTAATGTTTATAAAGTAACAAGAGAAAATAAAAATTCAAATTCACCTTCGAATTATTAAACAAAGGAGAATAATTCAAATTAACAAGTGGAGATTTATACTTGTACTTTTAGAAAGTGATGTAAGAAAAATAAAACGACATAAAATGTTTTGTTTATACTCTTTTAAATCTACATAAAAACTTTTTCAAGTTTATTATTACATTTAACAAGTATCGTGCACTGTATCGTATCATAGGTAAATCATATAATACGGTGTCATTTTCGATACATCCTACTATACGTATAGAATTTTCTCCGTATCGAATCTTACGATACGTATCGTTTATCGTACGATTTTAATAACTCTTCACACTTTATCTCTCCATAAAAAGAATTCATTTTCAGGACTATTGTTGGTCATTTTTCATAAAAATCATTTCATTTCATTCTATTTTGCTACCCACCAAACGATTTATTGGAATGATGATTCCATTCACACAGTTTCCAAGTCGCCTATCAAACACGTGAATGGAATACTTGATTTCAATTACAATCGGGCCCAATTCCGATTCCAACCATCTCTTTATCCCCTAAAATGATCCGTCCACCTAAAGAGCTTATTAACAAGATTCAATAGAATGTAACGGAAAGATCAACACACAAACAATAGCAGCAAATGACAAGAGCTAAGATTTATTGCTAGAAATGTCAACAAGTCTTTGAACAATAAAATTAAAACTAGCAGCTGGTATAAACAACACCCAAGACAAGGATCTATGTGAATGACTCAATAGAAGTTTACTATGAAAATGAGCTTAGCTAATAAATTTGTCACGTCATCCATATGGCAGAGAAAAGTTACATGTACATCTCAAGTTCAGATATATGACAAAAAGATTCAGATAGTAACAAGAGTCTTTATCATACAACCATATACAACTAACAGCATATATAAAGCAATCAAGACGAGCACACAATTGCAGAAACACACAAGGATGAGAGAAACTACAATAATGTGATTGCCAAAGTGAGATAACATTAGATGCCAATAAAATAACACAAGGTTGTTGTGTAGAGCAAAACTAAATTAAAGAGATGCTGTACTACACTGATTATTATTAGCAACAAAGTTTCAGAAATTTCTTTATCGTCCTAAAATTTCCCTTACGGAGTGGGAGAGTTGAGCCAAGTTTAATGGACACACATACTAAAGGGTAAAACAAAAAGAACTATAAGTTGGGTGAGCATTTAAGGATGTTAAACACAGAGTCCCAGCTTTTTTCAACTTGTGTTTTCAATTGGGTAATGCTAATATTTGACAGCAGGTTACCATCAGGGGCAAGGAGAAAAGTCTGTGACAGAAGAATAACGATTGCATGAATGATGATACCAGTTTGAATAGGGGGAAAAAGTTAGGGGGAGAGAAGAAAAGAAAATTTACCATGTCATGTATGTCTTAAGGTAACTGCAGATGTTTAAAAGTAGTGATCTATTAAGAAGTTCAACAACAACAAAAAAAAATGAGCAAACACATCACCAGCGATTGATGTTTTGAGAAACGTGGAAAAATCAACATTTGCATTTAGTAAAAGTAGTAGTTCATTCAGCTCGAAGCCTTCTGTCGTTCATCAGTATGACCCATTTGTAAATACAAGTTAAAAAAAGCTGTAAATTTATATTGTACTTCCTTGAATGTTAACCAAACTTGTGTTTTAATGGGTACAAAAGTAACAAGGAGCAAAGAAGAATATCATGTCCACATACCTCAGAGGTATCTTTTCATTTTGATGCTGAAGTACAATAACAACATCATTACTCGTCCATACAAGACTTTCATCTTCCATCATAAGGTGTGCATCCACGTCAGCTAATGATAGAACAAAGCTGCAAAAAAGGTTGATTACATAAAATACCTACTACAATCACTATTCTTAGAGCATACAAGAAATTAGTTGTTTGTTACTTTGTTATATTGACCAGGCAATATCGAAAAGAAAATGGAAAGTAAGATATTCATCAAATAACAAGCCACAAAAGTATTTGTTGCGTTACAACCATGGGTTGCACTGAACATGAGTTCTCATTTCTCAAAGATTGACCACTATTGTAAAATTGAAGCAGCTAGCTTCTAGGATTGGCCAATAACACAACCTGTTTCATTATTATATATTTCCTATGTTACATGGACTCGGATGGAATGTCCGGTTGGACATAGTATTTTGAAGAGTCCGACATGGGTACTCCTCAAGTTTGCCAATTTTTTACACTAAAATGAAGTGTCCAATACCCATACCCTGTACGAGTGTCAAGTGTTGGGCATGGGTACTTAAAGGCAAAGTGAAGAGTCCGTGTAACATAGTATATTTCTAATTCTTTGAAACAAAAGTGCCAACAACTGCAATTGCAATGCTGCCCCTTTTTAGGCAGCACAGAAGCAGAAAAAAATAAAGAATATTAGGCCTCAAAAATTAAAATGGCTATATTTAGGATTAAATAATGAGCAAGTATTAATATTATTGTCTTCTAATTTTATTAACTATTGCCAGCTAAACAAGGAATTAGGTAAAAGCATGAGTGTTCAATCCATATAAGTAAAACAAAAGATATAAAGGACTGGAAAGACACTTGAATAATATAATACTCCATAGGATATCTATTTACAACAATGAGGTATGCGGTCTACAGCTTACTAGATATCAGATGCTTGCTTCAAAACTCCACTCACCTAGGAACCTACTGCAGAGTTTATATTGAACAATTAGTTTAAATGTGTCAACATGAAACTGTATTTTTAAGTCTTTTTTCCAACCCGAAATTTGTAAGGGACCTATAGAATTCATGGGATTCAAACTTTATGGCTTTTAAAATTCTGTTCATCTCGGAACCTACTACATAGTTTAAAATTGAACAGTTAGTCTAAATGTGTCAACATAAACATATTATTTTTAGTCTTTTACCCAACCCGACATTTGTTAAGGGGCATATAGCATTCTTGGGATTCAAACACTAAGTTTTAGGGCTTTTAGTATCCACACAATTAGTTGTAAACACGCACGAACAGATGCAGGGAAACTGTGTTTGCTCATAACTAGTAATCACCAAGAAATAATAGAAGTATAATTATGTTTATTAGTAACTGGAGGACCTATCTCTTAAAAGAGTATCCAAGTATCATAAAAGATGTTCATAAAATCAGCAAGACAGGTGGTGCACTCACACAGGAACCACTCTTGTTCCATAAGTCCGGTATAGGTCCCCTTGTTTCGCTCTCTTTTTCTTCTTACCCTTGCCTCGTTTGGGGTTATAAGTAGCCCAAAGAGGTTTATGTTTTAGAATTGAATCAGTTGAACCATCAGTCTCATCCGCCCAGTGCTGGTGGAAATAAAAAAAAAAATTACTTTCAGGGTTAGTATGCAATAATGAAATGAAGAACACAAACACACATCCAAACAATAATGTTAAAGAGATATTATACATAACAAAGGATATGTTAAGAATCCATGTATCACATTGCAAAAGTAACAAGTAGGCATAGATACTCGAACCAACCTGGCGGAGGAAAAATTTACCCGAAAGGGAAGGGTCAGACACCTCAAGTAAACCTGCAGCAAGCACATCAGCAGACCGTTCCATCTCCTGAAACGAGCATTTCCATATAGTTTAAGAATCCTCTGAGCAATGACACAAATATCATAAACATAACTTGAGCAATAAGAGCTAGTGAACAAAGTGAATTTTTCCTTTTATTACAAGGGATGAAAATCATATTTCCCTAATACTTGCAACAAGAAAAAATTACCAATATTTTTTTTTGCATTCAATAAGGAAATTAAAACATTGTCACACTTGGGCTCCTATTTCAACCCATGCATGATTGCCATCATCAATACTCCAAGGTTAGGCTATTCAACAGAAATGAACTTTATTTCTATGATGAGTGATTGTAATGAATTTCATATTCCCCTAAATATTGTATAAAAATAAAAAATAAAAAATAAAAATTGCAGCCGATAACAATAATGAAGGTTAATACAACAGTTTAAACATTATTAACACCGTCTCTTTTTTTAGATGTATGACTGGTAAGTGCATCGTCATTAAGACTCCAGGCAATTCAAATTGATACTAAAGTATAATAGCAAAAAGGAACGCATACCTCTTTAAGAATAGCACCATCCAGATATGTCTTAGTATGAACATGGAAACGCCCATCTTTCTTTGTTTCTTGAAGGGAATGACTTCGCATTGCTTTTGAAACAGCAATAGCCAACTTCTCATGGTGATGCAATGCATGTGAACCACCTACAATCACTACTTCTTGCTCGTAGTGTACCATCTTCTTAACCTGAAAAGGACAAAAATAAAGCATACATCAATGTTATCTCATCTGTTATGATGATCTGGGAAATGTTGAACAACATCAAAACTTGAGTAGAATTTATTATTAATTTATAGCATGCCAACCTCTAGGACCCTAAGTTCCCAAAATCTTTTTACTCACTGGTAAAAATTGCTGACTGTGTACGTCCAACTTTCGAAGACATGACATAATTTATGAACTTCATGTTGAAACCTCTTAAATTAGGGATGGTGACTAAAGTCATGTTGCCCACCCCTAACAAGCCTACAATATTAGTTATCTGACAAGGTGGAATCATGATCTATCTTGTTTGCTATCCAACATACATACAAAAAACATGAAAAAGGATTATCTAGCAACCATCTTAAATTCGATGATGAAGGATAAGCATATCTCCCAAATACATCACAGGAAAGCTTAAAGAAATCAACAATTTATCATGAAGAAACAGCTCACCTCGGCCTCAATAGCTTCAATATTTATACTGTAGTTATGGCCTTTCTCCATGATATTGAATCGATTATGATTTTGAAGGACAATAATTGGTATCAGCAACCTTGTAGTCAGATCAACAGTCTCAAACCTAATTCAACATATGACAGAAACAAAATCAGACTCTGGACAAGCTGTTCCCCCCCCCCCCCCCCCCCCCCTCTTCTTCTCCTCTCCCACCCAAAAATCAATAAAGAGCAACCATAAAACTAACAACTAAAAAGGAATATATATATATATAAAAGACATACTGGTATTGCATAAAAATAAAACATCAAACAAGCAGATTCATCTGGGGACAAGAAACATAAAATTACATAAAAAAAAGATGAGAAATGAAAAATAAAAAGTAAAGGAAGTACTATGAAACTGAAATCAAAATATATTCATAAGAAGATGAGATAAGAATGAAGGAAAAACAGGGCACTGGACAGATACGCATGTCTTGAACAGATATCAATCTGATACAAAATTATTTAGACGTACTATCATCAAGTTTAAAAAAGGCATTTGGTTGTAAGGATGTAACTGATTCATGCGCATGCAGACCGCGATGTAGCCATGAAGCACACGTCTAGATTATTGCAGCTAAAGATTCTCTTTGGATGGGTTGTAAGGATGTAACTACTTCTCGCATGCAGACCCTGATGTAGCCATGAAGCACAAGTCTAGATTATTGCAGCCTAAGATTTTTTTGGATTTTCATTATTTTTTTAATATATTAATCTTGGATGAATATATTAAAAAAATAATCTTAGGCCGCACCCTGTCTTGTCGGTTAATTCTTCTTGTGAACTCTGGAATCTATCATATTTCAGATTATTCCAAGGCAGGATTTAGGTAGTCATCTATTAGTTAAAAAGAAGTAGGCTACTTGTACTTGACTAGAATAGTAGCTGATAAAGAAGGATTCGCTCAGTAAAGTAACAATATGGTAGTTAATAAATTAGTACCATCAAATGCCACGTATGGACTATATATTGTAGATTACATTATTCTCTTTTACATAGATTATCTTAGACAATAAGTTATGAAATTTGTCAACTATACCTAAAGTCAAAACATAGCCTGAGAGTATGCATGAAGCATCTATTAACAAGTGAAAATGATGCGGGGCATATTTAAAATGAAGAACTAATGGAAAACTATAGAAAAATAAACTAGGATTTAAACTCCACGTTTAAATCACTAAAGTCTTTCAAGTGTATCAACTCCACAAATTAACATTGAGATGGATAAAATACCTCTATGGTATGAATAATAATAATAATAATCAACTTTAGTATCAATAGTCTACCGTCAAAAAGACTTGTGGAGATTACACCACTATTTAAGGAAACTCAAACCCTAATATTACTTGGGAAATAATAAAATAACTAATTGACTAATACACCCTTACTAAACATCAAAAATTCCTAATTCCTAATTAATATCCTAAATCCACACTAATAAATAAATTACACCAATCACTAATTCACTATTACATTAAACATAATAAAAACTCTAAATAACAAATATAAAAATTCTTTATCAATATCAGAAAAACTGTAAATTTAGGAAACCTAACATTTATGTTTATCACTGTAAGGTGGCAAAATATACCTAACATCTGGAGCTACAACATGCTCAATTGTGGTTGCAACCAGAGCAGCAAGCCGACCAAAAAAAATGTCATTGCTGGAAGAATCACTAACCGCACCTGAACCTTTTGGATACATCACATTTCGTAAACGAGGGAGCGTTTTAATACTGACACTTCCTTCTTCAGTTTCAATCTTTCCATATGTGCAAGGGCCTGCTGAGAGGTCGATTACAACAAACCTGAATCCATAACAAGAAAAAGTTATTCAAAGGTCATCACATTCAACTCATTGAGAAACCAAGAGATAATATGATAGTAGTATACTACTATTAGTCAGTCCACAACATGGTTGCAAGTATATGCATATTGCACAAAGGACGTTCTTGGGAAATCAGTGCCACCTTAGCTAACAGTGCATTGCCATGTCATTATAGACGGGTGAAGCCAGAATTTTAGTTACTGAGGTCAAAGATTGACAGCATCAAAAGCTTGTCACACTAATGTCGAATGGATTCGTTTGACTACCCCAATAGCCACTAGCTGAACCATTTCTAATCCGTTAAGGAAACATCCGAGCATTTGAAAAAGCCTTAACCTATACAAACCAAGCCACTTTCGATCATACTGGTTTATGCAAGGCTATATCTAAGCCATAGTTCTAAAAGGTAATCCCATTATCAAAAACTCAAAATTACATAATCCAGATACCAAGTAGGCAAGATGTGTGAAACGAATCCAAGCAAAGTCAACACAGGCGCTACATAGTAAAGGTACGTTTCCCCTAAATTCTCCCTAGTTCGCCTCCTAGCCCCGCCTCCCAAGTTCCCCCTAGGCCCCTAAGCCCCTCGGATTAAAATGTAATAATATAGGTCTCTCAAAAATAAAATAGTTAAATTCTACAATCAAGTAAGACTATGAAATTGCATATTAGAGTTCCAAGCCAGCAGAATTCTTCAATAACTTAAGACCTGAGAAAACACGAATTGTTTTACACAGCATCTACAACTATACCTGCCAGAGCCAAGCCAAATTTGAGATGCTCCTCCTCCATTATAACGATAGTGATAAATGTAATCTCCCTCTTGTTTCTTCATTTCCTCCTCACTTAAGGGGTTAACTCTGCCATACATTAAACTGTCGAGATCAATATCCTTATTCCTAGGATCCATTCGCACCTGTATAAAAGAAGAGCCAGCTGTTGGTAAAATTTCACAGTGATGAAATAATACAGAAGTGTGATAAATGAAGTGGAGAATAACATGCATGGTAACTAGTACTGCATAAACAATTTATGGGGAATATTGATGGTGATCTTTAATCTCCAAATCATATATGGAATAGCAATCTTAATCGCAGCTACCTCTATTAGGAAATGCATAGTTGTGGAAAATCAATATTTGGTACACAATACCTTATCAAAATTAACAATAAATATTGCACTCGGCACTGGTCTGTCCATCTCTTCTGCAGAATCGCCTCCACTCTCCATGTCAAATAAGTAGGAGTACAACCTCTTAAATTCTGGCTCCACTGTTGTTGCTTCCACCTCAAACAAGGGAACCTCTTTTCCAAAATCAGCCTACATGTTACGCTAGTATATTAAAATTTCATCTCAAAACATTAGCAAGTCTCGAAAGGACAGTCAAAAACAGCATTTATATTAAGCAACTGCTGTCACCTCTCTAGCAGTCCCGGCAGGAACCATGGCAAATTTCAGTGCCTTCTCAAGTGCTATCAGTTCTGGCTGCCCAGCCTGTGGTGAGAGTTGAGCATAAGTATATGATATGAGCAATAATAAACAGATAGAGTTGACTTAGCAATCTGATTTTCACCTTTGTTTTCTACTTTTCCTTAACAGTTTTCCAGTGTAATCAACCTAATATAATTACAGAAAGTTGTACAAACCGTATCATATAGCTCTCTCTCGTACAAAAAATACTACTTTTATGCAAAAAGACTAAGCTTCGCTAAATCCAAGATGTTACATGTTTTGATATGACACTAGAAGTTAAGAGAAGATATAAGCTAAAGGTAAGAATCTCACAGACAGCTGCCTAACTAATTCTGTAATGGCTTCCTTTCTGCAAAGCCCATCTCATCCGCACATAGTGCTACAATTCCCAAGTAGTCTTGGACAGTGCTCAAGTGGAACACAGCAATCAACTACAACCTAATTCTGATATTTGTGAACCTCATCCTAAACAGCATAATGTTGAGACCTTAAGGGAAATATTACAGCTTGCTAACAGTATACTAATGTAATGTCCCTAAGGATCATTACATAAGTTCTACTTTAGCATCTTAGTTCCAATTAATCAAGTAAGACAGCACAAAGTAAAAAATAAAATAGAAAAAGTACCAATATCGACTTTGAAATAACGTTTCACATTGTGTTATAGACAAACTAGGTAAATACGTGCCAGAAGTATAGTGAAACTTCATACTGTATCAATCAAGCAAATCAAAATTTTAAGTCTATAACAATAATATTAAAGAAGCTTACTGGAAATGCATTATAGACAATGTGATGCTCGATGTCAAGGAGCTCTTTTGTTTCTAGGCATGATGGCCTGTGAGTTGGGAAGCCAACTCTCAGAAACTCTTCCAATTTTTGGGAATCTATTGAGTATCGATAGCCTCCATCACCATTGAAACCAATTAGGACAATATTTACTTCAAGTGGGACTTGGAATGGAACCTGCATGATATTATCTCAAAATTATTTGAGGCACTTCAACAAAATTCTTATACTAAACAAAATGAAAACCTACCTTCCATCCTATCATCTAACAACTTCAAACAAGGAATCAAAATGCAATTTGACACCATTAAAATTATATAACATTCAATAGTAGCAGCTGAAGAGTAAGAAAGGAATTCAAAAACTATCTTGGTACATGGGAAACATACAAATGAAACATAACATAATGCCAGTAGTTCGACTTAGCGATGAAGGCTATGGACTAACTTTAGAAAAAAATATAGGTGGAGATACACCCATACGGCATAGCCATCCAAATAAAAAACAATATACTTTTTCATTATCTTGTACCATACCATAGCTATATCAGAGTAAACACTCAAATCAAACACATATGATTGAACAAGTAAATAACATTTTAGGCCAGAAGACACAGCAACATCAGCCCCAAGTTGAATAAAGTAGTCTGATACTCTGATGGGCTTGGAACCATTACGCCAAAAATGACTGGTTCAATCATATAGGAAGTTGAAGCAATAACTTTCTTCCCCATTTCTATGATCAGTCACCCAAATCCTAGCTGAGAAAATTGAATACGCAAAATTTGGAAAATAATCCGCCAAGCAGAATTCAAATAGAATCTAGTGCTACATATTCAGAGAGTAATCACATTATACTGCAGTAACTTTAACTGCAGAAAACTAATCATATTTTAACAGCTAGGGCAGTAGATGCCGAGCTGTGATTATCATGGTTTTCAACATTAATCAGAGATAGTAGCTGAATAATCTGGCTAATTGGAAAGAACTTAAGAGAAACGTGAATTTATAACGAGAGATGGTGGAAAAAAATTATGCAAATGACAATTCAGGCTAATCTAAATGTGAGCTTTCTTATTATATGAAGGAATATACTACTGATCAATAAAATGGTTAGGGACGAGGGATGAAAATCATATGCGATGAGTGTTTATGTAGTGTATAGAGAGAGACCTCGGCGCGGGAATGGAGCATCCGGCGGACGTCCGATCGGACGCTATCTTTGACGTCATGAAAGGCTCCGTGATGCCACTGAGGGTGACCTGGATCTCTCCGGTAAGCTTCCGGTGCTGATTCCGATTGCAGCACAAGAATCCCACTCACTATTATTACGATTACTATTATCAATAAGCTCCGAACAGATAGCATGACTGACGCCTATCTCACTCCTCCGATTTTCTCTCTCTAATGTATGCGTATATCTATATATACATATACATATATCCACCGGTACGACTTCTATCGTGGAGGTCCTGCTCTTGTTGTTTCTTAGGTCATCGCGAAAGCGAGCAAGTGAACTGGTAAACTTGACCGATTGTAGTTTGTACTAGGCAAATGCCAAAAATGCCCTCCTACATATGAAAATTATTTGTCTGCTAGATTTACTCCGGTTTACAATTTTTCAGATAAATTTTGATTTCAAATGGTCAAATTTGTCAATATATATATAAGTTTTAAGAATAAAAAAATAAACTTCACAAATAAAATGATCAGTTTTTTTCCTTATTGTTGTTGCTAAAATGAAATCTTTACTTCCATTTGGAAAACATGGAAAGTTTGGATCAATAATTTGTGATAAGAGTGCTTCTGCTTTTACTCAATTTTTTTTACTGTATATAAGACAAATAAATGTGATTTCACCTCATTTAATCTTTAAAAGTCACAATTATTTATCTTATATACGGATAAGAAAAATGAATAAGTTTAGAATTTTTCTTTTGATAATTTGTCAAGTGCTTCTTACTAGTACAGGAGAATCTGCTCCTTCAGGTTCTTTTTTCCCATTAATCTTTTGATTTGCATAAGGTTCATTTTATATAATAATTTTCTAGACAAATTTTTTCATATCAAATTTTATTATACATATATAATATTTTTAGTGTTTACTAGTGAAAAATGTCAAAAAGTATTTATTAGTAAATTTCCATATAGAATTTGCATTCATTTTGATAGTAAGAGAAGGTAGGGGAAAAGTACAGTAATTTGGAATCCTCTGGTTTTTGTTTCTTTTGTCCTAATGACTTCAATTATCAACTTGATTGATCTAACCATGTTTATATGCCAAATCCATAACTTAAAACCCAACCAACTCCCTTTCTTGAAGCAGAAAGGCTACATTTGCTTCCAGATTCCATAAGACTGCTGCAAATGTAGCATTGAGGCACAGGTAATTTCAAAGGAGAGTAAAGCTACAACGGCAGTTTAATTTTGTTTCCCCTTAACAGTTTAAAGGAACATTCATGTCAAGACAAAATCAAGTTTTTCTTAGAAAATAGAAAGGATTATTTAATATTCAATAAATTTTCAAGTAGTACAGAATAGGAGATATAAATATAGCGACAGGAAAGCCGAAAACTTGTAACAAGCCCTCCATCAAATTAGAGTTCGTCATGGTTTTTCATTACAAAGAACTTGTACATTTATTAAACAAGAAAAATGGAAAGGGGTGGGGTGGGGTGGGGTGGAAGCCTGCTCATGCTTCACTGACCTATCCCGTGGGAAAGAGAAGTACGAAGGGGGGGAGGGGCATTCTACAAATCTTAACTAAATAATTAAAGACTCAACATTATAGAGCAACAACACTGCTCAATAGCCGTACACGTTGAAGTATCTTGCCACCATGATATGGGTCTCCAGGAAATGGCCAAAATTAGATGTAATAGAAATATGCATGGAGAAACAAACGATCAGTGTTCTAGAGTGCTTCTAACTGAGACTCGAGTATCTTGCCCCATGCCTCTGGATATTAGGTCATGGTTTAAGAACAAAACAATGACGGTTATATCATCATGAAAATGACGCCGCACCTTCTTGTCGATCTTTCGAAGATCTGAATATCGCATCTCTCGTTTTCTAGCCGCTTCCTGGAGGGCAGCCTTGACAAGCCTCTTGGCACTTCCCTGTATTAGCAGACAGATGGTAAGCAGAAGGGAAGGGCGGGTGAAAAGCTAAGAGATGCACTATTGCCAGATCAAGATCATACCAATAACTTATCATCTATCCACAAGAAGAAAATATAACATCTAATAAATTATATCATCTGTGGCTGCCAACCAGCATAACATCAGAGTTGTGTACAATTCAAGAGAAAGCATGACTATCAATAACTGCAAGTTTGCAATTTTTGAGGATGTAGAGCATCAACACAAGGACAAAAAAATTGACACTGATATGCCAATGTGTTCATCAATGAACTAGATTACTACAAAACAAACCACCACTTAGAAATGAAGTCTAATTTGTTTTTACCTAGTACCAATCGTATGAATATCCACCATTTGCGACAAGATAACTACTACAGTACTACTTAGTTAAATACTTTTGTGTGCGCATGCGCACATGGCATGCTCGTATGTATAAGCATCTTTTCCTTCATTCTTTTATTTGTTGGGGAATGATGCTGTTATGAATTCATGGAATTAGAGATAGAAGGCAATATAAGGAAAATTAACTTTTTCCCAAGTGCAATCAGTATGTTAAATAGTATCAGTTATATACAAAGAAAATCAAATAGTAAAAATACGTAGAAAAACTATCAATAGTATACAATAAAAACCATAGTATTGAGATTTCTATATCATCATTTTCTAGGAAAATTGGCAGACAAATTTTTGGGAATTGGCATTATAAGGTCAACAACTAAAATGATGCATTACAATCTACCGCAAAAAAAAGCTTCAAAATACATAGGGATTAAAAAGTTAATTTAGAATTAAGAAGATAAAACAAGAAGACAAGAACATAAATTGCCACTCCACTGCACATAAAGAAAATAGCGCAAAAAAGAGAGAGGAAAAACTCTTACTGCACGTGGATTATTGTGGACAATATCCACAGCTTTTTCATTACTCAATTGCTCCCATAAACCGTCAGAAGCAAATATAAGGAAAGAATCATCTGGTTGAAGAGGATGAGAAATAATTGACGGAGTGGCACTCATGATAGGCATGTCCATTGGTTCAGGAAGTCGGAATTTCCCATTAATTGGTTCCCTATTAAACCGTGCATGCTTCATATACACATCACCTATAGATCTAGAAACCTGCATCAAATACTGACATCAATAATACATCATATACATATCGTCAATGCTTTACATAAAATAGTGACGCCGAAAAGGTACACATTTTTTTAGTAGAAAAGTTGCACACTTTTTCCGGTCTCCTTTATGATTAAACATAAAAAAGATGCAAAGATACAGCACTTCTGTTTATCTATTTGCCCAAATTTTATATTTTATTTTTTGTTTGCACAGTCCACCAATTCACAAAAAGCACCAAGACCAGACTGCTTCCACAAATTATATGCGTCAGCTGGTGCTAATGGCATCTATACCTAGTTTGCCAAGATAATTCTGAATGACATAATAGCAATATGGATGACCAGTAACCTGGTTACGTCTCTATGATATATAGTCCAGGTTACTCCCCATTTTTCCTTTAGGCTTCTTGTTCAGGAGACTGTCCTTAGAAAGAAAGATTTTTAAAAAGGAGTAGATCAGGAGGCTGTCTACATAGTCAAAGAACAGGTTTTGAGCATACAAAAACATAAAGAGAGCAATTGATACCAAAGTAAATAAAAGAAAATTTATGATTTTAAGAAGTTTCTCAACAGAACTTTATAAACCACAAAATATCATTAAAGCAGTAGAGTACACAGAATAACCTGAATAATGCCTTTTACTCTCCAAACACCATGCTTCAGGACAACAATTTGAGGATCATCTGGATGTAATTTTTTAAGTTCCAGCCTAGTCTCCTCAGCATTGGCATTGTGTTCTGTTGACAACTGTATAGCAGCCATAACTCCAGTGTTGCCAACTTTCTTCCCCAAAACAACACGGGAATCTCCAAGATTTGCCACAAACAAAGTCTGCTGATTTACAACCCCAACTAAACAACATGCTCCAACCGTTGCAATATTGGGTCGAGTGTTCCACATTTCCGTCACAAGAGCAGTAAACCCTCTCTCTGTTTCAAGAAAAGCTCTATTGATTGTATCAGGGGTCACAACACCTTGATTCTCGGCTGATATTTCTGCATAAAAACCAAACCTAATAAAACACCAACATAAGAAGCTTTCCTTCTAAATTCTTAAACCCGTTAAATAATGACATACCAACGTGCTCCAAAACCATACTAAGGACCCATCGAATTTGGGGATTTGAAGGAGTTAAGAGAGGGGGGGGGGGGGGGGGGAGAGAGAATTAGAACACCTAATCCAACCCTCCTTCTGAAAGTCATGCAAGGACTTAACTACAATAGCATTAAGACTTTGGGCCTAAAAGGATCATTCATGATATTTTAAGCAAATAAGGAGATAAAAATACCAAATTGAACTTTCCACTTTGAGACTCGATTCAATACTTAAAATTTACTAACCTAAGATCACTAACTATTGTCCAATCAATAAACCACCAACCAACATTTAAAACTCAAACACCATATCTAACTAAAACTACCTCATAGCAGCTAAGCAAATCTAAATGTCACTCTTTATAACAATCCCCAATTTCAAACAAGATAATTCGCCAAAATTTCATGGCTTTTTATAACAATTACAATGTCACAAAAACTTTACCGGATCAAAATATTCAAACCACAAACCTTGGAAATTCCGGAACAAGTGATCACAAACGTATCGGGCAGTCTCAGGGCCACCGTGACCGTCATAAACACCAACAAAGGTCCCAAACGGACCAGACTCGATCTGGCTCTGGTCTTCAAGAACCATGTTCGCCTGAACTACCGCCATCGACAATTCTCCACCAGCATACCGACCCATATCCCGAAACCGCAGCAAACCATCCTTGCAAAAATCGCCATTGAAATTGTTGTTATTGTCCGTACGGCCCCCAAATGGCTTCGAAAGAAGCGAGACTAGTTTCATTAACCCAAGCATCCCACATGTCTTACTTATATCACCCTCAAAAGCCTAATTCCCCTTCAATAATCTCTCCCATACGACAATTTTGCAGTTGGGATTTTATTTATTTATTATTATTATCTTGTTATTTTGCTCTTCTTTAAAATTGGGGAATTGAAATACACATATAGATACAGATATATACATATATATGTATATATATTTAGAAAAAGAGAAAGGAGAAGGGAGGTGGGGGTGTTGGGTTGTGGAGGAACAAGAATGTTTTCATTCCGTTTGGAAGAAGGTGGCGTAGGGGAGCATTTCGTTGGCTGTTATTTTCAACGTCAGCTTTTTATTTTTCTATTTATCTGGTAAATGATAAGCGCACTTAAAATTTTCAAATCTATATACTATCACTTAAAATTTTATATTAATTGCAATATAATTTTACTGTAAGATTTGTTGATATATTTATCATTTTTTATAAATATAAGATAAAAGTTACAATATCACTTCTGTAAATAAAAAATAAACTTTCTCCATTTTAAATTATTTGATTATTGTTAATTTTTAAAAGTCAATTTGAGATATTTTTAAATTTAAAATTAAAATGACTAATTAAAAATTATGAAATAATAAAATTTATAATTAATAATACTATTCAGATAATTTATAATATTCATTATTATGTTAATTAAAATTAAAATAATCTGTATCAATTTTGAGTTTAAAAACATTTTAAATTAATTTTAAAAAATTAATAATAATTAAATAATATAAAAAATGGTGCACAAATAAGAGCATGTTGCATCTCCCATTAAGATATTGTTTTCTTAATGTTTATATTTGTAATAAATTATTCTTATATATTAGAATGAAAAGAAATTTGCCATATATACACGGTAAGAAAACATTCAACATTGAGATGTATACTACATTAGATAAATACTTATTCTTAAGAATGACAATTTAAATTAAAATCGATCGAACCTCGTCGAATCGATAGGTTTTTATCTTAATAATTAGCTTTATTTATGTAATTTTGATGCAAAAAGTTTTAAACTAAGATTAGTGCGCTACAGTTTTGATATTTGTCTTTGAACATCCGGTGTATCATATACTGTACAGTTTCTTGAAATGGTGATGTATCGATTCTTAAACCGCTCTATATATACTTATTTATTTTAATTATATCTCTATATTTCACAGTATTATATATAATTGTAG
The DNA here is from genome assembly GCA_947179155.2 of Hedera helix. NCBI lineage: Eukaryota > Viridiplantae > Streptophyta > Magnoliopsida > Apiales > Araliaceae > Hedera > Hedera helix. Next base: position 38,593,772 of record OX359277.1, on the reverse strand, counting down.
AGTTACTCAGACATATATTTTTATTACTTTTTATTTTTGCAAATCACAAGTTAATTTATGAATATTTTTATATATAGTTGATATATATTAAAACTATAATAATATTAAAATTATAGTGATGTTATCTTAATTTTAATTAAATATATATTTTTTGTATTATTTGTTAATATTTTTTGAGCTATTTTAATTAATGAATATTATTATAATATGTATTGTAAAAATATTAAACTAATTTTTTTTAAAATTAAATAAAAAATACTATTAAATTTTGACAAATGCAAATTGATGCGATTTAAATTAAATCGATGGGTGCAATTTTGGAATAGAAAATCTGGAACCGGTCACTGAAAAATATAAGTCATAATTTTGGTATATAAATGGATCGGTGTCGGTACAGTACGGTTTCGATTCATTTTATTTTTTTTAAATCACTGCAATTCCAAATCACTGCAAAATAGAAACCAAAGTGCACTATTACCATCCCTCCTCATCCCGTTTCATAAAAGACTTCTTTATGACTTCTATTTTTAGACTACTACTATTATTGGGAAAAAAATTATGACCTTTTAAGTATAAATAAATACTCCCTCTATTTTTAATTATTTGACATTTTAAAGAGTTATTTTTATTCTTATATATTTGACATTTTTAAATTTATAAAATATATTAATTATACTATTTCCTTAATTACCTCTAAACATCAATATTTTCTCATTTTTTTAGACTATTTTTTTTTTAGTATATCTCTGTTGGATAATTCTCTTTCTCCCTCACGTTTCAAATTAATTTTAGAGATAAAAGTAATTGTATCAGATTAGAAGTGACTATCGTTCATATTTATTTTCTTTTTAAGATAAGAATATTTTAGTCTCTATCAATTATTTTTTATTTATATTAGAGTTAATTAATAAATTTTAGAATTTTTGTACAAAAATTCTAAACGTCACATATTTAAAAACAGAAGAAGGACAATTTTTTACTGGATGGAGGTAGTATGTCATAACTTTGGTCCGGAAAAGAGGTATCGGATACTTGATTACTTGTTGAAAAATGTATAGCACAACCTTGAGAACTTTATTGTTTTTCTATGTAGGATAAAGATAAGTATCTCAATTTTTGTCTTAAATAATATGTATTATTATATTACTTGGATATATTTTTTAGCAATTGATGTGTAACATCCTAATTTTTATGAAATATAAATTTAAATTATATATATATTAAAACGGTAAATGAATAAATTGATAAAAGTGAATTAAGAAATGTTTGTATAAATTTTATCTTGTCGGAGAATATTCGTTTTATCGGAGAATATTCGTTATGTCGGGAAATATTCGATTCGTACGACGGTGTTGAAATAACCAAATATTGGTAGACCCCCACAACGAATTATTGTCGGATATAGAAAGCGACATATGTAACATTTCTAAATAAATATAGTCAACGGTATTATTACTTTTAACTGTTAAAATATCCGGTGACTAGTAACATACAATATTACACAATAGCACACAGTATTGCACAGTAACACACGGTATTGCACAGCAGCACACGGTACTGCATATTGTTTCATATTATTGAACTGATAAAGTGATTATTGTATTATATTGACTTTATTGAACCAATAATTATCACAAGCATAATAATTCATATTATTGAGCTGACAATTGTTACAATAGCATATGTACAGTAATTTACAGTACTGAATCAATAATTGTCATTACACAGTAACGTGATATTTTCTTATTTATTTTCAGCATTATTGTTATCTCTTTTATGATGTTGATTAAAATGTTGTATTTCATTATTAGTTGATTTTTCTGTTTATCTAACTTAGAAAGTCAACTACACTATTTATATAACAACTAGTCATAATAATGAATAATTGTGAATTATTGTTAAATAATTAAATTGATAAAGTTATTTATTTTTATTATAATAAGTTATATAAAGTTATTCGTTTTTTATTATAATAATTTATATAAAGTTATTTATTTTATATAAATTATGCAAAGTAAATTATTTTATTATGATGATTTATATAAAGTTATTTATTTTTATATATAAAGTTAATTGATTTATATAAAGTTAGTTGATTTATAAAGTTAGTTATTTTATATATAAAGTTAATTGAATGGTATAGATTAAAGGAGATCTGAAATGAATGGTATAAATTAAAGATAATGTAATGAGTATAGAATTTGAAATGAACGGTGTAGATTAAAGATGATTTTTAAATGAACGGTTTAGATTAAGGGAATCTTAAAAAATGAAATGAGTGGTATGGATTAAACATTATCTTGAAATATACGGTTTGGATTAAATTAGAAAATTTTGGTTTATGATAAGATTTTTTGGCTATAAATAGAGGTTTTAACTTAATAATTTTTTATAAAAACTTCCTTACTTATTATTTCTTTCACTATCTAAATATTACTTTCTGTAAGTTTTCTTTGAGTGTGCTAAAGTCATCTTCCTTAATAGTTTGCGCTTCATCTAGTATTATTTCAATTGAACATTCTTATTTTTCTAAATATTTTTATTAAACTTTAACCGTTATTCTGAATTGTGAATCTTGAATATCGTTATTGAATTTGATTTTACATCATGTTGACAATTTAGACATTATTTGAATCTGTACAAAGTAAAATCATAAACTTTCGATATTTATTGATCATCTTGTTTCTTCTATTCATCATATCACTGTCATTATTCTAATCATCAAGAATCATGTTGTTGTGAATATATGTGGCCTGCGACACAGATGATAGAATAAAGGTGATATAATTGTTGTGTGTCTTTTAAGGCACGTGGTGAATGTTCTTTTTGGCCTGGGGTAAAGAAGAACTGTTGTTTGGTATGATTATGACTAAATGTTGAAGACTGGTATAATCATGATCATTAGTGTTATATTTGAATATTTTTAACCCGTAGTGCAAAGATGAACTGTTGACTTGCATGATTATAATCAGGAAATGTGAATTTATATCATCATGACTAGTGGTGATTAAGATGATAAAAGTTGGTGATATTTTTTCTTAAAAAGAAAAACTAGTGGACATCATAGTGTACATGATTCTTCTAATGAATTGCTCATTCCGCTGTTATTATTGATCTAAAACTTGTTGTTTATTATATTCTATTAAGAACTCAACTGTTGAAGGCTAATGATAATTTATTCATTGTTATCTTAGTCATGATATTTCTTACTGGCTATTTGAGCTCACCCTTTCTTTTTTGTTCCATTGTTTTTCAGAAAATGAGAAAATAACTGCGTATAACCAGGGAATGGAATAAAGATCCGAGAGATAGTTGTGGTAATATTCACATATTGTATATAGTGTGATAATAATAGTGAAGACTTAGTTGTGTATTATTGAGTTATGTATTTTTATTCTATGTACTGTTTGTTTTAATTATCGTGTATTTTATGGCGTATCAAATTGGGTTATGTAAGTCCAAATTTAGGGGCGTCACATGATATGTCATAAAAGGATAAAGTTATATTATTAAAAAATAATTCACAATTTTTAGACCTTTTAAATATAAATAAATACTCCATTTTTAATTATTTGATGTTTTAGAGAATTATTTTTATTCTTATATATTTGGCATTCTCAGATTTATAAAACATATTAATTACACTGTTTTCTTAATTACCCCTAAACATCAATATTCTCTCATTTTTTTCTTTTTTAATATATCTCTATTGGATAATTATTTTTCTCCCTCATGTCCCAAATTAATTTTAGAGAGAAAAGAAACTGTATCAGAATAGAAGTGACTACCGTTCATATATTTTTTTTTTCAAGATAAGAATATTTTAGTCTTTATTAATTATTTTTTATTTATGTTAGAGTTAATTAATAAATTTTTTAATTCTTGTATAAAAATTCTAAACGTCACGTATTTAGAAACGGAGGAAGGACGATTTTTTACTGGATGGAGGTAGTATGTCATAATTTTGGTCCGGAAAAGAGGTATTGGATACTTGATTACTTGTTGAAAATGTATAGCACAACCTTGAGAATTTTATTGTTTTTCTAGGTAGGATAGAGATAAGTATCTCAATTTTTGTCTTAAATAATATGTATTATTATATTAGTTGGATATATTTTTTAGCGATTAATGTGCCATAAAAGGATAAAGTTATATTATTAAAAAATAAAATTTGATACAAAATTTTATATGGGACCTTATTTTTAGATGATTTAAATGAAATTTATGTACAAAATTTGTACATTTATATTTATTCGTCAAAAAATATAGTATACAAGCTCACCAACTTTAAAATAATTAATCAAATATAAGATAAATATTTAATAAATTTTTTAAAAAGATAGTTGTTGTTATTAAATTTTTAAATATTTGACTAAATAATAAATTGTTAAATTATATATTGTATGTTCTTGTGATCAATTACTAAGTTAAATATTTAAATTGTGTGTAAATTTATTTAATTATGATTATGAAAAAATAATTATGTTAATTTTATTTAAGTTTATAATGAAACTCTATATTAGTGTTTATATTACAAAATTTGATTAATTTTTTTATCCGAATAAAACTATGAATCACTATAATTTTTCATCTGATTTTTTAGTTATTGTGTTTTAACAAAAAGTCACATATATTAGTAATATAATTAATCGTGTGATTTGATAATACTTTACAAATTTAGATAGAACATATTTAATTATTATAAATTTATATACTCCTTATACTAATTTGAAAAAAAAATTCATTTTCTATGTTTCTCTTAGAAATAGGAATATTTTTAAATTTGAACAATATTTAATTGATATAAATTTAGATAATACTTATGTTAATATGAATAGAAAAATTGAATAAAAATTTTGTGAAAGTAAAATTAATAAAATTAAACCAAGTTTATGCTTTTAATTATATAGTTGATTTATGGATTTTTAAGTATATTTGGTACATCAACTGTCCAAGTAAATAACTATGGAGATAAATAATGAGCTAGCACCCTAGAATGTCCGAGGAAACATAACTCAAAAAATTTGGATTTTAGTATTTTACATTTTTTCTGAATCCCAATTTCTTAGTCATATGAACAAGAAATTGATTGAAATTAGTCACTGTACAAAATGGGGCAAGTGGCAACACAAGAATATATTGTCGCCCATGATGTTTCCGGTGGACACAATTACGGCGCACATAATGTCAGCCGCGGATCTTGTCGATATGCCTGCATATGTGACCAACCATTCGCTTATTAGGCCATTTTCATGAGCTGGGATTTGTGTTTTAATTTGGTAGAATATGTTTTTGTAACTCATTCAAATGGGAATTCAGGGGCCTCTGCTGCCCCATTCTACCCCCATTAAAACAAAGTACAGATATTAATAAAAATATATAGGATATGACGGCCTCAAAATTGGAAGTCATATACACCTCTAATTTCAAAGGAGTAAATTGTGATATTTCATTCCATAACCCTCCCTTGTTTTTCTCCGCTTAACCTGTAAGAACTTGCTCATTAGCTGCTTCCTTTTTCCCTCTTTGTTAACCTCAGTTTACTTGGCATTATTTTTATCAACCATTTTACTTGGCTGTAGCAGGAATTCTTCATTCAAAGAAGAATCAATCATGCCAAACACTTCAACAAGAACCGGATACAGCTGATTCATGCACTTCAAAAAACCTTTCGACGATGCTGTAACCCTATCGGCCAAAAACTACCCACCATGTTGATAACGCCCAACTCTTAACAAACCCATTACTATATATATGCCTTGCAGGCTGTTAATCTAACACGCCCACGATCGTGTGAAAATGCTCAACCATCAAATCCTCGAAAGTGTTGGCCGGTTTTCGCAGCAAATAAATCATGGTATAGCAAGACATACAAAAGGCATAGTTGTTATAATTCCTCGAACCTTTCTCTGATCTGGACCATGGACTCATTGAGAACATGCTATTATAATAATAATTTACCTAATATAATAAAAAGGTTATTATATTAATTTATCTCTAAATAGTTTATATATAATTTATCTACTATAGTAAATATTCAATTACCTCAATTCACATTCGATAAACAACTTAACTTTCTCACTTGATGGATGTATGCTCGTAGAATTTCTCACACAACATAGTTATTTGCCCCACAATATAACTGATAGAGAACCACAAATCCTGATTTCTAGCATAAAATTGTTGGGTCTATTCGAAATTAGGAAGTGGTCGTGAGAATCACAACTCCCGAGAAACTCAGCAAGTGAATCTAAGCAAGTTCTTGGGAATGATCAAAGCTAAAATATGTGGACTTCAATGGTAAATCTTAAGCGTGTAAATCTAAAGTGTTTTACGGATAAGTCTAGGGACACAACATCTAAATACAACACTAAACACTATATTCATCTCAATTATTAAAAAGTGGAATATGACACGGATTTTAACGTCATACTTTATTTTTTAATGGTTAAGATGAATATAGGTATTTTAAAATTGAGCACCTTTGTCCTTTTTCCTACACTTCGGTGGACAAAAAACCTTATAAAATGTTATTTTCACGAGTAAAATTAATATTTTTGACACGAAATATCACTTCTCAAAACTTATAAATACAAATATCATTTCCCAAAACTTATTATTACGGGAGTCATCTAATGAATCAGGAGCAAGTACATCTACAACTTGGAAGGAGGCTTTTTGGAGCTCGGACCTGCTATAAATTCCTGCATCTTCTTTTACTGTTCTGTTGTCATTCCACTGCAATACTCATGAGCCCTCTCCTGAAAATTACCATGGAAATATAATTTTGAGGTATAAAGAAACTTGATGCAAACAAAATCTAACAAATCTTCATGCAAACACAATCAATCATATAAACAATCGTGTAACAATCTCTCTCTCACACAACAATCTTTCTTTCCTGTTTTTTCCCAACTTTTCTGCTGTCTAACTACTAAGGACAGCCTTCTAGTCACTGATACCAGAAACAAAAACAGCAAACCATTTAAATTTTGGATGAAAGAAATTTAAGTACCTCCAAGATTTGGTCATTGTAATAACCAAACATACGAAACAAAGGGCTTACAAATTAAATCATTTGAACATTACATGAATAAGAAAACCACTTGTAATTTTGTATCTTGTAAAGTTACAGGATTTATGTACGAGGGAGCTATGCTGATACAGTGTTTAATTTGTGCAGTTCCATTATTATAAATGGTTTCAGCTCTATGTTAATGAAAGTCAATAGGGGATCACTAAAATTCAATACTATTTGACGGTGGACAGCATAAAAAAAAACATAAAAGAGAGGAAAACTAAAATTAGCACCTTCTATAATGCAACTAGATCTTGCTTGAGGCCATCGTTGATAACTTCCGTGTATTTCAACACCAAGTCTTGAATGATTTTTATTATGGCCTCTGCAACTTCTCGGGCTTTCTTCAACAGTTCGCTTCCTTCAACAACATGATTCACCAATCCCCACCTCTCAGCTTGTTCTGCAGTTAATGGCATGGCTGCTATGATACTTCTCGAGCTCTGTTAACACCAATAATCCGAGAAAGCTTTTGAGAGAGACCCCATGTAGGAAAAATTCCGAACCTGCAAGTTCAACAGAACATCACCAATTCATCAGAATTTAGAAGGCACATCGAGAAGCCATACACGCATAAAGATTTCAATTTTTTCCCCCTTTGATAAATAAAATAGGTTATGGTGAAAATTGGCTGTTATACTTATGTGAAACAAAGAAATCATCTATCAAAGAATTGAAATATAGTGGACAAGGATCTGTACAGTTTAACACTCAAAGGCGGAAGAAAAAATTACTAGTCTCCAACTACTAAAAATCATCACATGAAATTAGTAGCACCTTAAAACACTAAAAAGAAGTTCATGAAATTATTTAGCTGAATATCTTTTCTTGCTAATGAAATCACACACCATATGAAACACTAATTTTTGTAAAATAACTTAAAAATTAAAAATCAAATTACTAGCACGTGACAAATGCATGAAATCAAGCCAATATGAGTTTTTTGTGCAATGCTCTGTGCATTCCATAAAATAAAATTCCAAATTTGATATTTTGAATTCAATTTACGGTGGTGTAAAATTTAAAATTGCTACAAGATACTATAAATTATTAAATTTTAGTCGGTACCATTGCGTGAATATTATAAATTATAATATACCGAATTTGTTTTCAAAGTATCAGATACATTCATATGAATTTTAGATTTTAAGATTTAATATTGACCAACGAAGATAGGCTTTTCTCACCGGCAAGTGCTGTGCAAATATATATATATATATATATATATATATATAGATCACAAACTTAACTGCTAATTAACATTAGTAAAATTCATCAGCTCAGAAAACAAACCTAGCATGAGTATCTATAAACTTGGGTCTTGCAGCTACTGTGTATATGATTTGGAAGGAGCGAAATGATAGGATTCATGGTTGTGGGGCTAACCACCCAGCTTGTATTAGACGTCAGATTATTCACAATGTGAAAGGCAGGCTTTATAGTTACAATATGTTTAGAAAAAATATGCACAAATCTATATATAAGGAGCTTATGATTGCTAATCTGGATTAGTTACTCCATCATTGGGTATGCCCATTGATGGTAGTGTTATCCAGTTTCTAGCGTTTGGCCTTTTTTTGTATCTTTTTCGTTTTATGAAATTTTAGCTTAGCAAAAAAAATAAAATATCACATGCTAGCGCCAACTCGATCCCACCCGTCACTGCAAACCCGCTAACCACCTCGATAATCGGTTTACGGCACCGCTCCATGTGAACCGCCAGCTCAGAAATTGAATCCACGCCCTTAAACACGTCCTCGGCCGCCCTCAAATCCACACACGAGCAGAAGGCTCTACCCGACCCGGATAGGATCACAACCCGCACCATATCATCAGAGTCGAGGCTCTTGAAGGCTCAGCCCAGATCTGCCATCATCTGTTTTGTCAGCGAGTTCAGGGACTTGGGACGATTAAGCGTCACGTATGCGATCCCGTCCGGTTCCCGGTTGACTAGTACCAACTTTTCCGGCGAGGCCCTCTCCATTTCTATATTTTTGCTATTGCAGATTTTCACTTCAATTTGCACTAATTAATTATGTACATCTTGGTTGGTTGGTGTATGATGGACCTATTTATTATCTATACATAATGGAACCAGTACAGCACTAGCACTAGTTCCAGTTTTCCAGAGGCAATATAGACACAGTCAGAGGCAATGCAAATACAGACACAGTCAGAGGCAATGCAAATACAGACAGCACTGCTAATGCAGCAGTAGGAAGACCACTGCAGCTGAGATGCAAGATAACGAATGCTCTTCTAATGACAGCAAATAATGCACACCATGATGATGGAGTGGCATTACGTGGTAGCACTGCCAATATAACAAACTTGTAACTAATTTGAGTTAGATTATTTTACTATGGTTAGTTACTAGAGTTAGAGTTATTGATTTGCAAGGAGAGTGTAATACTTTTATGGGCATGGGACCAATTTTTTTATAAGTTAAAATATTCGACATTATTTTTATTTATAAGTCTAGAATTATATGTAATAGTTATGAATGTGTTCGATTAATAATAATTTATAAGTTAAAATAAAATGTAAAAATTATTAAAATAATTTTCACTTAAAAAAATATATTAAAATAAAAGAGAACAAAATGAACATTTTAATTGATTTAACCAAAACTTAAAAAATGACTTACTTATTTTTTTAACTAATAAATTATCTTATAAATTGACATATAAATTATTTTCGAGCACTAAATATTAAAAGTCAATTTATAAATTAGATTAATCAACTTGGTCCGAACACTAAATATTTCAACATATTCGTATGCAGATATAACAGAACTTTGTTTTGTTTTCTCGAGTTCTTCTTCACTAAATTCATAACTGATTCATGACAATCTAACACAGTATCAGAGCTTAGATTCAATTTTCTTCTTCCGCAATCTTCTAGTGAATTTTATCCATGAGATCTGCATAAAATTTTCAGATTTTTCAGGTTTCGTATCAGATTTTTCAGGTTTTGTCGACTTTCTATGTTGAATCTGAAACTGTTACGAGATTTCTGAGTTTATTTTTCGATAATTCATCTGATCTATATCTATAAATCAGAATTTAATCTGCAAGTTCTGAGTTCATTCTGATCGTTCATTGTTCTATTTTCCAAGATCTGAGATCGAAAATGGCTTTTCGTCAAAATCAAACAAGTTACGCAAATGTTGTTATGAATCAATCTCCAGTTACAAGATATGATTCAACACAGTTTGATAATAGTGAACCTGTTCCAAATTTTGAAGCTCTTTCTATTGACTCTAATCCTCATCCATTGTATCTGCATAATAATGATCATCCAGGATTAGTTCTTATAGCAAAAAAAGCTCATTGGAACTGATTATTTTGATCCATGGAAAAGATCTATGCAGTTTGCTCTCTCTGCAAAGAACAAATTAGTCATAGTTAATGGCTCTTTTCCTAAACCTGTAGATAATTCACCAATTCGAGCACAGTATGATCGGGTAAATGATATGGTAATTACCTGGATTCTGAACAGTGTTTCTGATGAGATTAGTGATGGCATGAATTTTGTAAATTCTGTAGCTGATGTATGGACTAAGTTACATGAAAAGGTTATATGGTGTAAATGGACATAGGATCTATCAGATTCTTAGAGACATACATTTTTTGGAACAGGAAAATAGGTCAATTGAGATTTATTTTCATAAATTGAAGAATCTATGGGATGAATATTCTGTTTTGGAACCTACAGTCAATTGTGTTTGTGGAGCTCACAAGGTTCAAGAGGAAAGAGAACAAAGAAGGAAATTGATTCAGTTCCTTATGGGCTTCATGACAGCTATGCCACAGCTAGAGATCAAATTTTAATGATGGAACCTTTGCCATCTATTACACATACCTTTTCCTTGATTAAGCAAGATGAAAAACAAAGACAAGGTTATATGCCTTCTCATTATGATGTCAATTTTTTTTGCTGGTACTTCTTTTATATATAATGTGAAGCACTTGTCTCAGTTCACAACAAATACATTTACTGGTTATCCTCCTAAGAAGAAAAAGAAAGGCAAGAATTCCAGTATGAACTACAACTTCATAAATGTTCCTAAAGCTATGCAAGCTTGTACTGATTCTCCTGTTAGTATTGGTACTAATCCTAATGGATTGCTACAGTTGGGAACAGTTACAAACTCAACTTAATCAGATGAATCATATGATGCATCTCATGCTTGTAAATAAAGGAAAATTACCAGAAACTCATGCTGCAGGTACTGTTTATTCTAAGCCTAATTTCAGTGTCTCTAAGCCTAATTCCGGTGTCTCGCCACTTGTTTCTACATGGATAATAGACACAGGGGCTACTGATCATATGTGCAATCAGTTATCTCTAATGCATAATGTACAACTCCTCAGTTTTCCCATACATATTTCTTTGCCTAATAAAGTCACAATAAAGGTTTCTCATATAGGATCTGTTATATTGAGCCCCAATTTAACTCTTCACAATAGTCTTTATGTTCCTTTCTTTCACTGTAACTTGCTATCCATAAGTAAATTGACTCCATAATCTTCTTGTGTTGCTACCTTTTCTCCACACCAGTGCCTTTTTTAGGACCAGAAGCATGTGAGAATCCTGGCAGTTGGTAAATAGCAAGGAGGTCTTTACTATTTACAGCTTAATGACTCTCATTCAGTACAAGCAGTTGATCTTAGTTTTAATAAAGCTCATTATGTCTCTAAATCTAAAATGAGTGTAATTTGGCACATGAGGTTAGGACATACATCTCATGCTGTCTTAAATAAGATTGCCAATGTCAATTCTCATGTATCCCAAAGTTGTAATCAGACATGTCCAGTGTGTCCTTTATCAAATCAATGCAAGTTACCTTTCCTTTCCAATAATAGTCATTCCAGAGGTACATGGACTTTTCTTACCAACTAAGCAACATGTTCCTAGCATCTTGATTTATTTCATAAAATACATTGAGACACAATTTCATAAAAGAATTAAGTGTTTTAGGAGTCACAATGGTTCTGAATTTTTAATAAGCATGTATCATCTTTCTTATCTTCCCATGGCATAATAAACCAAAGTTCATGTGTTCAAACTCTTCAACAGAATGCAAGAGTTGAAAGAAAACATAAACACTTATTAGAAATTGCAAGAGCTTTGAGGTTTCAGTCAGGAGTGCCTTTACAGTATTGGGGGGAGTGTCTTTTGGCAGCTACATTTCTTATCAACAAGTTGCCTTATCCAGTTTTACATTACAAAACACCTCATGAGATTTTGTTTCATAAATCTCCTGACTATGATTCACCCAGAGTTTTTGGTTGTCTAGTTTATGCTTCTTGTCATACCTCAGATAAATTTTCCCCAAGAGCCATTAGAGGAGTTTTTCTAGGTTATCCTTTAGGTCAGAAAGGATACAGAATTTTAAATTTACATAATAAACAAATTTTTGTCACTAGACATGTTGTGTTTCATCACATTATGCCATGGCTAGATAACATTGATAATGCTTCAGTACCTACTGTTGCCATCTCTCATGATTGCTTCCATCTTAATAGTCCTTTAATTTCAGAATCAGGTCTTAATAATCATTCCCAATCTGTTACCCCACAATTTGATCAATCTCAGTCTGGTACATTACAATCTCCAGTTCATACTTCAATGCCCACTATTGATCATTCAAATGTGGTTCCTAGAGTTTCTACTAGAGTTAAAACCAGACCTAAATGGTGGGCAGATTATGATGTAAATGGTACAACTGATAGCGCTCCATCTTCTGCTAAAGCTTCTCAGGTATTTGTTTCTAATGTATCTCCTTCCAAACACAATCTTGATAACTATATGTCCTATAATTCATTTGATCATTCTCATCAGAAATTCATTGCTAATCTTTCTCATGTTAAAGAGCATGTACATTTCTATCAAGCTGCAACAGATCCAAATTGGGTAGCAGCTATGAATAAGGAACTTGATGCTTTGGAAACCAACAACACTTGGACTTTGGTTGAATTACCTAAAGGCAAATCTACTGTGGGATGCAAGTGGATATATAAGATCAAGTATCATGCAAATGGGGAAATTGAAAGGTAAAAAGCAAGATTCGTTGCTAAAGGCTATACTCAAGTAGGGGGTGTTGATTACCATGACACTTCTGCTCCTGTTGCTAAGATGGTCACAGTTAAGAGTCTTCTGGCAATAGCTTTAGCTAAAGGCTGACCAGTTCATCAAATGGATGTAAACAATGCATTCCTGCATGGGGATCTAGTTGAAGAAGTTTACATGGATTTACCCCAAAATTACATCATTCCTGACCATTCTCCTCAATTAGTGTGCAAATTACAAAAGTCTCTTTATGGCTTGAAACAAGCATCCAGACAGTGGTTTGTAAAATTAACTGCTAGTTTGCTAGAAGCTGGATATACTCGATCATTGGCAAATTATTCTTTGTTTACTCGCACAGTTTGCATTTTTTTCATTGCAATAGTGGTTTATGTAGATGACATCTTGGTTACTGGTAATGATACTACACAAGTGCAATTTGTCAAGAACTTGCTTTGAGAATAAATTCAGCACCAAGGATTTGGGAGAGATTAAATACTACTTGGGATTTAAAATAGTTAGAGATAAGGCTGAGATTTTTGTTAGTCAGATTGATCTTCTTGAATCAGCTAACTTACTTGAAGCCAAACCTCTCATCATTCCTTTAGATCAGCATACTAAACTACATGATAATGATCTTTCTGGTGCTTTATTGCCAAATCCATCAGTTTATAGAAGTGGGATTGGTAAACTTCTTTGTATCACATTATCTAGGCCAGATATCAGTTACTCGGTGCAATTATTAAGTCAGTTTCTGAAAAATCCCAAACAACATCATTTGCTTGCTGCAATAAAAGTGCTTAGATATCTTAAATGTATTGCAGGACAGGGCCTCTTCTTTCCAGCCAAGAATGATCTTGTATTGACTGGTTACTGTGATAGTGATTGGGGCAGTTGTCCCACTTCTAGAAGATCGGTTACTGGCTTTTGTTTAATGTTTGGCCCATCTCTTATTTGCTGGCATACAAAAAACAGTCGGTTACTTCCAGGAGCACAGCTGAGGTTGAATATAGGACTTGGCCACCACTACTTGTGAAGTTATTTGGCTTCCTAGTCTTTTAAGAGACTTCCAAGTTCCTATACAGGATCCTACCACTATCTTTTGTGACAACAAGCTGCAATTGACATTGCTGAAAATCCAGTTTATCATGTTAGAACCAAGCATATTGAAATTGATTGTTATTTTGTCAGGGAGAAAATACAAGTTGTACTGATTAATCCCGTCAAAATAGCTTCTAAAGACCAGTTAGTTGATCTCTTAACCAAGGCTTTAGGCAAAGTTCCACATTGGTATCTAGCTTCCAAGTTGGGCTTGCACAATCCTTGTGGGCCTCCAACTTGTGGGGGGAGTAATAGAACTAGTACAGCCTAACACTAGCTCCAGAGGCAATGCAAACACAGTCAGAGGCAATGCAGACACAACTACAATGCAAATACAAACACAACACTTAATGCAGCAAAAGGAAGATCAATGCAGCTGAGATGCAAGATAAATAATGCTATTCTAATGACAACAAAGAATGCACTTCATGATGGAGTGGCATTACATGGTAGCACTGCCAATGTAACAAACTTGTAACTAATACCTAACTAGAGTTAGATTATTTGACTATGGTTAGTAACTAGAGTCAGAGTTAGTGATTGTATTAAAAGGAATGTAATACTTCTATATTCATACGCAGATATAACACAACTTTGTTTTGTTCTCTAGAGTTCTTCTTCACTAAATTCATTACTGATTCATGGCAATCTAACAATACACACTATTTAAAAGTAAACTCTCTACATTTCCATGTTCAAATAGCAGCTTCAAGGTTGATAGCGACTGAAATCATCCCGCAATTTCTTTAAAAAAATAAAATAAAATTGAAGAAGAAGATTCAAACTGAGGAATTAAAGTTTGATAGTAAAATAATAATGATGGATTCTAGATGCTCGTTTCCCCAGCCATAATTTTACTACTCTACCGTTGCTCAAATAATGCAACCGACATGATATGAATGGCCACATAATAAACACATGCATCTGTTTCTATTTTAAATAACTGCCAAAGGGTCAGCCAGTGAGGACTTTCAGTTTTGCTTTCGGGCAACAGAAACTCTATTTTGCATTGTTGTTGTCCGGTTTGGCAATTAATGGAAATCTTGTTTCAGTATCTTGTACACGGACAAAAGTTCAGTACAGCAACTGAATTTCGGGGATCACATATTCAGAATTTTTCATGACCAAGTGGTACACTTTCATAATACGGTGGAGAGATGTTGATTCTTTAGGCTTTGTGGTTTATTTGCTTCTATTTCCAAAAGAAAATAGAACAGTAACGATATCATCAATCTTTAAGGGACAAATATATTGTTAGTAATGGTGAATGTTCTAACTCTGCTAATCTCACGAGTGTATTCAGCATAGATAACCTCTTTTACCAAGAGTGCCTTCTTGTTGGTGCAGGGTATTTGCTTGAAGAAGAAAACTAGTAATAATAGACAATGTAAGAATGTCATTCATACGCAAACTTGCAAAGCTACTTTTGCTGCTTTTGATAAAGAAATGAATAAAGTGCCAATAGGATCTTCCTTTCTAAAGCCCCCATTGCTCTTTGGTAACTTTTACTTTGAAATTTAATTTTCAATCAGCTCATAATATTTTTTTGTTGTAGTTCTTGCATTAAACTTTCAGATAAGTATAGACTAACCCATCGATTTCATATAGTTATAGAAGAACATGGAGCAGCTTTATTTTAAATTTTGTTTAGCTGCAAGAACAGGGACACCGGTAAATCTCAAGTGTTCAACCATAGCTAATTTATTATTATTTTTTAAAAGTAACCAAGGCTAATATACTTTTGATTGCCCAACAAACTTATTGTTACAAAAGTAATATGAGTAAGAAGCACAAGCGTCTACAACTTGGAAGGAGGTTTTTTCGAGCTCCGACCTGCTATAAACTCCTGCATTTTCTTGAACTGCTCCTTTGTCATTCCACTGTAATAGTCATAAGCCCTCTTCTGAAAATTTAAATTAAAAGCGCAAATAGTGAGTCGTAACAGAGATTTCATAAAAACAAAACCTAAAACACCCAAATATAACCAAAATAATGATTACGCATATAAACCAGACACCATGCAATTTGTACAAACTGAGGAAAGTTTTATGTGTGTAACTTACTCTGCAACAGAACTAGACTGTCTTAACTACTAAAACAGGCATCTACCAATAATGCCCACATTGCATCACTGATGCCAGGAACAAGGACCACAAGGACGTTTTAGCGCCTCTAAGATTTGGGGAGTTAGTCACATTGTTATGAACTTCATGTCATTAAAAATAATAAGCCTAGTAAACAAAGCCACAACGGGTTTAACAATTATGTCACTTAAATCATCCACAGCAAATAAAACATTGGTAATATTTTATCTGCGAAAGTTGGAAGATAGGTGTATGTGGGAAGGCGCACATCAAGAGGATCCAAACATGAACAGTGTTTTTATGGGTGCAGTTTGATTGTTAAAATCGTGTCAGGTCATTGTTAATGTCAATTAATAGGATCACTGATCATTATCATTTGAAGGTAGAAATTCCAAAAGATATCAAACAAAAGACTCCAAAACTATTACCTTCTCTAATGCAAGTGCATGACCCAGATCCTGCTTCAGGCCATCATTTATAACTGCCTTGTATCTCAACACTAAGTCTTCACTGTTCTTTATTATGGCTTCTGCAACTTCTCGGGCTTTTTTCAGTAATTCATTTCCTTCAACAACATGATTCACCAAACCCCACCTCTCAGCTTGTTCTGCAGTTATGGGCATGGCTGTTAGGGACACTTCACGAGCTCTGTTAGGCCCTATAATTCGGGAAAGCTTTTGAGACAGACCCCATGAAGGAAATATCCCAAACCTGCAAGTTGAAGGTAAAATTACGACTTCATAGACAATGGGAATTGAGAAAGCATATAAAGAAATTAAATAAAATTAAGGAAGTAATAGACTTATAGCTCATAATAATATGAAACTAACAAAATTGTCGTGATTAGAAACATCATAGCTGACAGGGATCTGGAAAAGTTTAATACCCGGTTGAAAGACTGCACAAGAAACTACTCTGCATTCACATGACTTGGTAGCAGCTCAAAATGCAAAATAAGTTCATGAATTTGTTTAGCTGTTTTGTCTCATGTGACTATATTCAGTAACAAGTCCATTTTGTCTGCATTTACGCCCCCCCCCCCCCCTTCTGTTCAATACTCTTTGTACATCTGGCCAAATATAACATCAACAAGCAGCATATTACAATTTGGAAATTTTAGCCATCCAAGCAAGAGGGTCCGTGCAACAAGCAAATTGCTATACACCACCTTGCTAGTTGAAAATTAATTTGGTGAGACGATCACAGTCTACTGCCTCTTATGTAAATGGATCAATAACATATAGTTGAGAGGAGGGCTTGACACAAAACAGTGGGTTTGGGTTCCTATCTGGAAAATCCACTCGGTTTGTCTTACAATTTTAGGAATTGCACTAAATCTATTGCGCTTCCTGAAAGTAGTCCAACTTTCAACCACACTACAACAGTAAATAGGTGACTAGATTTCTGTCAAATTAAAGGTTAATATATACAACTTTAATGTGAAAGTCGTTGCAAAAGGATTATGATTGCTCGAGAGTGAAAAATATTCAGTCACTGAACTAGAAAGATCGACTGACAAAGTAGTTTTAACCAAGTTATTTCACAGTAGTTGGTCATTGCCCTAAATTCAGCTTCTATGAAGGGAGGAAAATAGCTAATGTTTGAGAAAAGTAGCCTTGGTTATCAGCCCTCCTTATATAAGGTTACCGTTGCAAAATTATTTAGTTTGTTAAATGTATCGAATATTTTCCATACTTGTACAGATAAAATGATATGGTAATCTCTTAACTTCTCAACTCATATTAGTGTATTTACCAACTGTTGGAATCATATGTGAGGATCTATATGCTATATTCACAAAGAGTAATGGACCTCAGTTGTTCCAAGTCAGTAAAGATGTCACCTCTCCCCCTCAACAAAACATGTCCATTTCTTCATATAAATTAGACTCAGAAGCCTATAATTAACTTGTACTGTATTTGCTGTGCATAGATTTTTTAATATCTACAGCACATAAATAAGCATACAAAAACTAAGAATTAAACCTTCAATCAAAGTTCAAACTAAAATGACTAGCGGAATGGCATAAAATCAAACCAATATAAACAGAGCATTGAGCTAGGGATATGCAAATAAATACCACAGAAATTAATAGTAGTAGAAGATGAGCTAAAATTACATACTTGGCATGAGTATCCATAAACTTGGCAGTTTTCGAAGCTACCAAAGCGTCACAAGCTAGCGCAATCTCGAACCCCGCCGTGACAGCAAACCCGTTAATTGCTCCGATAATGGGCTTACGACACCGCTCCATCTGGATCACCGGGTCGGTCTCCGCATCCTTCACGTCCCCCTTAAACACGTCTTCAGCCGCTGTCAAATCCACGCCGGAGCAGAACGATGAACCCGACCCGGAGAGAATCACGACCCGAACCGAATCGTCAGCGTCGAATCTCTTGAAGGCTCTGGCCAGATTTTCCATCATGCCCTTCGTCAGCGAGTTCAGCGACTTGGGACGATTAATCGTCACATACGCCACCCCATTCGATTCCCGGCTTACTAGTATCAACTTTTCTGGCGAGGAGTTTTCCATTGTCGATTCACAGAGTATCAAGTATAATAGGCATTCATATTCATATATATAGATAAATATAAAGTTTTGCGTGTTGAAGTGCGGGCCGTCTTGGGTTGCGGTTTGGTTCTGTTAGGTTGTTAGCTCATCACTCTGGTGTTATCCAAATGATGGCACTAAAGTAACAGTTTGTGTACGAAAGATTAGTAACAGATGCTAAAATTAGTCAAACTATTACTATTATTAGGCGCAATGCTAATTTGGATCATCTCGGGGGAGGGAGATTAGAATGTCCTACAGATAGAAAGAACAGAGGGAAAAAAAGAAGAAAAGGGGGAATTGTGCTCCGCATGGTTTTATCATATGTAACAAGATTTAAGAAACTAGAAAATTAAGGGTGAGTGAAAAATAATTTATATGGTGTTGGCTCAGGCAAGAGCAATACTCAATCCGGTTTGATATGAAAACAACCAGCGAATGGTCATCAATCCGGTAGCAATTAGCAGCACTCCTTCCTTTGGAACATGTCTACTACATTCAATACTTCATCATCATATGAGAGCTGTGTACTATCTATCGCCCATGCCATCGAACACAATATCCAAACAAGAGGTTGAAACCTAGCACATGCCATTACTATCGGGAGCCTAACCATTAAGAATGCTGTTAGCACGCACAAACACCTCAAGTTCACAGTTTATAAGCTACTGATTTCTGGCAAAATACACTCCATTTTAACTTTGCACTGTGTTATTAGCTATATTTTCATTCACTGTGTCACAGTAACAGGTACTCGTACAACTTCCTGATAAATTTAAAACACAATTATGATCGTATGAAATTGAGAAATAAGGAACAAAGGCGACGGATATTTTTTTTAACCAATAATACAAAACAGTACATATGAAACAAATGGAACAAAGTATCCCAGTGAGCAGTTGATGCCTAAAAACTGTTTGGCGAGAATACATTGACACTGAAATACTGCTAACACATGTATTAGTTTGGAATAGCATGTTATTTACAGACAAACCACCTAATCTTCAGACACTAACCAGCAGAGTAAAAAACAAAATGGACATTCCACTCTTTCATTCAATTGTTGCCAGCTTCTCTTCGTCTACCTCAAAAGCCTTCCTGGCTTGTTTCAGCTCCTCGTTCATTGACAAAAGTTCAGTACAGCGGTTAAATTTTGGAGCATCCTGCAGGGCCATGTATTGGATATATCATTAGTCTACAGTCATTGAATAAAGAAATAAATGATTCTTATACATATTAAGAAGCACATGACTCTATGAATCATTGTGTTGATCACCCTACCTCACATCATATTTCATGTTGGAACAATATAAATTTGCATAACTAAGTGCTACATATTACAAGTAGGAAACGTTTGACCTCTAAGCTTTATGGCTTTATTGCTTCAATTCTCAAACAAAATAAAATTCTCCTCGTCATCTTTAAGGGACCAAAAATGTTTGACAGAAGTAAATTCAGTATAGCCAGCCTCTTTTATGGAAAATGACTTGTATGTGTAGGGTAGGCAGAGGTGAACAAGAAAAATAATAATAATAGAAGTGATCAATCCCTCATTTAACCTCATCTTGCTCTTGATAAAGACTATCAAACAAGAAAAAGCTAGTAGAAGCTTCGTTTCTAAATAACTTCTTAAAAGGTTCCAGAGGGTTTTATATTTTAATAATTTTTTATTTAGATTGAAAAACAAAAGATCCAATAGATCCAGTGGATAGCCATTACCAAGAGTTCCATGACAGCATCTGCAAGGTATTCTTAAAATTTGCACTCATAGTCTCATACTATATGATGACAAGAAAGCTATCAACTACCGGGTAAATGATAATGTAGTCGAGCAAGAAAAATTATACTACGGGGGGGGGGGGGGGGGGGGTGAAAAAAAAATTAAAAAAACTTCAACAGCTGAGGTAAAAATCAAGAAAAGGTACCTTCCGCACTAAGTATAGAAAATCCTCAGTCAAAAGCTTTCCCCGCTTTGATGCAACATCTTGTGCTTTATGAACCTGCATATTTAAAATCTAATTTCAAAATCATTCCACATGATCAATAGTGCTAACTAGTGTAAGCAGAGAACTGCATAGCCATCCTACAAGGGGCCCAACTGGAAGGAGCCTAAGTGGATTAAATATAGTTTACATAGTTCCAACTCTTCTTCCCTCAACTCCACAAAGTGGTGGTTGGTGGGGTTGGGAGGAAGAAGCTTCACTATTGATAGACTACCTTTGCCGCACTTTACAAGGCAAAGATATTGGACAGTTTTTTATACATATTTTAATATGTTTCAAAATCCATTTATACTTTATATTTTTTATATACCTTAAATATAAACAAAAAATATAACATACATACAAATATATTAAAAACACACAAATATATATTTTTTCCAAATGAATAAATGGGTATTTGGAGCATCTTTAAATCAGTTCCAAAAGCAGTCAAATTTTCTCTTAAGTGGAAAGGAGGGAGTAGCAGTTAATAAAGCAGACAAAGGGAAGTAATTTAAGCTTACCAAGTCTGTGACATACTCAACAACAATGTCCTCCACAAGTGCCACAGTTTCTGGAAGGGGCTGATAATGCAACATAAGAAATTCACGAATTCAGGAAAAACTACGCCAATAATTAAAAAATTAGAAATATTGTCACCTCTGACATATGTTACAGTTTCATTTTTTTCATATTTCTGTTTATAATACATATTACAATATGTGAAACTGTTTTTTATAAAATATAACAATGTTTTAAACTGTTCTTTGTTTTAGAAGAAGAACAAATAGCACACATTTTGTTCGATGGGGCTTGCATATATACAAATGTGGGGAGATGAAACCAACTTCATCCGTAAGTTACTTCATGATACACCAAGCAACCTAATATTATCATAAGATATCCAAGATATGAACAAAACAAAGAGAAACTCGTTAGTAACATTCTTACTTTACTGATACAAAATTCAACCTCAAAACGTCAATCAATTATGCCACAGAGCTCTAAGGAACACAGTTTCCACCCCACTTACACATCACAAAATTTATATATCAAAACTAACAAATGGATATTGAAAAATAAAAATATATTAAAAACGGCTCTGATCTATTTTAATTTTAAAAATACAAAAAGCTAACCCTGAACTGACTCAAATACAGGCATAGAAGGTGAAACGTGATTCATGAGAGCTGAACAAGTAAAAAAGTACTTTAAGATAGCTTGTGCGAGAATCACTTTAAATTAATCCTATGACCACACAGATAATAATCAAGTCCCCATCCACACACACACATATATGGATAAACTTGTGCATACTTAAAATACCAAACTCAATAACTATTTCATAAATGGAAAATAAATTCGAAAAATAACACTTACATTAGGATCATCTCCAAAACCATACATCATGTGCTGCACTGTTACATTCAAGAGGAACAGAATCAAAATTTCTGCAAGTAAAAAACTTAGTAACAAGTGAAAACGTACAAGATACTTACAGTCTTTCTGGAAAACAGCTCGCTTACGCTTAAACGTAGGCTCTGATTGCTGGGATAACCCCACTTTCATTTTTGATGAGGATCCTGCTGCAGAGTTGTTCATTATCTACACAGCAACAACCTTCTCTGATCTATTCCAAAGTTAATGACATCCACATATTAGAAATTCGGTTAAATGGAAATGTATTAAAATATTTTCCAATCGTTCCACAAAAAGAGTCCGTTTCGGTATTTTGAAGTCAGTTCGTGAAATCCTAAAATTTAAAACTGTTGTGATTCATGTAATTTTAAAAACAACACATTTTGTAATTTGCAAAATATAAATAAATAAAACAAATAATCTTCAGCAACATTCAAGATAATTCAGCAGAGACTTGCTAGTCTTGTGTGTCTGTAAGGCACTCTCATTCACCGGGATGAAATGGTCATGTCGCAGCTATACAATGACTACGATTTTTACTAATTAAAAAAAAAAATCATATCAAGTTTTTAGGGAAATTACAAATTGACTCCAAAGGGTAAAAATGAGAATTTTTTTGGAACTGATTGAGTATTTTACTATATGCATTATGCAAAAGTGCCCTAATCCCAAACTGGGTTCTTCACTCACAAAATTTAGGAACCACAAAATTACGTAATTTGATTTGTAATATAGGAGAAACAGCACTAATATCTAATTACAATTTGTAGAATTAACTCTGTGCTGTGTCAAGCAACAAGATAAGTACCGGTAAATTCAACACCACCTTCCAGTTCACACATCAAATTAATGAAATATAAACATATGATATAAGAAGATAAATAAAATCACTCATCAAATCCATTTAATACCTTGTTATTGAATTCAATTAAGATAACCAATTTGAAACTTCTCTCCAAGCAATCCAAAAGCTAAAACTCTTGAGCGAGTGAGATCGCGAGAGAACGAGGGAAGGACGTTTGATCTAACTAATTATATAGCAATGGACTGGGCACAGTGGGATTGTTCGGCTGGGTCTTAAGAGCCTGCTTATGGCCCTGCCTGTAAGTTGTACGCTTCAAGGATCAGCCCTTTTATATAATAGTACCAAAAAAATTAGTCTCCTTTTAAATTTTATATAATTTGTGAGTATTAAATAGATATATATATATATACACAATTTATTTCAAGTATGTTGGGATGGGATTTTTCGATCCCATAACCAACGGCAACATTCGGGTTTGAGAGTTGTGGTATGATAATAAAATTATGTGATAGACATGAATTATATTATTATCACTAAAATGAGACTTTTTATAAATTTAAAAAACTTTTTGAATAAAACTTTTGTTTCTGAAATGATGAAAATAACTAGTACCAGAAGACCTTAAGTCAGCTCCATCGAATACGATCTTATATATTCTTTTAATTAGTAAGATTAAGTTTGACTTTTTAAAATCAGTGTAAAATATTTTTAAATTCAACTAATGTAATTCATTTAATTTTAAAAAAAATATAATCAATATTCTTTTTTATATAATTTATAATTTTTATGAAAGAACGAAAAGTGAAAGAAATCTCACGTTATTTTGCGTGAAAACTACTCTTTTGGAATATTACAAAACACCTGTTAATACACAACTTATGATGAAGTGTATTCAATTACATAAAATAAAGTCGTTTGTGTACGATAGCTCATGCAATTATATGCAATGTCACTCACATTTCTTTTTGTCATTTTTATAATTGTATTTTTAAAATTAAATGAATTGATATTAATTTTAAATTTAAAAATATTTTAAATAAACTTTAAAAATCAATATTAAATTTATATTTAAAATGGCTAGTGTAATCTAATTGGTTAGCAAATCATAATTATGCTC
The DNA here is from genome assembly GCA_947179155.2 of Hedera helix. Classification (NCBI taxonomy): domain Eukaryota; kingdom Viridiplantae; phylum Streptophyta; class Magnoliopsida; order Apiales; family Araliaceae; genus Hedera; species Hedera helix. The sequence continues at coordinate 38,569,563 of OX359277.1, read as the reverse complement.
TTGAGTATAGTTTGAAACTTTAAATCTCATGGACCCCAAAATGTACTGTTTTTGCCCTTTTTCTTAAATAAGTAAATTATTTTTTGTAGTCTAAAAACAAAGGATAATTGTCTTAAACGATGTGTTATTATAGTATTAGTTAAATAAATCTTATATAATAAATTATTATTAAAATATTTAATATATCATATCATTTATTAAAACGCATTTAAAATAAAAAAATTTAAAATCCTTAACATTACTCAGAAACAAATCTTACTTGGGAATTAGCTATCTCACTCGCATCCCTACAATGCAAGCATTACCTAAGCGCATCTAGTACTTTTATGTATTACCTTTCGGTCAAGCAAGATAATCTTTTATTTGAACAGTTATCTCATCTTTGTGTGACAAGAATTTTTTTTTAACTACTTGAAACATAAAATTGCTACACGGAAATATCTCATCACAGTCTTCTTTGGTGCGAAAAATTGTGAAGGGGAATACTTTTGATTTAAAGACACAATGTAGACTGTATTAATTAATAAAAATTGAATGAGACCGATAATTAAGAACAACTACTCCAATGTTTCGGAGTTGACTTAATAGATAATCAATCTTTTACACTTTTGTATTTATAACACCAAATAAGTACACTATGTAATTCTTTTCAAATTATAAATAATTAAATACTCATTGTATTAGTATAACAACTATATTGAAAGAAGAACGCAATTCCTCCTCTGCTGAACATTTTACTAGATAATTTTCCTGCCTGTGGATCCATATATATATATATATATATATATATATATAGTTCCAGTATCTGTCAGGTCAAGATTCAATAAGCTGTGTAAGATTTATGGGTGAAATATCATCAGATCCACCATCCATCAGACGCTTCGCGATGATGGCATTGGTAGCATCACTTGGATGGTATGCATCCCAGAAAACATACTTTGATCTGTCTAAGCAAACTATTGCTGGACCAGGACCACAGGGGACTATTCCTCCATGCCGCCCAACAGAGGAGCAGCATGCTGAATTGGCATTGCTGAAACCTGTTAAAAAAGTATACAAATTAGTTTCTCACTGTACACACCAACCAAATTCAAACTATTTAACATAAATATAAAACAATTACTCTTTCATTCCAAAATTAGAGATAGCTTTTGAAAACGGCAACCTTTTAAGAAATATTTGTAATAGTACTTAATGAACCTAGAATATGAATAATGACATAGTAGGAATATGACACTTCAAGCTTGTTAAATTTGCCCCAATTGGGGAGTTGGGCATGTGCGTTTGAGGGGGCTTATAAGTTGTGTTTGTGAGTTAAATAAGTTTTATTTAAATGAACAAGATTCTTAAGTGAGTTTGGACTTAAAGAACCCAAAAGCACCAAACCAAACACGTACTTCATAGTCCAAAATTAGAAATGTATTTATGCTATTAGAACAGGTAAAAAATGAAAATGTATCTCTAGTTTTGGAATTGGAATGGAAGGAGTATTAATTACCATATGATATGGAATTTTGAAGGATATCAGCTACAATGTGGTAGACATCTGCATAAAGAAATTTTGATCCCTTGAGATTGGCAGCAAGCTCCATTACAAGACTCTTTAACTGGCTGTTGAATGACTGGGCAAGCTGATTTGGCAAAACAACACAGTTGTCACCAGATAACGGATTTATATCCCTTTGGTATGGTATGCACCCAATTGGACCCACATTTGGCACAAAAAATTGCCTAGCACCCAAATTATATAGTCTCTGAAACAGGAAAAAAAAAATTAAAAATTTAAATGAAGCTGTCGAATTCAGCTGCAGATTTTAGAAATGATTATGGGGTTTGCAGAAAGAAAGTTGTACCGTAAGTTGAATTCTGTATCTTGAAATTAAAGTTTCCACAAACATCTCTGGAGAGATTAATTTTTGCTTAACAGTTGTAACCACAGGCACCAAGTAGTTGTTTAAGAAATCATTTGAACCAATTGTAACTGAGAAAAGAGCGGTTCTCAAAAGTTGCATTGCTGCAGGAGCACCTATTTGTGAGATTATATCTTGCCTGGTATTAGCAAAGTTATCAATCTGGGCATCCAAGTTGATTCTACCGATCTGTATATTATATGAAGCACATAATATCTCGAATTATAAAACACCAATATGTCGCATTATTGTTTTATGTATATGAGAAACGATAAGCAACATAATCATCAAATTAGATTTCAATGAAATCTTTTAAGTTATGTTTGCAACTCTATCCAAGTCTTAGAATTGGAATTGAGCGCCAAATTTTAACTAAATTTCAGTTCTATAGAATAGCAATTGTGCTTTCGATTCAAATTCCAGAGTTTGGAATTGAGTTGCCAGACAGCGTGAAAAATCAAGGGTTGATTTAATGGAAAAGAACTTACAAAAATCTTTCCAGTTTCATTGACAATTCCTCCTCCACCGGAAGCATAATTGACACCCTGCAGAATTAGAGGTCCCCTGGTGGTTGGAGCCAAATATGGAGGAGCAAAATATTTAAAACCCGCTTGTTGTCCTGGTGTAACAAAAATTTATAAACAAAAATATAAAGATTTTGCCAAAGTTTGTCGCATAAACTCAACTATTGTTATGCCATTTGCATATCGAAGAACAAAATCTTACCTAAAATATCAGCTATTGTTCTGCCATTTGTGTATCGTCCTGTTGGCTTCCCAAAATCAATACCATTAGGAGGGTAATCAGCCTTGGATAGCGACACAATGTAGTTATTGTTTCCGGCATCAACCAAAGAATCTCCAAAAATAAAATTAGCAGAAATTTTTTCTGCCGAGCAAATGCCCAACCAAACAAAGACTGTCAAAACTTGAAGCACAACACCAACAATAACTCTTTTAGATGATAGATTAGCCATTACAAGCAATGTATCAGAGAAAAAACAGTTCTGGGTATGCTCTACCAATACAGAATCTGCAAGAAAAAACTAAGTAAAGAAAATTTTCCCCTTCTTCCTTACAATTGAAGGAGGAGGAAGAGGAGGAATCTCTACAACTTAACAGCATGCAACAAAACTTCTTCTGAAGATTTAATATATTTTAATATTGTTCAATGAAAATCAAAGTTTTAGATACCAAGTAAAAAATATTTTGAGACACTGATCAAAGATCTGCCACTTGACAGAAACTAATGCCTTATTTGTGATTGAGTCAGAACATACATCAAACAAATGGGATGCAAAAAACAAAACAAACAAACCTGACCAAGAAAAAGTATTTGACAAAGTTATTGGCCACTCGGTGTCATGGGCTTTTTAGATTTGATAAAGTGCAGATGCATAACAAATAATAAGCTAAAAAGATGAAGGGCCTTGAATGCTATAGGATTGAATGTGGAGCAGAGATTGTATAGAGACATACCCTTTTATAGATTAATTTGGGAAACAGTCGATTGGGTAGAGAGATAAAATGCATTAATTGCGCTGCAAAACCAGCAAGAATACGTGAGAGAAAGATCATTGTTGGAGCCAACTGGAACTCTGGAAGTAAATAAAGTCGTGAACAAAGGCACTCGGAGTAATGAAAATATTAAGGGCAATCAAAGACTCGAGATTACTGGAGTTCAACGAGCTCGGTATTTTTACGTGGTTTTGTCTAGCTCTAGCAAGAAGGAAGTACAAATTCATGATTATTTTAACTAGAGATTCACGTCATTTTTATATATATAAATTTCACAAAAGTCATATTTTCTCTTTGGAAAGGAGCTATTGTTACGAAGTACAATCAATGGATAAACACTAGAAACCTTACCCTAATGGCTCAGGCAGTTTAAACTCACTTTATAGAAACTAAAAGATGAGATATTCATTCTTACCGACAACAAAAATGTTAAATTATACTTAAATTATCAAATAAATAAAACCGCTAATATAATTTTTTAATGAAAAATCGTCATATACTAAGTCACTTATCACATTTTAGGGCGTTAATGTAGCCTCTCTGAGGGAAAGTTGATTAAAAATATATATATATTTTTTATATAAAAATATCAACGGTATAAGTAACAAATATTGTGGAGACAAAATTAACGTAGAAAATAAAGATTGAATTATATCAATTTCCCTCCAAATGCTATGCAGCAGTAAAAAAAAAAAGAAATCCATCTCACTGCGTTGATAAGAGCCTTAATGACTTGTTCGGTAAGCGTTATTTTCAAATTTTTTAGTAAGATCCGACTTCTTTTCATCTTTCTGGTACTCGAGTTTGATTGATAACGTTTTGCATGAGACGTGTTTCTGAAAAGAAGCCAGCTTTTAGTTAACTTGCATGGATTCGTTAATTAATATAATTTTCAATTCCAATCTTACTTCACCTGACGTATTTCTTTTATTTTTTCCTCTCTTTTTTTCACATTATTTTAAAATCTCTTGCATTTTGTTTACAGCATTGAGTGTGTTAAAGCTAATTTTATTTACTCCCTCCGTCCCACAATAAAAGTCCTATTTAAAAACAAAAAAAAATCTTTAACAAAAAAATATTTTCTTTTTATTGATATTAGTATATAGACCCAATACCCTCAAGTTGTTATCATAATTTTTATTTACATTTTAATTTAATATTTTTAAATTTTATGAATGAAACTATTTTATGGAAAGAAGAGAGTAATTAACATCTAGAAATTAATGGGAGTTTAAAATTAAATAGAAGCATTTTGATACGTGGGCATGCAAGGGCAAAAGTTGCTAATTAAGTCACACAGCAATAGCAGGAACCTTGCATATATATATATATATATATATATATATATATATATATATGAAACAGTAATATAAAATGATGGATGTGGGTAAACAACTTAATAAGTACGTACCCAGTATTCAACTGCCACCGAACCTCATGTCGGCCATTTAAAAAATCAACCAATGGGATTACAGAATCCCTCGTATATCAATGCTAGCAGTTGAAAACTTAACACAGTCATTTATTGTGTTGTAGCGTAGCGTCAATATATTCCACAGTACGTAGTCTTCTGTGCTTTATAGCTAGATAGCCTATATGTATGTGTATATATACATATTATATATCTGTGATTATGCAGGTTAAGTGTGCTAAGTGCTAACCATAGTGGCGAAACCGGAATTTTTTATTTTTAATGTAGGCAAGATTTATTTAGGCAAATACAATTTTAAGTTAAAAAAGGTGGTAGAAATTTGATGTTAGCATGCAGTGCAATTATTTTTCAAAATCACGGTTAGAGTAATATAATCTAATAATAAAATACGATATAATTCTATAATCAAAAACAATATATCTTTTGTCTTATTTTTTTTTAAAATTAATTTTTTATAGCACTACCATTTTTTTCCCTCCCAAAATCATGGTGGACAATTGCCCACCTTCTAGTGTGAGTAGATCCACCCCTGGCTAGCCACAGAGAGAGAGAGAGAGAGAGAGAGAGAGAGAGAGAGAGAGAGAGAGAGAGAGAGTGAACCAACAAGAACTTAGAGGTATGGGTGCTTTAGCCATACTTCTATTTTGTTGTTAATTTGTTAGGTTGTAGCCCATATCTTCTTCATAAAGACTTGCACCATCTGTTCTTTCAGACTTTCTAGGTTCTTTCCCATGTTCTTCCAGCACGTGTTATAACTATATATAAATTAATTATATATATAAATGTCAATTTTAAGTGCAGAACTGAGTTTGCACGAAACTTAAATAGTGTAATTATTGGCTACAGGAAATATGGTCAATTTAAGTAAACATGTTGCACCATTTTGCATTTTTTTTCTTCATTTTGTTAAAAAGGTCTCCAAGCTTCTTAGACCACCCGAATTAAACTAATAATTCAAAGACACAGATAAATAGTGCAACAACGTGTTTCTATACGATCACATCATTTAATTTTCATCATATATTTTTTGATGTCTTTTTCTTTCATCACGTAATAAAATATGTAAAAAAATAATGACGAATTTAAGGACAATGATAATTCCAAAGTGATAGTGTGGGGGTAAGGAGTTTGCGTGCCCCAAAATGAGAAAATCAACTAAATTTGTGACTTTTATATAATTTCAAGATTGCTAATAAAATTGAACTAACATAATACATGCATGTTAAATGACAGCTTTGCCCCAAAACATGAAGCTTAATTTCTTAAAATGGAACTCCTATTTTGGAGTAGGGGACAAAAATTAAAGGCACTGGGAACATAATAAGTGATTGTATGAGAAAATTTTCGCATAGTTTTTTCTGGTCTTTGTAAAACAAAATTAGTCACACACAAATTATGTCTACCAATTGTTTGCAAATGGAACAATAATCTATTTTACAAATGACTTAATGCAAAAGGCCTTTTATGTGATATTGTTGGGCCCATCCTCTTTTCTTTTTAGCCGAAGTGATGGAGGGACATTGGTAAAACATATCTCATATATTTTGCATTCATGCATGGCTTTTAAGCCATGAAGTCAATAGCCTATTATAATAGCCACTGACTATGGCTTAGGGAATCACACATGCATGCTATTCTATAGCCATGGGAGTATTTTTGTAAGGTTTTATACTTGGTTTGATATATGAAACGGGCCTTGTGCTAAAAAATTGCAACAACCAACAAATGGTCCTTTAGCAAAACTAATTGGAATAAACCAGCAATAGGCCCGTATGCTCGCACCCTCCTGTTCTTTCAATGCCACACGAATATATATATATATATATATGCTTAATTCATCATGCCGAACAAACATTAATTAGAAGAAAATAAACACCATATCTTTCAGACCAACTTAGTCGTTTACATTTCATACATTACATGCCACGTCGAATAGTGCTCTAATTTTCTGTTAAAGATTAATGAAAATAGAGTGTATATATATGAGTTTGGTACACATTCATCAATCATAACGAGTAAAATTGAAATGACGTATGATCACGCTAGCTTCGTGCAAGTACGTAGTAGTATATAAAACGTACTAATAATTAAATGTGAGTATACAATAAACTTGATACGGGAGCAGAATATTATGTAGAAATATGTAACTTTTTTCTATATAAAACATAAAAAAAAGTTATATATTTTTCGTGTCTTTTTCTAGCTAGTACACCTTAAATTTTATACACAAATTTGTATATATCACTCAGTTTATTGCATTACATCGCTTTCTGATCATACCTTGCTCACCAGTTAACACACCATAAGAAGAGAGTTTCACAAAAGCAGAAGAGAATGCCCGAAAAAACTCTCCCTGATTCGCCGCGAAATATTGCACGTAGGGCGCCGTTCGTGGATCCATCGGCATTTCGGCGTCGATCCTTAGTACCCCACGCCCAATCATTGCATTCTTGTAGTAGAGATTATCGAAAATTAATGAAGTGGGATCATTTAGAACAAAGCTAATATTTTTAGTTAAAGTTCCCAAGGGACATCTTAATGATAATGGCATTTTAAGCCCTGGGGCTATCTCTCCGTCTACACCTGGACGGTTTAAATTAATGTTCAAGCAATGTGTAATTCCTAATGTATGAGCACCTGCAAAATTATATAGATGGTTGTTGAACTTATTAATAAGGTTGACTTTTCATACAGGAATTATTTATACAGAATAAATTTATGGTGCCAAGAAATTAATGTCAGAAACACATACTGCACATGAACAATGATACTTATATTCATACTGCTATGCTACATTGCTTTTATAAATGTAAGTTTGATCGTCGGTGGAAGTTATGGATTAGCTTATATCATTTTTTCAAAAAAAAAAAATATCTTTTTAAAATTATCAGTGGAATTTTCAATGGGATGAAAATGCATTCCTTCATAAGTTGTGATCACAACTAGCGCGCGCGCGCGCGCACACACATATATAGAGGATTGATGTTGTAAAAAATGATCTATTCTTATAACAGATCTCAGCCGTCTATGCTGAGATTTAATACTTAAAATAGTCTTCGTCCGCAATTTAGTTTTCAGGAGTCCGCAGTTTAATACTGTGAACGGTATTAAATGTCTAAAATAAACCCTATTTTCAATTTGGAAATATACTATCCGTAGTTTAATACTGCAGATGGTAGAAATAGTATACGACAATGTTTTTGACTTTCCCTCAATCCGCAGTTTAATATTGTGGACGTTAACTTTAGGTAGATTCACATTGTATATCTTTCCACATATAAAAATAATAATTTAGGGAATAGTTTCATCAATTTAAGCTTTTGCCCTCGTCAAAACTTGCAGGTTCTGGTTGATACATCATCGTATTTCATTTAATGTATATTTTGGCCCCCCATAAGAAAAGAAAATAGCACAAACAATACAGATAAAAAAGAGAAAATAAAATAATTGAAAAATGGGATGATAGCCGCGGCTGTACAAACTTGTGCTTGAAAAAGTTTCAGTCAATTTTATAAGAGATTTTTTTTTCATATGAAAATATGATATTTTTACACAATTTCACATGAATTGAATGATCACACGCATATTTATGTGCAAGAGATTCATGGAAAAATTTAATATTTTTGTATGAAAATATTAATTCTTGAAAAAATAAAATTCATAAAGGGATCCTCTAATTTTGTTGGGCTTAACTTAATGAATGACTATTATTCCCTAAACAAAATTGGAGGAAGAGGAAGAAATATCACTATGTAAGTGCAGATGTATTTGACACATGTATTAAGGTCACAGGTCACATAGACAAGAATTTTATACAGAAATAATCTTATATTTTAGAGTAAAAAAAATTATTAAATTTTTTTTTCTGAAAAGAATACAATTATATATGACAAACTTTAATATACTTAAAAAGTCGTGAGAATTTTATTTTTGGACGAAGGGGGAGTGTTTAGACACATCTATATGAATATGAAGAAGAACCACATAATCATAATAAGCGAGCCTGTTTACATAGATTTATGTACTCACCCACATGCTTGATGTTTAGATGTGCATACTGACGCAATTAAGGTGCATTAAATGTCTAACAAAAAACACTAAAGAGCATTAAAGAAAATTAATGTACGACTAATGAAAATTTTAGACTTATTCATTTTTTTTAAAGATCAAATTTTTTATAACAAATTTTTTATATATCTCAATTATGAGATCTATAATGATATTTTTTAGGATTTATGGCGACAGTTTGTTCTATTACCGTAGTCTTATTATATGACGTTGGGATAAATTATTGTCATAGACCTTAAAAATCGTTGCTATAGACCTTGTAATAGAGATACAAACAAATTTTGTTATAGAGGATTTGAAAAAAAAATTTATTCACTTTTTTTACCCGTATATAAGACAAATGAGCGTGGTTCACTTATTTGTGTTAGAGATAAAATAAGATAAGACCACATTCATTTATCTTATATACAGATAAAAAAATGAGTTAAAAAAGTGAGTAAGCTTAAAAGGATTAGTATGGCTAATGGCTAAAAATGCCAAATACCACCACGTGACCAAGTACGTACCCACAATGGCAACTGATTCTTCAATAGTCATCCCTTTGTCGGCGAACGTTTTAAGCATCCCGTCAACTCCAACATCTGCCGGAGGGAGTGAAGCATCGGCATCTTTATCGGTTGGAGCTGTGGCAGAATCCCTCCGCCCCAATGGGACTGCGATACGCGGCCCCATGGACAATGCCACCGCCTCTCGAGCAGCCAAAACTATAATATCCGCGCAAGAAACTTGTTGGGGACATGCCACTTCCACCTTTGATTTTAGAATCCCTATTGCCTCTCTCTTTCGGATTCCAAAATTTTTACCTGAATAAATCTCCGGTGTACCGCTATCCGAATCAATAAGAATAGAAGCATCACAACCCTGCGAGTCAAAAATCCAAATTAAGAAGTTACCAAAGTTATACTCATAACAAAAAAAATAAAAAAATAAAAAATATTATATGCATGTGTTTCTTTTTGCGGTGAAAAATGGGATGAATATGTGTCAATTATCCCAAGTCCTGACAGACATTTGTGCTTACAAACATCTACTGATCCACACACATCTGAATTGAATTATTCTTACTGGACCTACGTTGATCAGACTGAAATTCAAGAATCCTTCACGACTGGCCTAAGCATAGAGTAAATATATATGGGACATATAGTTACCAGCAAACATTAGTAGGGCTAAGGAACGAACCCAGTGACCACGTACACCATTAAGGTACAGATTGTTGTTGTATAATTAATGTGCGTGTGTGTGTGAGAGAGAGAGAGACCTGAACTTGGCAGTCATGGAACATGAGCCTTAAGAGAGCTGAAGAAGTAGTGGGATCGATGAGGGCGATGGATCGCAGTCCAGCTCTAACAATGTCCTCAACTTGTGGGCATGACTGTTGATAGAAATCATAAGAGAGGGATTCTGATCCTCCTCCCTCAAGTTCATTTAGGTTGAATACAAACAAAATCAAAAAGACAAGTGCACCAAACATGGTTTTCTTCTGAGATATCATGGAAATCCTTTGAGCATTCATATCTTTCTTAATGTCATATGACCCCTATTTATATGATTAACAGTGGTGCAGTTAAGTCAAGTGATTAAGTCGCCTATGACCAAAACAGAAAAAGTCAAACTGCCAAGTGGCCTAGTCTGCTAGCTAGCTGATCAAATCCTTGATCTTGTGGGAGTGATCCTTAGCATGAGGGTTAAAGAGTAAAGACAAAAACTTAAGAACTTTTATGTCCCAAGTTCAATTCTCTCCGAAAATACATGTGATTTATTTATACTCTATATGAGAGATATATATGTATTTTTTTTTTATGTGAAATAATTTCCTCCTTGGGTGAAGTCGGTGATTACTATAATTTTTAAAGAAATATATAGTTGATGTTGATTATGATATTTTATAATTTCTCACCATTTTGTGACACTGTGAGCTTCAAGAAAAATAAAACAATCCTTCTTCCTGTTCAATTCTTCAAATAAGTAAACATTTAAATAATTAATTCAAAAAACTAACAGTTGTCTTTAACCAGTTAAATTATTGCTTATTGGTCAATAACCAAAAAGATTAAAAATAAATAAATAAACAAAACACCGCTATTACAAAAATTTATTGCTAATTAATAATTAATCGGGGACGAATGGTGGATAAAATATTAACAAAATTGATATTTTCTTATGAAAATATGATAAAAAAAATTTATTTGATTCTTCTCGTATGAGACCACATTTATCTATAAAAAAAAAGATTATGTGTAAATATTGTTGAATTTTTGCTATAAAAATACTATTTATCTATTTATTTAATGTTTATTTATTTATGTTGAGCAATTATTTATTAATAAAAGTACATTATTCATCATTCATTAAATGTTCATTTAGTTTGTTTATATGAATCTCCAAATTATATATATATATAATGATTTATGTGTATAAATAAATATTATACACAGAAGATATAAATTATATGTAATATATATAAATAAATAAATAATGATTTATAATCTATCATAATTTAGAAATATTATCATGTATGTTATAGTGCTTTAACAAAGATTATTTATCTTGATCATGTAAATTTGACTTCTAATTAAAGTACTAATGCATTAACGGTATGCATTAAACGGATCATGTGATAATATTTTTTTTGTAAAATATTTTAACATAAATACTAATTTGTGAATTTTCTTAATTTTGAAATAATAATAGCCTTAATATATATATATATAAATTTAATGTTCCAATGAGTGAAATTACATCGTGTTAATTAATACCTCGAAATGTTGATTAATATATTTAATTAATATTAGGAACACTGTTATTGTCAAAATATTTATAAGATTTTTTATAAGATAATTTATTATTGATTATAGAATCTTAGTCGAGTCTTTTAATATTTATTATTAAAAAGATTGATTTAAGTGTTAAATCAATTTATGATCAAATAAAGATAAATTATAGACTTATGAAATTAGATTAAATATATCAGGATTTTATTAATTCTAAAATATATTTACGTACATCTATAGAGAAAATATTTACAGTTTATTAGCAAAAGATTTATTTTAATTAATTCCTGGACTAAAGTGTAATTAAAATTATTTAGTGAAATTAATTATAATTAATATTTATTTGGTATATTATTATTAGATAATAATATCTAAATAAGTATTGGAGTCAGAAAAAGAATTTCTTAGGATCCCCTTCCTACCTTAATATGGATCAATATTGATATAAACATATCATTGATCAGAAACGTACGTAAGGTTTTTTCAATCAGAGAAAAAGACTAAATTTCGTATTCTCTCTTTTAGCCTAGGAAGTTTGTTTTTCAGAAGGTTATTTTGGAGACCACACCCCATATTCAATATAAAATCATAGGAAAAATATCTTGTGAATACTAGAGATTGATCGAAAATTTAAACGTGTTAATCCAACCAAGCACTAGATAACAATCTCGTATTCTAGATGCATGGTACATATATTTGTTATTTTGTATAAAATCATAAAGATAATTCTGTTTTATTAAAATTTTAAAACCTATTTTTTAGAGAATTTTTCCAACAAATATCACATCTTCATGTGCAAATATCAATTTTTTTTATATTAATTGAAAGAAATTTCTAATAAATTTGGGCTCGGAAATATGGGCAAGGATTGAAAGAAATTTCTAATTAATTTGGGCTAGGAGCTAATTAATATGGTTGAGGAGCCTACCTCAACAATATATAGATAAGATCAGAAAATTTAGGTTTGGTAGACCATCATAATATTACGGGATGAGGACCAGACCGTAGATGAAATTGTGGTTTGAACAACTGAAATGCTTCTTTCGGGTCCAAAACAAAGGGGGAGAGACAAAATGGCATAAATGCATTTATGCAAAGGATAATGTTAAGAATTTTAAAATATAGAGTCTCAAATAATGTGATATCGTCACATTGATTAGGGTAACGCTAGGAGTAATTAATGCAAGGTTATTATAAAATAAAATAAGAATAATGTTACGGATGAATATGATAAAACGGTAGCTATAAACCTCTAGAATCAATTGTCACAAGTATCATGACTGATAAATTTTCCATATGAAAACAAAAAGACAAAAAGAAGATTAATTGTCCACTTCATTTCTTCTCTCTCTCAATCCGTTCCCTGATACAGTTTTTTTTAGTTTTTCTATATTGATTTTTATGAATATTATGATTTATATTAGATACATAGATACACATTTTTTAAATAATATATTATAGTCTTTTATTTGTAATATTCCAACTAAATTTCATTTAAATGCACCACAGTAAAATTTAATATCTTTAAAATGTCAATAAAATTGAGTTTCCTTTTTAATGAAGGGATTATATGTATACTGTTCATGTCACGTACAAATATGGAAGTTGCGGTCGCCATGAACATGCAAGACGGGATCCACATGACGGCTTCATCAATGTCAGGTCGGTCGCGGTTGGCGGCTAGAATAGATATGGCGTTCCCGTTTGGGTGTCTGCGGGTCATGCCGTATTGATTAATGAGTCAAATTTCTTTGATTTAATTACAATCTCAGCTGTAACAAGGTCATCCAAATTTACGAAATTCAATGAACTAGTAGTGAATATATATATATGCCGCTAATATTTAAGTGAAGTTTATGCAAAATTGGTTGTAGCATGTTTTTAGAGATCGATGCTTTCTACTTGGGATTTAATTTAATCGTTTTAAAATTAGAGATATATTTATAAAAATTATAATTTATAAAAAATAAATTAAAAAAATATGTTAATTTTGAAATGAAAATATATCTATATAATCAGATGAGCTTCTCATTATTTCTCCATCTGGTTTGATTTACAACTCTGCAATAAATGTAGGGACCTATTTATCTTTTTTTATAAAAAGTTTTGGAAGTTCCTCCCTCAAATGTATGCCACATTCATTTTTAGTTATGTAATTTGGACTCTGCAAAAATATCAAATTTTCTATTATGTCTCTTAATTATTAACCCCACTCCATCAACTGCTATTTCTTAAGTAGGTTTAGAATTTAAGTCTCTTGCCTGAAAAAGTCTTTAGCTATGCTCCAGGAATTAGCATCAATTGACCAGCTAGACAATACTAATAATGTCTCTTTATATATATATATATATATATATATATATATATATATATATATATATAGTAGATGAATGATGAGGTTCAGGAATTAAGCCATTAAACACACAGATCGAAGCCAGTTGCAGAGCCAAAAATTTTAATTGGATAGATTAAGAATATTATAATATTAAAATTTATAATTGTAATTTTTTTAAAAAAAGGATAATTTTTTTTTTCTTTAGCTCGGGTTACCGTCTGCGGAGCCGAAACCCCTGATTCGGAGCTAGGGAGGGGAAAAAGGGAGGAAATCTTATCCATCTGCTCCGAAACCGTGGATGAGATGAAGATCGGAGGCATTTTGCAGATGGAAAATTTCACTGCTCCAAGGAGCTTTTGGCGTATTTGGCGAGCTCGTCTCCAACAATATCGCCGCCGGATGGAACACGGAGAGTTGAAGAGGCACTAGCTTTTCATTTGAAAAGAACTCGTCGGCAGGGAGCATCATCACCGGAGATTTTGGCTTTTGATATTTGGGTTTCCAGATTGTTATTGAATGCATGTAATAACTTTTTGATTTTGTATTTATTAATTTGTTCTTTTTTTTGCCCTTTCATCTTATTTCTTTATATGAACTTTGCCACGTCACAAATATCCACACCAGTATTTGTTGCTTAAAATTTGATTTTAAAAGCCAGCTAGGATAAAATAGACAATTAGACTTGGTCAACTGACGCCTGTTAAAAAAAATTATCTCTTCCTTTTAATGTTTTGACTGAAAAATTTTGAACTTAGTTGTTTAAAGTAGAAAAATAAATGTAACTTCTTTGATTTTTAATATTCTTTCGTCTGAGGATAAAAGTTATGATTAATTTTTTACGCATATTAAGAAAGTTAATAAAATGTTAAAATTATCCATAATTAAATTCTCATTTAATTGTATAGTTTTCTACATATGACGAGTAATGCTATATAAATATACATAGAAAGTTAAAATATGACAATTAATATTAAGGATATTACAGGTAAATTATTATAAAAAAAATAAATTATTTAAAATAAGTAGATAATTTAATTTAAAACTACTTAAAATATATAATAATACAAAATTTTATTTTGAGACGGAAAGAATACCATTTACCCTTTTCAATTTTGAAGTCACATGCATATTATTATCACATTGATTAACAATATGATTTGTAATGTAAAAATAGCACTGCCTGCGTTTAAATATAATCTAAGGTCAAGTTACAACATTTTGGGATGCAAAATAGTTATGAATTAATTTATTTTAGTTAATATAATTGGAAATAATGTAATATCTAAAAGCTTTGTTGTTATCAAATGGCGAATGAATTCACATCGATTTTAAATTTAAATTTTATTATTTTGTGAATTTACTTGCTTGTTTAAGTCATGAAGATAGTTTCTTCTTCTTCTTTTTTTGTTGAAATGGAAAGAATATAAATTCTCATTTGTAACTCCATATTTAATATCCTTAGCATTACTCTTTACGTACAATGAACTAGAGATACTAACTTATCAATTATGAAGGAGAAATCGATGGCCAATGACTAATAATTAATTAACAACCATAATTAAACTTATTTTTAATGAACGTGCCTCTTGTCGATTATAATTTCTGTTGCTATCAACAATAATTTCAATTGATCGATCACTTGTCTGCCTCAATCCAGATATATATAACAATTAATGAAGATTTATCAAATCTCTTTTTATCATAATAATAGCAAAGCCTATTTGCGTGCTGTCAAAAAGCCCAGATAATTTTTACACAATTTATATTCTTGCGCATATATATATATATATATATATTGCTTTTTTTGGTTAAATATTCTTGCACATATTTGCATACAAGTAATGACTATTATAGCAAAATTCTGAACAACCAGCTCAGTTTTGGTGGTGTGATCAAATATATTTTAGTTTGAATCACAGCTGTTACAAAATTTCTTCTTTCCAACGATCTAAAAGTTAAAGAACTTAGTGATGATTAAGCGCTTACTTGTTAGATGTTTAGTCACAAATCAAGTCCATTAATCCTTCTTAACCCTTGTTATTTTTTAATTTTGTGCATCAAGTATGATATTTAAAAAAAACTAAAAAAATCTCCGTCAATTTCCTTTAATTTATCACCCTTTTTCGAACTTCCAAGCTAGCACAATCATCATTATTATTCAATTTATGAAGAATCATGTTATATACATGTGTTACAAATGCACCAATTCAGTCACAACATGACATGGAGCAGGACGCAGGGAACCTACAAGTGAAGAGGTCACTGAGATTCAGCAAGGCATTGCAGTGCTTAGTCAGCTAGACAATGGGCTAGAAAATGGAATAGATATTTGGCTGGTGACACAACAACAACAGAGGTACCACAAGACCTGGGAGCACCAAATGGACATAGTAAGGACCGCAGCAACTCCAACGAGGGAAACGCCATTCTAACTCGATGAAGCTAGGTTTTGTCGCCTCTATCATTGAATCTGAGTGTTTTAAATAATCTGAAATAAACGAATGCATATAAGAATTTTTTCTGAATCCATCTTCGATGGTAAAATCAATAATTAATAACTTCTATAATATTTTTAGATTTTGAGATAATAATACTGTGCGTAAACAATATATACTAGAAATCTCTCGTTATTTATAATAATATCTTAAGTTGCCTCTTCTCATCATTTACGAACGTGGTTGGTTTGTTGACGATAAGTCCAAACATAATTGGATATCTTTTGATGAGAATTTATTTTCTGTCAATACTGATCTCCAAGTATTAATATAATTATAGACACTATCTCCAACACACCCGGTTCGGATAATGACTCATGTAGGACTCGGGCAATGTCATTTGCGGGTACCACATCAACATGGGGCTCGGGCCTTATGATAGGCGAGTACCATGCATGAAACTACATATATACCATGTGTGGTACTAGGCAATTACATGTATACCCCATGCATGAGACTACACAAGTGGTTTCGGGAACAACATATATAAACACTACATACACGATAATCAAATATAACATCAAATATTATACTAATCTTAATAATTAAAAAGTAGAGTCTGACATGAATTTTTGCATCAGACCTCACTTTTTAATAGTTATGATTGTTGTTGTGTTTTATTTTTGTGTTTGTAAACTATTGGGATTGACTCATACTTTTGCGAGTTCGACTAATGGCCACTATGATTGGGTGAGCGGCTGCCCAGCTCGCTGGTAAGTTGGCGGGGGTTGCAAGGGGACATCGCCCCCTAAAAGTCAAGCGCAAAAGTATAATTGGACTTGGGAATTTATTAGTAGTCCAGTCTTTAGTTTACTAATATATTGGGTTTGAGCCCATGTTATATCAGCTAGGATTTTCTAATTACTACAAAAATAATTGTTTGGTGTGTGAATCATTGTAGAGCGTATGAGACATCTAATGAATACGTCACACAAGTATGATTAGCCAAATTGGTAAACCTGGATATATCGCGTATTCTTACTTTTCTGTTCTTCATCTAATATTCTGTGAGATTGTGTTATTATTCGATCTTAAATTCTAACATAAACTTATTCATCTATCATATGTCAGTTTCCATCTTGGATTATAAAAGTTGAGTTCGGGATTACAATGAGTGGGGCCACAATATACATTTAGGCACCATGGATGTTGAGTTCAAGCAACATGTACGGGGTCGAACTAAGGTTCAAGCATAACACTAGCGTCAACGTTGCATGGGTTAGGGGTTCATTCCCTAACATAACTAGTCGAATAAGTATAAGTACACAACATTTAAACAATATATCTATCTTAAATATTAAAAAGTGAGACATGATATTAAAATTCGTGTCATATCCTACTTTTTAATGGTTAAGATGGATATAGTATTTGATTTTGTATTTGGATATTGTGTATATAGACTTCTCCTAACTGGACCAAGGGAGGACAACACAGTTAATAACATGGATCAAGCTCAATGGGTTTAAAAGTTCTAGGTGGACTATTAAGGGAAAAATTATTAGATGCTCTTATGGCACATGTCACGTGGTGTCCTACACTACTCATGTGGTGTTCCACACCACTTATGTGGTGTTATGTAAGTACTTAAAATGTGTCATTTCACTTTAAGGACTCACATGGAACCACATGAATGATGTGGGACACCACGTTGTAGGTGCTCCAAGATCATTAAATAACGACTCCCATCAAGGAGCCTAGTTGGATGGATAAAATTATGTCACGTGTAGCAAAGGCAAGGCCAAGAGTAGAGGGTAATTATGAGAAGTGACTTGGTGATTTGTTGTTTGTCCCTATATTTTTTTTATCAGCAAAACTAATTTTATTAAATACCAACGTAATATAAATGTGGCAAATTCAAAATGTCTAGATGAGGCCACAACAGTTGCATTACAAGATTTGAAAAACAAAACGTTACACCAAAGTATAAACAAATCAGAACTTAGCAAACACCATCAAACTCTTATTCCAATATAGTGATTTGCAGATGTGTGTCACAACTTCCTTAGCTTTGTTTTTCCAGCTTCATTCACCACACAAACTAGAGCTGATTGGGTGACCAAAGCACGTCTCTGCTTGAACAACTCCAGCATCACTAGTAGAACTAGGTTATATATAGTACAACTGTGAGGCTCAGATTAATTCATACCATTCTGTACATATATTGATGCTCCTTATACCGAGGTGGAGCTAGACATTTAAATTAAACTGGGTTGACAAGGCTATTCTAACTTAGGGCTACTTTGAGCTAGACTGTCAATTACTATTTTAACTTAGGACTACTTAATTATATAGTACATCTAATAAAATAAAATAAAATTGGAGTGAGCTACAGTCGGTGAAGCCAACTAGTAACTCCACCCCTGTCTTTATATTCATTGAATGTAACAAAATTCCATATGAATGAAATTATCAATTTTCTCTAACCTCCAAATTCTCTCTTTTTCCCCAAGTTTCTTGAAGTCTAACTAGAGACTCAAATCTAGCTTCAACATGTTAAGCAAATTAATTACCTTTTATGTCCCTCGTGTCCCAAAATAAAAAGTCTCATTTGAGTTTTGACTGGATCTCCTAATATTGTCATTATTCTAATATCTTGTCCTCATGATATATAGTATTGTAACCGATCATTAAAAAAAAATGGTGCCAAAGTAAGTGACTCAAGGTAGGAAAAATAAAAATACAAATGGGAAAATTATTTTGGGACTGATGTTACGTTTGGATTGACAGAATGAAATGAGAAAAAAAATATAATAAAAAATAGTGTATTGGATAATCATTTTGGAAGATAAACTATTCCAATATGAATGAAAATTTATTTTATCCCTTTGATTATGTGAGAGGTGGTGAAAAAAAATTTATTCTAATGAAATGGATATGTTTCATAATTTTATCATCATATTATACTAGTTACTCTCACCAATAATTAAACATATATTTAAAATACCTTAAAATTATTTGATTTCATTTTTTCAATCTGAACGCAACATGAAAGAATATAAACAACCAACGCAACAACGGGAAATTAACCTATGGCATTACAACTGTAAAAATGGGGTCCAAAGGAAGAGAGCATAACAACCACACAAGGATTATTGGAAGCCCAACATTGTAGAAAGACCTTCTTCCCTAACTGAATCTCCCGTGCTAATGTAGTACTAACATGCAAGTATTTACCTTCCAAATAATCACATCAAAAATGAAAATCTAACATTTCAACCTCAAATTCTTTCTTTTGGCAAACCTTTTCTCATACAAAACTTGAACCAATTTCATCAAATAAAAGCATGCCTTCATCTTCTTTTCAATCTTCAATATTTGCTAAAACCATTTATGTTGCTTTTGCGTTGATCACTTTTATTACATTATTAGATGTTGTCCATGGCTCATCTGATCAATCCATTATCGACGCTAATCTATTGACAAAAAAGATTGGCACCAACCGCACAATAGTTGTTGATGTTGATGGAGAAGGGGATTTCACATCCGTTCAAGCTGCAATCGATTCTGTTCCAAATGGGAATTCCAATTGGATCATTATCCATCTTAGGGAAGGGATTTACAGGTAATTATGAAAACATTATGCACATTGTAAAGGTAATTAAATGGTACCTAGGTTCTTGCAAATTATTTACTTCCCCGTTTCACAAAAAAATGTCTTATTTGTGCTAAGAAAATAAAATATGATGATAAATTTAAGGATATGTGTAATTTTATACAACTATCAAAAACGGATTTTTTTTGTGCAATAATTTTATTTATTTATTTATTTACAGATAAGACCCTTTTTGTGGAACACAAGGAGTATCAATTACGTTATACTCTGTTCTTCCTAAAAGATATTAATATTTTCTTAGTATAAAATAAAATAAAAATAAGACTCTTTTTTCAGTGCAAATGGAGTAGTTCCCTAATTGCAATGTTAATGAAATATGAGTGCAGGGAAAAGGTGAGCATACCAGCGGACAAGCCTAACATATTTCTGCGAGGGAAAGGAAAAGGAAAAACAGCCATTGTCTGGTCCCACAGCTCTGTTGACAACACTGAGTCTGCCACTTTCAAAGTTGAAGCTCCGCATTTCATTGCCTTTGGTATTAGTTTCAAGGTTCATATTTTTTCCAAGTCACTCCATATTTGTCACATTTTTATTTTAATCCTCTTGTGTGAAATAGAAATATATATAGTGATGTAATAATTATGGACACCAATGTGACATATTTTTATTTGATTAATTGGATTTAATTTGTAGAATGAGGCTCCCACCGGAATTGCTCAGACCTCACACAATCAGTCGGTGGCAGCACTCGTGGGCGGAGACATGGTTGCCTTCTACCATTGTGCATTTTTTAGCACCCACAACACTCTTTTTGATAGCGAAGGCAGGCATTACTATGACAATTGTTACATTCAGGGCTCTATTGACTTCATATTTGGCCGTGCTCAATCCATTTTCTATGTGAGTGCTTATCATTAAAAATTTACTATCATAATATAATATCCTCAAATTTACGATCAGAATTGTATTATCACGTCATCATTACTAAACACATTAATTTAGGGGTACGTGTGAAATTAAATTAAATATATTCTTAAATTTTGTAAATCAGACTCTTTTTTGTGCGGAACATAGAGAGTAACACGTTACATGTAAATAAAATCCCTATATATTTGACCACTTTGGTTTTAATTATTACATTTGTGGATGCAGAACTGTGAGGTATTTGTGATCGCAAACAGAAAGCTTGAAATTCATGGATCTGTGACAGCTCAACACAGGCCTACTGCAACTGAAAACAGTGGATTTGTGTTTATCAAAGGGAAGGTGTTTGGATTTGGAGATGTGTACTTGGGTAGTGCTAAAGGAGCCTATTCAAGGGTGGTGTTTGCTAACACTTACATTTCAAAGACTGTTGTACCTGAAGGATGGAACAACTGGAGATACCCAGGCAGTACAGAGTAAGATACTTGACATAATTATGAGTTTTATTTTTTAATTTTCTATAGAAATCATCACAAAAATAAATCAAAAATGATTGTATTAATTTGGTCCACCAAAGCAACGGGAACAAAATACAATGATTTTCTGGTAATTATTTTCATCCTCAAAAACATAATTGCACGTGATTTATTTTTTTAAATTTGATATATTTAATGAAATATTAATTTTTATGAGGTGAAGATTTTTCATTAAAAACGAAATCTCATGTGAAAAATGTTGTGAATTGGAGAAACAGAAACTTATACCAAGCAGAGTACAAGTGCCATGGACCAGGATCTTCTCCAGAAAGGCGAGCGCTTTGGTCCAAACAGCTCACTGATAAAGAAATCGCTCCCTTCCTGTCTATAGATTTCATTAATGGCAAGGACTGGTTACCGGCTTGGTTTTGAAGTGCAATACTTGTGGATGGGCCAATACCTACCTACTCCATTTTTCCAACTAACTTACAACCGCTGCGAAATCCTGATAACTACCAGTAGTATTGATCTTGAATGATTCAAGTGAAAACAAATTATTATTATTATTGCCGGATGTGATGAACAATTTGATTATGAGGAGGCAAGAGATGTTCGGATGTCAATTTTTTAAAATAAATTTTATATATTGTATAGTCAACAAATAATTATATATTTGAACCCTATTAAAAATAGATCCCGTTAAGGTGAAGTTAACTTTACCGTAAATTAGTCTAGATATTAATAAAATGTTGACACACAGATCAATATATATTCTCTCTGTCTACATATTAATATTTTATTAATCACTAAATTAACTTACCATAAAATTAAATACACTCTAACGGCCTAACCTCATCCATCGAAAATAGTCTTGCATACATGTAGTAAGTAAGCAAGGTTGACCAAGTGTTCCGGGCATAAGATTCTCCCAGCCCAGGATTATAAATTTATTGTAAAAAAATAATATTAGTCAATCTAACATGTCAAGTTATGATTTGTGGATTAATTTATCATATCCTATATCTAAATTACTGTAACATTGTATAACAATTCACGTGAAGGTATTCAGCAATCAAGTTTTATATTTTATCTGTTTTAAAATATATAAGATTAATATTAATTTTTTAAAATTAATTTAATATATTTTTAAATAAAAAATTAAAGTCATTCATTAATTTTTTAAAAATAATAAATTAATAATATTTTTGAGATAATTTTTAATTTTCTATAATTAAATGAATCAACAATTTTTAATTAAAAATATTTTATATTAACTTAAAATGTCAAACTTAATTTTATAGTGTGGAATGAAAAAAAATATACGAGTCATATAAAATATTTTGTAATTGCCAACCTAAGGGAAAAAAAATAAGAAGCTAATTTCAGATAATCAGATTTGCCCCTGTTGTCTAATCAAAGCCAGAAAGCTGCACAGATATGGACCGGGTTTGGGTTTACTTGATCGCTCTGACCCGTAAGAATAAAATACTAGGGATAGGGCTACATGAGAAAGATTTCTGAGAGAGGGAGTCTGAAGAAAGAAAGACGAGTAAAGGAAAGGGAAAAGAAAAGGAAAGATAAAATGGAGGGAGGAATTGGGGAAGAAGGGATGATAGAGAGAGTGGAGGATTCAAAGGATTTGCAGCAGCAAAGCAAAGCCCTTGACAAGCTCACTGACCATGTCGAAGATCGTCAGCTCGATTCCACCCGTGTGCAAGAGGTATCTTAATCCTATACCCTAGCCCTAATCCCCTCTTTCTGTCTCTATCTTGATATATAATGTGTTGTGTGTGTGTGTGTGTGGGCAGGCTATGGCGTCGATTTCTGCATCAAAGGAAGCTGATTTAAATGCTATGAGACTGAGGTCCGTTTTTCTTCAACTGTATATTCGATAACCTGTAATCTGGAGTTAATTATATATGGGTATATGTATAATCTGTTTTCAAAAAAGTTTGCTTTAGGAGTTTTATTAGGACATTATAGTGTTAGGTTTCTCAAGTGAGCATAATTTATAGTGGTGGTAGCATATAAATTGGACTTTATGAGGTGATAGGATGAAAGTTTTCTGAAACTAGGGTTTTGTTCGTTTTTAGGAAAAGTTTTTCTGTAAAATGATGGCTTCACTATTTTAGTTGGGTTGACTTATTGAGTTTTAAACTTGAAATACTTATAAAACTTCTTGTGTGATGCACTAGGTATATCTAATGTATGTCCATTAGCATGCCTTTGAAGTTTTCTTTAACAATTTCAACTTCGTGATGTTTGTATGATCAATTAGTTGTCACTGGACCCGATATGTTTTTAGGAGATTAAGAGTCGAGATCACTGATCACATCCTTACTCTTGTTGTTTTCAGTATTTTATTTCTTAGCAATCAATTAAATATTGGCATGTTTGTTGAAATATACCCTTTGATGAACTTCAAATGACGCCTACCATGTTGTTTATGGTATATACTTAGAAGTATAGTGCTTATTTTTCAAGAATCCCCAGGTACATTCATGATGATTCTACCTCTTAAATAGATTTTATCCCTCTTGCTTGCAAGCACCAATGGTGCTCCCACTAATGAAAAGCCCAAAGGAAAAAAAGGGCAAACAGAACTGCAGGCCGTTTATCTCCAAAATCAGCTCTCCTTTCCTTTTTCTTTTTCCAGAATTCTTGTGTGATATCATTTTCAGTCTCTCAATCTTGCAGATTTAGATATATTTTGGCTTGAAATTTTGTGAATTGAGAATTTGAGCCATTTGAGTTCTGATTTCAGCAAGACATGTTGTTCTACTGGACAATGATTAAAAGTATCTGTTTTTCTTAAGTTATTTGAAATCCTATATTTTTCAACAATTTTGCAGTAACTACAAGGGTGTAGTTGGAGTATACTCCTGTACCCTAAAACCCACGTAATGTGAAAATTTTAAAGTAATTAAAAAATAATAACAATGTTTACCTTAAAGAAGACACTAATAGTACCCATTGTCTCATTACTTCCCCCCACTCTCTCATTATTCCTTAGTAGGATAATCATTAGAATTCCTATTCAAAAGCTTGATTAGTTTAAAAAGGGAAATTTCCCAAGTCACTTACCAGAAAATGTGTATACATATAGGTCAAAACTGAAGTAATTTGGTATGTTAAGGAATCCTGTAGCATGTCTGTTCTAAACACTACTTGTCTTTCTTTTTCTTTTTGTTATTTGGACATTTATCAGATAACTATATATAGTGTGATAATTTTGCTTGGTGCCTCAGAGAGAAAGAATTGGCTGCTGTTAAGATTAATGCGGCTGAAGTTGACATAATTGCAAGTGAACTAGAGGTTAGCCTCCTCATAGATCTTTGTGCCATGTCTCATATTTCCAATAATTGCTGCACAAGGCTCTAATATATCTTCCTTTAAACTTGACACCAGTTGGACAAGAAGGTGGCCGAAAGAACATTACGTGAGCACAAAGGTGATGCTGTTGCTGCAATACGATATTTGCTTCAAGCCTAAGTGTTGATGATTTCTGAGTTTGGTGGATGAATGTTGTCATGATGACCCTGTTAGCATAATAACCACTTAAAAAGCAAATTAGTAACTTTGTCTTATTTACTGCAATATAATCTATTCAGATGTCTCCAGTTATGCCTGGCAATTTGTGTTTTTTGTTACGCCGATATGCAAAAGCAAACTAGCAATTTTTTTTATAACTATTTCCTCTTTGCTATTATATGCTTTGATGTCTCCAGTTATAGGCAGAGATGGTAGTTTGTTTTATTTTATTTTTGTATACTAATCTGACAGTATCTCTGACCCGGAAAGATCTAGCTATCTAATCGGATCAGATCAGTTTCTTGCCTAATTTACATAATTATATGAAAAACTACCGTTTATAAAATCTTTAAAATAATGGTTTTCTCAGTAAACATGTGATTGTATCTTATTAGCAAATTGTTAAATAAAATTTTCTGTTCAACTAGCGGGACAATCTTTGTGAACATTAAATAAAACTCATCTTACAGACTTGTACTCTGGATGATTGAGCATGTAATAGAACCTCAATATAATTGGCTCCTAACATGGTCGTCTTAATTATGTGCATGGTACAGATGAATGCCATAAGCTTGAAAAATAGTTAGTGCTCACAGCCTTTGCATACAGCCGAGTCTTATAATTGGCACTCGAGTCAAAGCAAGCTATAATTGAATAAACATAATAGTACTATAAATCTTACAATAGGAGGCTTTGTTTCATTATTTCAAATGTTAAGATATGGGTGTCTTCTGTACGAGTATCTTGAATGTTCATAACACTTGTAAAGGTCACAAATGATGTCTGTTGATGAATGCAATATCACACAAACGGCTATTGGTGAATCACAGGACTCCGAGACTCCGATGTGCAAGGCTCAATAAAAAAGCGTCTCTTGCACAAATGACAGATTCTTTCTTCAAGCACCCTGCAATCCAATTTGTTAGCACAAATGACAGATTCTTTCTTCAAGCACCCTGCAATCCAATTTGTGGTAATGACACTGCGAGCAATTGGGGCAGCAGCTGCAGCTCTCTGGCAATAAAGTCATCGGTTCTGCTGGCATGGCAATCCCCTTAAGTGAACTCAGCCATGAACTATTTGTGTCTATCACTCCCTTAGAGCGGTATCTCCTGCATTGGAGCCTGCTGCTTGGAATTGATAACATACTGCCTCTGCATAACTTTGAGCTTTTCCAGCAATTCTTGGAATGTTGGGCGATTTTTTGGTTCACTGGTTCAACAAAAGTCGTAAATTGTATATCAAAGCTCAATTCACACCAAAGAACTACTTCATAAATTGAAATCCAGACCTGAATATTTATTTTTTAAAAATGCTTGAAAACAAAGAACAATGCATCTAGTTAGGAAACAAGCTTGAACAAGTTAAGAACCTGTGCCAGCAGCTCTCAATTATAGAAGCCCATTGTGGATCCATGTCTTTTGGGATCTCTAGCCGTTGGTTCATGAACCCTGCAGCTCCAATCACCTGCAAGTATCCTAAACAAATTGTCTCTCATACATGCCAAAGTAATAGGTGCAGCTTTTCAGTTTTTTTCTTTAGTGTAATTACATTGACCTCCCATTCCAAAACAATGAGTGAATGATCTTTAACAAAATGACAAGCTTAAATAATCCAAAAAGACAAAAAAATTCAATTCTGATCCTGCTGCTTTATGTTTTCTTTCTATGTACCATATGTCAAAACCAATAATCATCTGTCTCTTTCTATGTACCATATATCAGAAAGCAATGAGGGAGACACAATTCATTCTATGTACCATATATCATAAAGCAATGAGGGAGACGCAATTCACCGTTGCCACCACCTACCGCAACCATTACTTTGCAAAGGTGGGTCTTTGATAGCGACAGCCATGGTGGATCTTTAATGGTGACGATGGCTGTTCAATGAGAAAAATTATTTGATGCTCCTGGGCAACTGTCGCGTGGTGTCCCACACCATTCATGTGTTGTCATTGCAGCACTTAAAGTCGATCATTTCACTTTAAATATTGAAATGTCAGCACATGAATGATGTGGGGCACCACGTGACAGGTGTCCCAGAACCACTAAATAATTACTCGTTAATTGAGGTGACAGTTGTTAATCATCAGTCTTTGATGCTGTGAGTCTAAATGGCAGCTGATGGTGGGGTTTTCAAGGTAAAAATGGAGGTTGCAGTCTATTCTTAATCCGCAAATGATTTTCTCCTTCAGAAGCTATCTCATCAAAAAAAATCTAATCTTAAGCAGTTGTGGATGCAATAGTTGGGGGTTGTCAAAATGGTGGGTTCAGTAAGAGTTAAACTGGTAATGGTGGTAGTTGTAATAGAGTATGTTGTTTCTATTGTTGTGAGTTGAACTAGGACAGCGGCTAGTTCAGGTAGTGATGATAGGGAAGCACAAAATGAGGTGCACACAGTAACGAAGGAAAAAGGGGAGGGGTTGGTGATTTCAGCCTGCTAAACGTGGGGATATTGGCAATTAATTGTTAGTTGACTGTTGGGTCATTGGTTATAAACTGACTGAGTACTCATTCCATCCGAACAAGAAACTCCAATTTATCTTGCTGACTTTGTAACAAATATTAACGTTGGTCTAGTATTCACTTGGACAAAAAAAATCAAACTGATCAAAGAATACCATTTGAAAATTTTGCAAATTTTAGGATATATCTTTGTTACATGTTTCTCTTAAATTTTTCGAGTGTCTAGTATAGTAGGTAAGGGCATGAAATAGAATTATGATGATAAAATTGATTGTGTAATTACTCATACAAAAAATGTGGGACTCTTTTTGAAACCGAAAAAAAGAAGGCAAATAGGACTTAATTTGTGGAATGGAGGGAGTACTAATTTTTTAAGATTAGAATTTCTTATTACAAAGAAATTTATTTATTTATTTTTGTCTCTGTGTGACCTAAACAAATCTTAATATACCTTTAGAAAAAGCAAACGAGACAACTAGGACTCTCATTGTCAGACGGAGGGAATACCTTTCATTTTGTCTAATGAGGAGGAATGAACAACTTCAAATTTACATAGGCAGTTTCTGTAATTCATTACTTCCACCTAAGAAGGAATTTGCTACCAAAAGAATGATGCTATGCTTTGGTCATTTAGAATATTTGATAAGATTTTCATGTGGGCCTACCAATTCGGAGGAGAGGCCAATATATGTTACCCCGTTTTTTGGTTCCATCTAGTAAAATTCAACTCATACCAATGCCAATTTATGTTCCAATGTCAAAACAAAACATATTGGGAGTGACCAATACCTGCATTGAGTTAAGATTATCCCAAGGGATCTTCTCAGTGGCGATTTCCCACAATATTACCCCATAGCTGTATACATCAGATCTAAATGTTCCAACCAAGAAGAAATGTTAATTTTAAAGGTTCATCAAAACTCAATTTCAAAAAGGAGCACTGGCCTAATGTATTAAGACATACTTCTCATCTGAGGGTTCATTACGAAGAACTTCTGGAGCCATCCATTGGGGCTACATAAGAGGGGGAAAAAATTAAATCACAAGTCAATTCCAGAACCATTTCTTTTTCTGCAAAGCCACCCAAAAGATACAAGACATGAATGCCAGTGTAGTACCGTTCCTTTTCCTGTTTTTGTCGTCAGAAATGTATCATGCTTGAGACGTGACAAACCAAAGTCCCCAACCTATTGAATTGTAAATAATGAGAAATCCCTGGTATTGACTAACTTTATTTATTTTCTGTTACTTTCTAATGTAAGGTAGGAGAAGCAACGTAAAGAGGTTAAAAGGGAAAAGAAAGCAACAAATAAGCAGCAACTATTAAAAAAATTAAGACAGACCTTTACAGTCCAGTTCTTGTCAACAAGAAGATTTGACGACTTCAAATCACGATGAATGATTGGTGGGCTGCAGTGATGAAGATAATTCACGCCTCGTGCCTATATATGGGTAGCAATGAGACAATGCATAAGTGACCATGACATACAAATTACCCAAAAGCATTCTAATTACTCCACAGAAAAGACACTTCAAATCACTTGGTATCACTTCCCAAGAGGAAATTGGAAATACAGATGAGAGTAAATGCAGACCAAAAAGTGGAGTCCATGCTCCTTTACTAAGCATGTATGCTGGTTCATAAATAATCCATAAACACAAGTAAATTATACTCTGATAACTCACTATATCCAACGCCATGTGAACACGCCGTCTCCAGTCTAATCTAGAATTATTCCTCTGTAGTAAGCGGAACAAACTTCCACTGCAATACCACAAAATAAATTTTTAAAAAATTTCAAAAAGCAGAAGATTACGATTAAGAAAGAGACTGACAAACTGATATTTTCCCGCTCTGTCTCATTTTTTATGTGCCCTACTTTAGTTTTGCAGGACTTGTGCACCCCCACCATGTATTACAACTAATACGTTCATTCTCTTCATGGAAGGGAATTTACAGAAAAGATGGTCTAACTTGTTTTTTCTATGTGCCATGTCGATTGTATCACATGAAATAGAACAGAGGGAGTATTACCAAAGAGGAATGAATAAGTTAGATAGCATTATACACGTAATGAACATGGAAGATTGCAAGCAACAATAAAGTATTCGTAAGGAAGTGGAGAATAAAACCGGGGAAGGAACTCCGTGACAATGCAGAGACGCTGCGGTGAAGTTACAGCACCCATAAAGAGCAGAATGTTTGGATGTCGAAGCCTTTGCATAAGAGATACCTTCAAGTACAAAAAGCATAAACCTCTTTAACATCGGCAGTAGATTTTATAAATTATTTGAAAGAGACATCATCTCAATCAGCTTCAGATCAAAAAAAATGACCACCCATCTGAAAAGTATAGATTTAAAAAGAAGAATCTTTCAAGACTTTCCTGTAGATAAGTTGCGTAGCCATTAAGTACATTACTGATTTCCAATCTCCGGCTTTCTAGAGAAAGGAAAACCCGAATTTTGTTTTATCAGCACCTAGTCATCCATTTGTTTAATACCACATTGAGGTGATTTTATGAGACTCGGACCTAGTAATTTCTACAAGAAATCATTATGTACACTTTGGCCCACCATCCCGCAAGACAAATATTTCATGGCTCAGTTTTTCTCCTATCAACTGAAAGTGAATAACTTATGAACAATGATTGAGTTGACATTAAACCCTTCTACATCTTCTGAGCCCACCAAGAATAATATCCATGTAATGTGTCTGTGAGACTAAGACCCAAACATTTGTCCAATATAAGCTTTCTTTAATTATTACGATTACCATATGAGAAAATCAAAGCACAGATTGGTAGTCGAAAAACAGTGCAGCATGCATGTGTACCTAATATGGCAAGAGAAAGAAAAGAAATTTTTTGAATCATCCTTGTTTTTGGAAAAAACTGAATCATCATGTTATATGGCTTCAACTCATAGGCATAAAGACTCTAAAAAGAAAAAAGTTGCTCTTAGAACATTAATTTAACTTAGTGAATTGATTGTAAAAAACACTACCTCTTGTCTGAAAGCATGTATGACATCATCTGAATATTCTTGCTTGGAAAATACCTTGATTGCAACATCCTGCACAACATAGGTGTCATCTAATTACATGGGACACTACCAAATCCGCAAGATTATATGGTTCTTCTGTTCTTAAATGTGATAAGTATTTCTTACTAGAATTTAGACGTGAAGAAAGATGATAATAGAGCATCATCTCATTTCATCACAATGAGTTTGTGGTGCTCCCTTTACAACCTAGGTCTGGGTGATTAGAGCAACTTCTTTGCTTTTATCTGATAAGATGTAATTTCAGATATTTGGGTAAATAGCATAATTGCTTGCGCTCTAAATTTAGAATGCTAAATAACCACGCCATCTTTTTGCTATGTTTTGCATATTATGGATGAACTTTAAGATTTGGTCGATGGAATTTGATCTCGTAATTTCTCATCTTTAAGTTGGACTATTAAAGTGCTTTCACGCATTATCTTGGCAACAACATTATTAAAAGGAAGAGCCAAAGAACATACTGATCCATACCACAAAGCATGATATACAGTCCCACAAGAGCCTGCCAGAACATATAAGAAGGAAGTATCAGAATAGAACATGAGTAGCTATATACCTTGATATACCTTCAGAAAAAGAAAATAGACATAATATTTATAATTTAAAAAAGAAGTGCATCTAATAGATTCAGAGGCAATGGGTGTTATTCATGTTAAAATTTCCATCAAAGATCTTACACCCCAATAACGATTTCATAAACAGTACATTAGATGCAGATAGAATAAACACTAGATACTATTTAGAGCTTCATTCAAAACAATGTAGTTGTAATATTAGACATCTAATAAATACAAACAGTAAAAAACTATGTAAAGACGAAATATAGGCAAGTAGTTTCGGAAGCTTCACCGGTATTAATTGAAGAGGTAAATCAGAAAAACAATACCTTGCCCAATCTGTTCTCCAATCGTCAAGTCTTCCCACGAGATTTCGTAATCCAAGAAATCAGTATCCACATCCACTCTATTAACGTTACTACTACTGGTACTACCGCAGCTACTTACACTGCTTGTACTGTTGACATTAAATGAGGACCAGGACCCCGGAGCATCATTATAACCTGTTCGGTTAACGTCAGACACTAGACTTTCTGGTTTTGCGGAAGCATTAGAACACTTCTGATAAGCAGAGTCACTCTCTTGATCATTAAGTAACCAGGGCCATACAAAACGAGCAGTCCTTGGCTCTGAGGCTTCCCGCTCATTTCCTTTCCATGGCCACGTTATACCTTTCTTACCCATCCATGCCTCCGCCTTCGAAGTTATAATCTTGTGCATTCCGGGTTTCCCGTCATTCTCATCACCAGAATCTCTCGAGGATTTTCCAGTGGAATACTCGTCATGGGCAGTGTGAGAAAAGATTCCAAATGGAGATGGGGGAACCTCTCCTCTTGGGGTGCTAGCCCCACTTGAAAGTGCATCTTCCTTATGGTCAGAAAGAGCCACATCCGACATACCACGATCAGAATGACTGTCTCCACTTCCACCTTCACGGTCCATGATGTTATCTCCAGACTTTATTTTTGATTTGACCTTGTTGCTCACCTTGGAAGCCTGGTTTATTGTTTCTAGAATCAACACAAGGCTTACACTAATTTTAATCTTAATATCATGAGTTTATGAGAACTATCATACTGACCAAATTTGATATTTTTGAGGCAATTGCAACTTGCAAAGGCTGCTGAGGATCTAGCCCAAGTTTAGATGAAGCAATTTGCCTAGACCGGTTAAAACTTGAATCGGATTCGGATTGCTGTGCCCCAGATAAAGCTGACCTCGTTTCCTCAAATGGTTTTGAATCAGTTGATACACAAATAACCCCAATCAAATTGCCATTGTCATTGTAGAAAGGAGTATTGGTGGCAATGACCTCAAACCTTTCACCTCTTTTAGTCTTAGTGGGGAACTGCCCAGTCCAGCTCTTCCCCGTTGTCAAAGTACGATTTAATATACTATAACCTACAGCATAGTCTTCAGGATCTGCTAGGAGGTCAATAGGAGAATGTCCATGAGCTTCGGCAGCAGAATAGCCATATAGGCGCTCAGCAGTTCGATTCCTGCAAAATTGAATAATATCCACATGGAAAAAAGATTGAAACTCTAATTTCATTTACTTTAATCTCATTTTAACAAACCACATAACATACAAATACCAATCCAAGCATTCAATAAGTAGTTTTAATTTGTTAAACATCAACTCAAAATCAAATGCAATAGTCAATCTAAACTCTTAAATGCATCACCAATCTACTATACTAACAAGCATCATATAATATAGAAAAAATTAATCCTAACAAAGAGAATTAGTCAAACAGAGAAACAATTGATATAAGCCATCAATAAGCAACAATTAGGTGGACTCACCAGTAAAATATGTGACCATTGACATCAAATATATGAACCGACTGTCCCATGGACTCCAGTATACTCAAATACTGACTGTCACTAAACTTCACCTCCGGCGGAAGCGGGAGCGGCGGCGCCGTCCCCATGCTGGATTTACTAGTTTCAACACTCCGACTCTCCCTCTGCAGAGGGGACGAATGCCGGAACGAAGCAGAACCCATCTTAAATGCCGCCGTTGACCCACCATCGTATCCTCCACCACCGGCTATCCGACGAGGTGGCGCCGCCGGCCGCCTCTGGGGAGAAATTGAGTGGGAACTCTGACGCTCGAATTTGTGTTCGCCGGAGATCATGAGCTTAGACATCTCTTGCTTGAGGTGGGCATGCCCTGCTTCTAGCTCTTGGATCTTCTTTAGTAGCTTCTCAGCTAGTGGTGTTGTATTCTCCATTCTTGACTCTCTTTCTCTCCCCTCTTTCTCTCTCCCCTCTTGACCTATATTTATAAGCTAGCTACCCTTTTACCAACCTATTTCTCTAATCTTAATTCTTCAATCTGTCTGGGTTTTGGGTTTTGTTGCTCTCTATAATGCTCTTTTTTTGGGATGGACAAATTGAAAAAGAAGATTACAATCTGGGATTCTTCAAAGTTCCCATAACATCCTCCTCTACAATCTACACCAGATCAAAGGACGTGTAATTACACATAAAAGATCAATTACATCTAGCAGCCCTGCCAAAAACTCAGTTGCTTTATATTGGTTTGTCAATACACAAATCCAAATGTAATATCCACAAAAGAGTAATCAAAGCCTCGATGCAATTAGCATAGACCCTTCAAGAACTGCAATGGCTAGCAATAGCAATAAACCCAATTCTCTTCTTTGGGTTTGTTTAGAGGGTTCGGGTCCTTTTGGTTTTTGTTTTGTTCGTTCATGGTGTCCTTTTATTCTAATCGTTCTTGGTACTGTCACGCCTGCTCCTATAACCAATCAAAGTCGACTGAGTCATTGAAAGTGGCGAGTGGGTTCAAGTGCATGCTTGACAGCTATTTTATAAGCTGATCAACTCAATGTATAAATAATTAAATTTAAAAAATTATTTGAGATTAATTTTTTTTTAACTTATAAATTAAAAAAAATTAAAAAAAATAAATATCTACTTATTATTTAAAAATAATAATTTATAAGTCATTTTTTTTTAATTAATCAACAGTTATGAAATTATATAAATATTTTTTTTTATTTTTTTAATGTTCTTCTGTTAAAGAATATTTTAATAATTTTTATATTTTATTTTTATTTATAAGTCTTTATTATCCGAATACATCTATAACTATTACTTATAATTTATTTATAAGTCTTTATTATCCGAATATAATTATTTATAAATTTATTAAAATTTAAAATTTAAATTAAAAATAATAATTCATTTTCGAACGGTCCCAATTTTCTCCCTCCCCCTTATTCTATAGAGAAATGCTTTTTTAACAAGGTGATGAAAAATGACTTCAAGATAATAAAGAACTCCCATTATAGGAATTTAATAAAACAGGTGGCTGTTAACTTCAGACTTATAGATCGAATTTAACGGTTCGGGCTCTCAAGAAATTTAAATTTATTAATAATATAATTTAAATTTTATTATGAAAAATAATTTAAATAAAAATATTAGTGAAATTTAAACAAAATTATATTCGATTCGTTTAGTATTCAAATAACTCAAATTTTCAATCATAATTGGATACATACTTGATTAATCGATATATTCTCTTATAATATATACATAATTAAATAAAATTAGAATAATTAGTTTTTATTTTTTTATTTTTTTATTAGTTTTAATTTAAAAAATTATATTTATAAAGTGTAATTGTATTTGTATTTTTTAATTTATAAGTAAAATAATATATTCAATTAGTAATTGAGACGCCCCCAAATCTGGGTCCACACAGCCCAAACTTGAGTCGTCAAAAGACTACAACAAAATTATTACAACAAAGCACAACGTACAACAATACAGTGTATAATAATACACAACTAAGTCTTCACTATTATTGTCACACTATTTTACAAAACGTAAAGACTATGATAACTATTCCTCGGACCCTCACTCCATTCCCCGGCTAGACCCTGTTATGTTTTCATCTCCTGTTGAAAAACAATGGAACAAAAGAAAGGGTGAGCTCAAATAGCCCAGTAAAGAATATCATGACTAAGATAATGACGAATAAATTATCATTAGTCTTCAACAGTTGAGTTCTTGATAGAATACAATAGACTACAAGGTTTATATCAAAAACTGCAGTTAAATTCTTAAACAACGTTCAGATCAATAATAGCAGCGGAATGAGTAATCTATTAGAAGAATAATGCAGACTATAATGTCCACTCGGTTCTCTTTTTAGGAAAAACATCATCAACTTTTATCATCTGAAATATCATTAGTCAAGATAATACAAATTCACAGTTCCTGATCATAATCATGCAGATCAACAGTTCATCTTTGCACTACGGGCTAAAGACATTCAATATAACACCAACGGTCATGATTATACCAGATTCAGCCTTTGGTCATAATCATACCAAACAACAGTTCATCTTTGCACTACGGGCCAAAGAGAACATTCACCACGTGCCATAAAAGACACCGAACAGATGTATCGTCTTTAACCTATTATATCGCCTTTAACCTATCATCTGTTCAACAAATATATCACATCTGTGCCCCCGGCCACAGATATTCACAACAGCTTGATTTTTGGATGATTAGAATGATATAAATGATGAACAGAAGAAATAGGATAACAATAAGTATCGGAAGTTTACTTTGTACAGATTCAAATAATGTCCAAATTGTCAACATGATGTGGAGTGAAATTTAAAAATGATATTCAAGATCCACAGTTCAGAATAACGGTTACAATTCAATAGAAAGGTTCACGTAAATAGGAAGGTTCAGTTGAAATAATGAAGTTCAACTATTATGGAACATATAATATTTTCAGGAATTATAGAAGCAATAGTTCCATAATAAATTTCGATTTAGGAGTATGAAAGAAAATAATATCCCTTACCGTAGCAGGTTTGATTAACAAAAGGTGAAGGAAATTAATACAAAGAGTTATTCACCAAACAGGCGGCAATCCGCTCCGTAAGGTTATTCCCACAATTTAATAGAATTTGAGTACAAAGAGTTATTCACCAAACAGGCGGCAATCCGCTCCGTAAGGTTATTCTCAGAGATTAATAATGAATGAATACGAAAGGTTATTCACCAACAGGCGGCAATCCGCTCCGTAAGGTTATTCCCACAATTTAATACATGGAAATAAAAGGCACGTCTTATGAGTAAGGAAGAAACAATATTATTATCGAGAATCAAATAATGATAATCCCTTACCATAGTATGTTTGAATAATGGAAGATGAAAAAGATGGTATCCCTTACCTCAACACGTGACTGGATATTGATTTAAATGAGGTTGATTAACTTGAACAGTACACGTATACTTATAGATCTTCACAAATACTCAAGATGACTTAAGCACACTTAGAGATAACTTTCACAAGAAGTATTTAGAGAGAGAAAGAAAGAACAAGTAAGGAAGTTTATGAAAAATCCTTAAGTTAAGGCTTCTATTTATAGCCAAAAATCTTATCATTCATTTAATTTAAACCATTCATTTAAATATCATCTTTTAATCTACACCATCCATTTCAAATATTATATTATCTTTAATCTACACCATTCATTTCATATCACCTAATAATCACCTAACTTTATATTATAAACAAATCAATTTAATTATTCAACAATAATTCACACTTTAATCTACACCATTCATTTCATATCACCTAACTTTATATTATAAACAAATCAATTCAATTATTATGACTAATTGTTATAAATACAGTATAGTTAGCTCTTAGATATCAAGTCAATAAATTAATGAAATACAACTGTTTAAATAACATCATAATAAAGATAACAATAATGTAAAATAAAGCATACGTTACTGTGTAATGACAATTATTGATTCAATAATGTGAATTACTGTGCATATGTTACTGTGACAATTATTATGTTCAATAATTTTAAAAACAGTGCAACAACAATTATTGACTCAATGATATAAAATACAGTGTAATGACAATTATTAAATCAATAATGCAAAATACTGTGTAACAACAATTATTGAATTGATAATATAAAATATTATGCAGTGACAATTATCGATGAAATGATGCGTAACAGTTACGGTGTCAATTATCAGACCAATAATATGAGACACTATGCAATACCGTGTGTTACTGTAGAGTACCGAGTGCTACAGAAAATACCAATAACTACCGTATGCTACTATTCTTTTATCACCGGTATTTTAACAGTTCCGTTGACTATTTTTATTTAAAAAGGTTACTTCTGTCGTTTTCTATATCCGACAAATATTCCGTTGTGGGGTCCACCAATAATTTATTATTTCGGCGCCGTCGTACGGCACGAATATTCCCCGACCAAACGAATATTCCCCGACAAAGCGAATATTGTCCGACAAAATAAAATTTGCACATAACATCCTTAACTTTCAATTTTGTTAATTTAACCACTTACTGTTTCAAAAAAAATATATATGAAGAAAAATTAAATTTTGTATTTCATAAAATTCGGGGTCTTACAACATCCCCTCCTTATGAAATTTCGTCCCCGAAATTGACGTACCTGACATATCGAAGAGGTAAGGATACTTAGATTTCATCTCAGATTCTAGCTCCCAGGTCATTTTCTCTTTATCTTGGTTCCTCCATAAAACCTTAACTTGAGGTATAACCTTTGAGCGTAGGATCTGCTCATTCTTATCCAGGATCTTAACAGGTACCTCCTCGTATGTTAAATCCTCTGCTATAACGTCTGGTTCTAACTCAATGACGTGGTTTGGGTCCTTCACATATTTACGTAACATAGATATGTGAAAAACGTTATGGATGCGAGACATACTTGGTGGTAGGGCTAGTCTGTAGGCTACGGTTCCTATTCGATCGAGGATTTCAAATGGGCCAATAAATCGAGAGTTGAGCTTTCCTCTCTTTCCGAATCTCGTAACCCCTTTCCATGGAGAAACACGTAAGAATACATGATCTCCGACGTTGAAACTTTCGTCTCTCCGATGAAGATCAGCATAACTCTTTTGTCGTTCTTGTGCGGTCTGTATTCGTTGTCGGATCATTTGGATCTTTTCGGTCGTCAAGCGTACCAACTCGGGTCCCAACAATTTTGCTTCTCCTACCTCATTCCAACATATTGGAGAGCGACACTTCCTTCCATACAAAGCCTCGAATGGAGCCATGCCTATGCTTGCTTGGTAACTGTTGTTGTAAGAAAATTCCACCAATGGCAAGTACTTATCCCAACTTCCTTTGAAGTCTAATACACAAAGTCTCAAAAGATCTTCGAGGGTCTGGATCGTCCTTTCCGATTGTCCGTCCGTTTGAGGATGGTATGCAGAACTAAAACGTAGTTCAGTGCCCATAGCTTTTTGTAGACTGATCCAAAAGCGTGAAGTGAATCTAGGATCTCGATCAGAAACTATGGAAACTGGCATGCCATGCAATCTCACGATCTCATTTATGTACATACCGGCAAGACGTTCAAGTGAAAAGTTTTCTCGTATAGGCAAGAAATGAGCAGATTTGGTCAATCTATCTACGATGACCCAAATTGCATCTAAGCCTTGAGAAACTTTGGGAAGACCCGTCACGAAATCCATATTGATGTGTTCCCACTTCCATTCGGGAACCTCAAGTGGTTGTAATGGACCCTTAGGTACTTGATGCTCTGCCTTGACACGTTGACAAGTTAGGCACCTTGAGATAAACTCTGCAATCTCCCTTTTCATATTGTTCCACCAAAATGTATGTCGAAGATCTCGATACATCTTGGTACCTCCTGGGTGGATTGCAAACGGCGTGTTGTGTGCCTCCATCATGATTTTATGCTTTAATTCAGGATCGTTAGGAACACAGAGTCGAGAGTTGACTCGAAGTATTCCTTTCTTGTCGATTCTTGCTTCGGGAATGGCACCTTCTTGTACTTTCTTTATCATGTTTATCAGTTCCGGATCGGTAGCTTGAGCAGCTTTAATTTTATCGATTAAAGTTGGTTCTACTCGCACGTGAGCAATCTTCGAGTGGGTCCCTGGTGTCTTTAGCTCTATCTCCATCTTTTGCAAGTCGTACAAAATACACTTTTGTGTTGTCAGCAGTGCACTTGTACTTGCATAAGATTTTCTGCTCAAA
The DNA here is from genome assembly GCA_947179155.2 of Hedera helix. Classification (NCBI taxonomy): domain Eukaryota; kingdom Viridiplantae; phylum Streptophyta; class Magnoliopsida; order Apiales; family Araliaceae; genus Hedera; species Hedera helix. The sequence continues at coordinate 38,530,377 of OX359277.1, read as the reverse complement.
GCGTCAGCTACAACGTTCGCCTTTCCCGGGTGATACTGGATTGTGTGGTCATAATCCTTTAACAGCTCAAGTCAACGTCGTTGTCGCATGTTGAGTTCCTTCTGGGTGAAGAAATACTTGAGACTTTTATGATCCGTATAGATATCCACTTTTTCTCCGTACAAGTAGTGTCTCCAGATCTTCAACGCGAAAACGACTGCTGCCAACTCTAGATCATGAGTAGGATAATTTTTCTCATAATCTTTGAGTTGTCGAGAGGCGTAGGCTATAACCTTTCCATGTTGCATAAGGACACAACCTAGACCTTTGCCAGAAGCATCGCTGTAGATAACAAATTCTCCTGATCCTGATGGTATGGTCAGAACAGGAGCTGAAACCAGTCTCTTCTTGAGTTCTTGGAAACTTTTCTCGCATTCCTCGCTCCATATGAATTTTGTGCTTTTCCGAGTAAGCTGCGTTAATGGAGTGGCGATTCGAGAAAATCCTTCTACGAATCTCCGATAATAACCAGCTAGACCCAGAAAACTTCGGACTTCGGTTACTGTTTTGGGTTGTTCCCAATTTAGTACCGTTTCAATCTTTGCAGGATCGACTGATATTCCTTGACTAGAAATCACATGCCCAAGAAACGCGACCTCCTCAAGCCAGAACTCACATTTCTTCAACTTGGCATATAATTTGTTTTCACGGAGCTTTTGTAGTATCAATCTCAGGTGTTGTTCATGATCCTCGCGACTCTTGGAGTATATGAGGATGTCATCAATAAAGACAACCACAAAATGATCCAAATGTTCCTTGAATATCCGGTTCATCATGTCCATGAAAGCTGCAGGAGCATTAGTTAGTCCAAAATGCATGACTAAGAACTCATAATGCCCATAACGAGTTCTGAAAGCAGTCTTTGGAATGTCCTCAGCTTTAACCTTTAACTGATGATATCCAGAACGGAGATCAATCTTTGAGAAATGTTGAGCGCCTTGCAATTGATCAAACATGTCATCAATCCGAGGTAACGGGTACCTGTTCTTGATGGTGACATGGTTCAATTCTCGGTAGTCAATGCACAATCTCATACTCCCGTCTTTCTTCTTCACAAATAGAACAGGAGCACCCCAAGGTGATGCACTCGGACGAATGAAACCGGTATCCAACAATTCCTGTAGTTGGACTTTTAACTCTTGAAGTTCAATGGGAGCCATTCGGTAGGGAGCTTTGGAAATGGGCTTGGTACCGGGTTCAAGATCAATATAAAAATCAATTTCACGGTTTGGGGGTAAGCCAGGAAGTTCTTCAGGAAAAACGTCAGGAAACTCATTAACAATGGGAATATCATTCAAGTTTGACGTATTTTTGTTCAAATCAGTGACATGAGCTAAAAAGGCTTGACATCCGTTTTTCAATAAACGAATGGCTTTATGGCTAGAAATAACAGTTATAGATTTCAATGGTTTAGTTGCTTGAATTTGCATGACAGGTTGATTAGGAATATGAAAACTAATAATCTTATGAAAACAATCAATTTTAGCATGATGGGTAGTCAACCAATCAATTCCTAAAATCACATCAAATTCATGCATCTCCAAAGAAATAAGGTCAACAGGTAATGTGAGGTTGTTGATTTGAACTAGGCAAGATTTATAGACAGTAGATGTAATGGTCATTTCTCCTAATGGGGTTTCAACTGATAAGTCAAAGTCCAAATTTTCAGGAGTTAAGTTTAAACGCTGAGCACATGTAGGTGAGATAAAAGAATGGGTAGAGCCAGTATCTAACAAAGCGTAGACTTCACGAGAATTTATGAATAGCTTACCGGTTATCACCTCGTTCGAGTTTCGTGCCATTTGGGATGTCACAACAAAAGCTCTCCCTTGAACTACAAATTTTCCTTTATCCGCGCTAGCTTTTGGTATCATCATTGCAGCTGGACTTGATTTTGTCGCAGGACAAAACCGCGCAAGATGACCCTCTTTCCCACAACTGTAGCACTTTTTGGACTGCAGTGTACAGTTTGGGCTAATGTGACCTTCCTGACCACACCTATAGCATCTCACTGGTGGTCGATCTTCTCCCCTTGAAACTGGGGTCGGTGCTGGTGCTGGTACTGGTGCTGGTGCCCTTCCATAATTATTATGGAATCTCTTTCTTTTGAAATTGTTCCCACTGGATTCTCCTCTTCTGTTATTTGATGTGGAATTACCACCGAAGTGTTGGTTACCTACTCGATGGTTCTCGTTCCTGTGGTTGTTGTCATTCCTTTCTCTATGTTGCTCATTAACTCTTGGCTGCAATGTTTCATCTGTTTGCTCCACCCTTTGAGCCCTATCCACAACATCTGAATACAAACTAAATTTATGAGAGCTAAGTTGTTGACGAATTTTGAATCTCAAACCTCTTAGGAACATCCGACTCATTCGTGCTTCGTCATCCACAAGATGGGTGGCAAAGCGAGATAACTCGGCAAACTTGGCTTCATATTGGGAGACTGTCATGTTTCCCTGCTCCAGCTTAATGAATTCCACCTCTTTCATATGGCGGATGCTTTCTGGAAAATACTTCTCGTTAAACAGTTCTTCGAATTCTGTCCAAGACATTTCGAGTGCTGAAGGTTGGATACGTTTTACCGCTTCCCACCAATGGTCCGCCTCACCTCGTAACATAAAAGTGGCAAATGGCACCTTCTGATCATCAGCGCATTGTAAGACATCAAGTATTTTTGTCGTCTGCTTTAGCCATGCCTCCGCTTTGAGTGGGTCAGGCTTCCCGTGGAATTCAGGTGGTCCTAATTCTTTAAATTGCTTAACAGTGACCATCCTCAAATTGCCAGCGTTTCTACCGTTATTATTGACTGGATTTCCTCTTCCTTGATTCTGTATGAACTGCATGAAATTCCTAAAGAATCCATCGTTCATCATGTTATCAGGAACATTATTTCCTGAGTTGGCAGGAGGATTGTTTGGGGCCTCTTGATTCTCGGCTACATTTGCTTCAGGCATTCCATAGTTAACCTCTTGATTTTCAGATGCCATACTTAACTGTGGTCACAAAATAAATGTTAGTTCAAATAAACTGACTCATCCCTTCATGTTCCTACATTCAAATCGACTCATTAGATAATAAAATCTATTTTAGGTAGGACACACTAGTGACTGATTCTATTCGTCTCTCCCCTCCTAGTTCTACCCCAGATCTCCATTAAAGACCATATCCCTAAGCTCTGATGCCAACTGAGACGCCCCCAAATCTGGGTCCACACAGCCCAAACTTGAGTCGTCAAAAGACTACAACAAAATTATTACAACAAAGCACAACGTACAACAATACAGTGTATAATAATACACAACTAAGTCTTCACTATTATTGTCACACTATTTTACAAAACGTAAAGACTATGATAACTATTCCTCGGACCCTCACTCCATTCCCCGGCTAGACCCTGTTATGTTTTCATCTCCTGTTGAAAAACAATGGAACAAAAGAAAGGGTGAGCTCAAATAGCCCAGTAAAGAATATCATGACTAAGATAATGACGAATAAATTATCATTAGTCTTCAACAGTTGAGTTCTTGATAGAATACAATAGACTACAAGGTTTATATCAAAAACTGCAGTTAAATTCTTAAACAACGTTCAGATCAATAATAGCAGCGGAATGAGTAATCTATTAGAAGAATAATGCAGACTATAATGTCCACTCGGTTCTCTTTTTAGGAAAAACATCATCAACTTTTATCATCTGAAATATCATTAGTCAAGATAATACAAATTCACAGTTCCTGATCATAATCATGCAGATCAACAGTTCATCTTTGCACTACGGGCTAAAGACATTCAATATAACACCAACGGTCATGATTATACCAGATTCAGCCTTTGGTCATAATCATACCAAACAACAGTTCATCTTTGCACTACGGGCCAAAGAGAACATTCACCACGTGCCATAAAAGACACCGAACAGATGTATCGTCTTTAACCTATTATATCGCCTTTAACCTATCATCTGTTCAACAAATATATCACATCTGTGCCCCCGGCCACAGATATTCACAACAGCTTGATTTTTGGATGATTAGAATGATATAAATGATGAACAGAAGAAATAGGATAACAATAAGTATCGGAAGTTTACTTTGTACAGATTCAAATAATGTCCAAATTGTCAACATGATGTGGAGTGAAATTTAAAAATGATATTCAAGATCCACAGTTCAGAATAACGGTTACAATTCAATAGAAAGGTTCACGTAAATAGGAAGGTTCAGTTGAAATAATGAAGTTCAACTATTATGGAACATATAATATTTTCAGGAATTATAGAAGCAATAGTTCCATAATAAATTTCGATTTAGGAGTATGAAAGAAAATAATATCCCTTACCGTAGCAGGTTTGATTAACAAAAGGTGAAGGAAATTAATACAAAGGGTTATTCACCAACAGGCGGCAATCCGCTCCGTAAGGTTATTCCCACAATTTAATAGAATTTGAGTACAAAGAGTTATTCACCAAACAGGCGGCAATCCGCTCCGTAAGGTTATTCCCACAATTTAATAGAATTTGAGTACAAAGAGTTATTCACCAAACAGGCGGCAATCCGCTCCGTAAGGTTATTCTCAGAGATTAATAATGAATGAATACGAAAGGTTATTCACCAACAGGCGGCAATCCGCTCCGTAAGGTTATTCCCACAATTTAATACATGAAAATAAAAGGCACGTCTTATGAGTAAGGAAGAAACAATATTATTATCGAGAATCAAATAATGATAATCCCTTACCATAGTATGTTTGAATAATGGAAGATGAAAAAGATGGTATCCCTTACCTCAACACGTGACTGGATATTGATTTAAATGAGGTTGATTAACTTGAACAGTACACGTATACTTATAGATCTTCACAAATACTCAAGATGACTTAAGCACACTTAGAGAGAACTTTCACAAGAAGTATTTAGAGAGAGAAAGAAAGAACAAGTAATGAAGTTTATGAAAAATCCTTAAGTTAAGGCTTCTATTTATAGCCAAAAATCTTATCATTCATTTAATCTAAACCATTCATTTAAAGATCATCTTTTAATCTACACCATCCATTTCAAATATTATATTATCTTTAATCTACACCATTCATTTCATATCACCTAATAATCACCTAACTTTATATTATAAACAAATCAATTTAATTATTCAACAATAATTCACACTTTAATCTACACCATTCATTTCATATCACCTAACTTTATATTATAAACAAATCAATTCAATTATTATGACTAATTGTTATAAATACAGTATAGTTAGCTCTTAGATATCAAGTCAATAAATTAATGAAATACAACTGTTTAAATAACATCATAATAAAGATAACAATAATGTAAAATAAAGCATACGTTACTGTGTAATGACAATTATTGATTCAATAATGTGAATTACTGTGCATATGTTACTGTGACAATTATTATGTTCAATAATTTTAAAAACAGTGCAACAACAATTATTGACTCAATGATATAAAATACAGTGTAATGACAATTATTAAATCAATAATGCAAAATACTGTGTAACAACAATTATTGAATTGATAATATAAAATATTATGCAGTGACAATTATCGATGAAATGATGCGTAACAGTTACGGTGTCAATTATCAGACCAATAATATGAGACACTATGCAATACCGTGTGTTACTGTAGAGTACCGAGTGCTACAGAAAATACCAATAACTACCGTATGCTACTATTCTTTTATCACCGGTATTTTAACAGTTCCGTTGACTATTTTTATTTAAAAAGGTTACTTCTGTCGTTTTCTATATCCGACAAATATTCCGTTGTGGGGTCCACCAATAATTTATTATTTCGGCGCCGTCGTACGACACGAATATTCCCCGACCAAACGAATATTCCCCGACAAAGCGAATATTGTCCGACAAAATAAAATTTGCACATAACATCCTTAACTTTCAATTTTGTTAATTTAACCACTTACTGTTTCAAAAAAAATATATATGAAGAAAAATTAAATTTTGTATTTCATAAAATTCGGAGTCTTACAGTAATTATATGTATTATAGAGTTAGTTATTATGTAGAACCTCAAATTTAAGTTTAAATTCAAAACTAGTGCATAGTTCGAATATAATTTGATTCAAATTGGATCGAATTTGAGTAATAAAAAATCGAGATGAGGTAAATTTGAGTAAAAAATTTAATTATATTTTAAATTCGAGTTAAATTTAAATAAAAATTTAATCTTACAAATTAAATTCAAATAAATTTTTGTTCGAATAAGTTTGGCTCGCTTACGTTCCTAACTTTATATTACATATATTTAACTCCTCCTATCACCTCTCTCTGGATTGGACAGACTTATAATACACCACATATAATTTGAGAATTCTTTCTTTTTCTTTTCTTTTATTTTCTTATTTTTTTTACTTTTTCTTTCTCTGATGAACTCGCTGAACAACTATTAGGATATACTTAAAATTCTCTCACCACAAAGGGCCTCTCTATAAACGTTAAACTAAATATTATTTATTATTTATTATTTTCAAAAAATAAATATTTTAAATTTACAAAATAAAATAAAATTTGATCATCTCTCTTCTTTTTTTTGCGAGATTTTCTCTCTCATACACAATTAATTTGTGCTGGCTTTAAAGCAAGCTGGTGGGTTAAATAAGTTCATAAAGGCTTATCATTTATGTCATGGATAACAGACAGACGGGGGGAGTACATGGCTACATGCTTCCATTAATCCAATAAGGAATAATACTGAGGCTGTCTCAATAAAGTTTACTTTCCTTTCGGTAATTAGAGAGGGATGAAGTATTACAATACAAAAGGGGGAAAAGCACATTGCCTTTTAATCTTTACTGTAATAATGAACTACTATTATAGTGCGTCTCTTCTTGCACTATATATATATATAGAGAGAGAGAGAAAAAAAAAAAACAGTTTAAAAGTATATTTTTTAAATAGTATATTTTTTTAAGTAATATATATTTATCAAAATAATATCGTTTTGAAGATTTTTTGATGATATTTTTGTAAATAGAATAAAAATAAGTGGGACAGCGGAATGTCACATTTTTTTTAATATTATTTTTTTTTTAAAAATCTTCAAAACGACGTCGTTTTGATAAAAGTATGTTACTTAAATTTAAAAAATTAATATAAAAAAATTATGATATTGTATATATATATATATATTAGGATCTAGTATAAATTATGTGAAATAAAATAATTTTTTTATTAAATTTTAAGAATTAATATAAAAAAATAAAATAATAATATAACTAAACTTATAAGGCAAAAGAGAGGGAGAGATACGCCAACGACATCCGCAATTCCGACAATAGTATAAAAGCTTATTATTTGTTTTGGTTGCACTTGCATTTACTTGCACATGGTGGAAAATGACAATCCTTTTTTACAGTTACATAAACAAGTATATGGTGGGGCAAGGACTCCCGAGTAGATGCTAGGTTGAGCAGGAAGTAACAGACTCTTTGATTAATTGTATTACTACATTTCTTACGTTTGTTTTAAGAATAAATTTATACATACATGTATTACTCATTTTTTTTTAAATATAATTAGATAAATAAAATTAACGTGTGAATACCCTCCTTCTAACATTCACTTTTTGATGTTATTCATCTAACAATCTTTAAATTTGCGTAACGGAAAAGCGGGTATAAAATAAATATATTTATAAATAAACTCTTGTTTTAATTAACCTTTTTAAAATTTACTAGTTATTATTTCTTTATTATCGTTGCCATTTACAAATGTTGTTAGAAAAATGATAATTCGCATTTTAAGGAAGTACAGAGTCAACGGTTTTATGCACATGAGAAACAAATGTTCACGCACAAGTTAGAAAATGATGAATTACTACTGATTTTAAATTGCGTAGCAAATTTCTAATTTGGTTCCTTCCCTATAAGAAAATCATATATTTTTCTCAATTTTACTATACGTAATAATTTATAAAATAATGTACATAATAATTTTTTATAAAATAATTAAAATATAAAATTTATTATTTTATAAAAAAATCATTATATAAATTATTACGCATAACGTCTCCCCGAGACTTGTCTCCGCTCTCCAAGCACTAGGAGTCCGTAACAACTGCATTCTAAGTACTCAGTAAAGGTAAGTCTCGGCTCTCCGAGCCCTCGGAGTCCGTAACAACTGCATTCTAAGTACTCAGTAAAGGTTCCATGTCTGGCAAGTTGACCTTTGAACTTGTCTAACGGCGGGTCTATTGGGTTTTGGAATTCATTTTTAATTTAGGTACACCTTTAAGCAATGAATTTAGTACCTTATCTAACTTAGAATAAGGCGAAAATTACATTGTTTATTCCATTTTTTTAACTGTACGTATTACTCCTATATAATTATATCTACATATTTTCCTTTTCAGCTTGGGGAGAGGTTTGTAGGTCAAACCTTCTTTCTCCGTGAACGACTAGGCTCAGAAATGTTAAACTATTGAATAATACTCCCTCTGTCCCAAATACAATATCAAAATGATTTATAATTTTGTTCCAAGATATATGAGCAAAATAACGTTAAAAAATATAAATATACAAGCGAACGTTTCATTTCTCAAGACAAAAAGTTATGTTTCGTCAGGAGCATCAGTTGGGATCACCAAATAAGCTGGCTTTTATTTCTGAAACAAAGTTCTCTCGAGTACGTCCCCAAAGCAACTAAGCTTTGGGCATGTTTAAATGATCAAAACATTCAACCTGAATTCCAAACTAACACAATCACCAGAAAAATGACAAGCGCCATGAAGGATGTTCAGCAAAAGCATCAAATTCATCATATAGAAACTTATGCAGATCAGATAGTCGAGCATAATCATGTTTTTCATAACAGCAGAAAAATAGCCTTATTACAGATAGGGGAGGGCGATGAAAAGGAAAAGATACTCTCATTTTAGGGAGAGTATCTCTAGACCCTAAGAAGTTCTTGTTACATGATCATGTTTAGAGCTTCAGAATCTAGACTTGCAAACAATAAAAATTGTAATAGATGTTAACACCTGAATTTTTACGCTAGTTCAAATCAATAAAAAATTGGCAAACAGTGAACAATGACGGCTTGGGCCGTCAGAAAATAATTTCGGTGTGAGAATCAGTACAGGTCTAAAGCGATAACAATTGAGAGACATAAATTGCTAAAAAATAATAAAATTCTATAATATTGTGTGTACCATAAATTTTGCTTATGCCTGTATTTATAATTGCTATGCTCGCCCGAAGCCAATTAGAAGCAGAATCCCTTTATAACTCCAATTCATAAGTGATTGAGTTCTTAATAAACTAAATCTTTTTATCCCTTCAAAATTAGGAAACTCAATCATATATAAACATGAACTTTGACACTTCTAGAATAATAAAGCATAAAAAATGTAATGCAGTAGGTCAGCCCCAATACTGGGCCTAACGTGCAATATGGATATAGACTTGCACCAAAATCGGGTCTCTAGTACAAATATAATATGGGTCTGCACTTGGACAGGATCTCAAATAATTATATCCCAATATTGTCCCCAACTCTCCTGTTACAAAAAAATTTATAATAAGAGATTAATTAAAAGAAATAACTATATTTCCCCACTACTGCACACACAAAAAAAAATGGCAATATACACACACCTTCATAAATTTAACTGTGTCACTTCAAAATAACTACCCCTGAAACTTGTGCCCATCATTAAACTCCAAAGCTCCAAAACAGGCACAACTCCTTCATTTCAAATTACTTCTATCAAATCGTTTCAGTTCTCTCACTATTCTCTCCCTCATTCTAGAAAAAAATTTAGCAACTCTTTTTCTCTTACGATCATCCTCCTTACAACAAATCTTCAGTTCCTCCTTACTACAATGTCTAAAAACTCTTCTAAATCCCAACATGCATCTCCCCCCAAAACAGCATAAGAAATAAAGCTAGAAAATCGCGAAAGATATGAATTTGAAATCGAATACATTATAGCCAACACCAAATCTAATGTTTCTTCCCATGTCCTTGATGATATCCACCACCAATACCAATTCCCTGATGAATACATCCCAAAATCCCCTGAACCTCATGAAAAAATGTATTAGCACCTCAACGGAGGCTTTATCGTTGTACCAATCTACGCCCTCAAATATGGTGTCAGATTCCCTTTTCCTGAATTTATTCACTATTTTTTATGCTTTACGGGCATCAGGTTCTCCCAACTGGTGCCCAATTCTTATATCTATCTCGTATGCTTCATAGCATTCTACAAAGAACAAAACATCACCCCTTTCGTGGATCTCCTTTTCGCTTTATTCAAACTCGGCCACTTGAAAAAGTCTGGCTTCCGACTACTAACCAAACTTCCCGACCGAAAAGTTAGGATGACCACCCTCACTAGCAACAAATAATGGCATCCATATCAAATTTTTATTCGGGGACCGGATACCCACTTAATTCTAACATGGGGAGAGCCCACTACGGCTACATTCGGGTTCGATCACATACCCGACCCTGAGGAAGAAGTATTTAAAGCTTTTTATGCAAAGATGTCGACCACGCCTTAGCCCATGGACCTCATTTCCAATCGTTAGTGGCTATTCAATAACGAATGTAAGTTCCCAAACCCCCTCTGCACATATTTATTTTCCATTATTTTATTTTTATATCTGTAATGTAATTTTTATTTTTTCCATTTATTTTCAATAGTAATCATTAGTCCTCTATCCATTCTATCTATAACTCCTCCCCCCGAACGCCTCGCCCAATCTCCCGAACTCTTCGCACCATCCCAATCTTTAAAACCCTCTCACTATCGAACTTCTTCCCCATCCTAAACCCTCCATCCAACCCCCTCATAAACATCATTGTCAAACCTCCTCCCAAACTAGCTGAACCACTCAAAAGCGTACCATTCACAGAACCATTGACCTCTAACACCGTCGAAGCCACTCATCCCTTCAAACACTCAACAAACATAACCACCGAATCCGCCGAACACTCCATTTCAGCCGTCAAACCCTCTAAACCTTTCACAACCTCACTTAAAAAGAACATATATGTCTTCGAATTTTTTGATGAAGAAAATCATAAATTAATAAATAAAAAAATAAAAAAAACGCTGAAAACTAGTTATGGCCATCAATAAAGCCAAACTTGACTCCACCACAATACCCATACCAACTCCTGCCGAACAACCCTCCCAATTTAAAACCGAAACAACTCCAACTCCCCAACCCAAATTACAACTTGAACTACCTCCACCACCTCCACTCGAACTTCAATCTGAATTCCAAACTGAACCCCAAATTGAAATAATCTTACCATCCTCAAACTTAACATCATCTAAACCACAACTTGATCACACCTCACTACCACCAATCCAAACATCCACAAACCCCAACCCTCTACAAGGCCCCTTAGCCAAAGCACTTCGAAAATAATTTCATTCCTCCACCTTTTGGCCCAAAGACCTTGACAACGACAACCTCCCCCTCGAACTCTTCAATTTCTTCAACTTGCCCAATGATGACACGATGTTGAACAACGACATCAACCGGGAACGTATCCTCGCCTCAACCATCCATCAGGGTCCAGTAAGTAATTCCAACTCTTTTTCATAATTTTTTTTTTTAAGTTTCTCTAGCTTAATTTATTACTTACTAATCTTCTTCCCTTTTTGCAGTTTCTTGCATCTTTCAGCAGAATTCTGCGACGAGAGATGTCAGATGTAGGCTCGGATGGGCTCATTAATGGTTCGAGGAATTGTCCGATACGCCCAAAGTTACATTGTGAAGCTCATCGGACCATCTGTCTATAGCTTCATCTAATATCCTTTTAATCACATTAAGTAAAGTCATGTTGGTGATCTCCACCTGACCATTGGTTTGAGGATGCGCAACTAACACCTTCTGATGTTGTATACCCAGGTCAGCCAAGAACTGTTCGAATTTAGTTCCTACAAACTGCAACCCGTTATCTGACACCCAAAACATAGGGATCACGAATCGAAATACCACCGACTCCTTAAAAAATTGTATACAATCCTGCTCGGTGATATGTCGAAATGGTTTTGCCTCCACCCACTTGGTCATGTGGTCGATAGTCACCACTAGATATGCAACATATCCCTTGGCTTTAGGCATAAGCCCTAGTAAATTAATATTTCATATAGTAAACGGTATTGGGGACAACACTAATGACAACTACTCAGGAGGCCGATGTGGAATCGAGCTGTTCAACTGACATTTTGAACATTTATGAGCAAACTCCTTAGCTTTATGGAACATGGTAAGCCAGTAATATCCCTGTCTGATTAGATTGTATGCTAACGATTTTGCTCTCATATGATCACCACAAATGCCCTTGTGAACCTCCTGAAGTGCATATGATGTCTCAGACGGAATTAGGCTCTTTAATAATGGTGACGAGTAAGCCCGCCGATAAAAATCTCCATCAATTAAGCAAAAGTAAGCGCTTCGGTATCTTATCTGTTTTGCCAATAATTTGTTTGAAGGTCACTTCCCCTCACTAAGTTATTCCAAATATAGCGGCATCAACTCATTTTTCAGAATACTTGGTTGATTTAAGACCTCAAGATAAACTGAATCTCTAAAAGACTCAACCTATGTAGCACTCAGTTTGAAAAGTGCATCAACCACCGTATTATCATTTCGTTTTATGCCTTAGAGGGAATAATACTCAAAGCGTTGAAGCAACATCTTAACTTCGGATAAATATTTGGTCATCATAGCCCCCCTCAAACCTCATACTCACCCTGGATCTGCTTAACAACCAGCTGTGAATCACTAAAGATGAGTATGCGAAAAACTTCCAAGCTCCGAGCCAACCTTAACGCCGTTAATATGGACTCATATTCAGCTTCATTATTGGTGGCCCTAAAACGGAATCTGATCACCTGTTGAACCTATAAACCCTTTGGACTTGCCAAAATAACCTTAGACCCATCCACATACAGAGTCTAGGATTATGATAGAGTTAGCTGCCCACCAGTTATCAATTCCACATCGGTAACAAAGTTGAGCTTCAGATCCTCCTCAGTGAACATACACTCCACCATAAAATATGTCAATGTCTACCCTTTAATTGTCATCAGGGTTTGGTAATCTAACAAAAATTGACTTAGCTCAACTGCCCAAATAATCATCCGACCCGATGAGTCAGGCTTATATAAAATCTTCTTCAACGGTTGATTAGTATAAACTACAATAGCCCAACCTTGGAAGTAATGCCAAAGCTTCCTACTTGCAATCACCAATGCATAGGCACATTTCTCTAAGTTCGGATACCTTGTATTTGCGTATCTCAAAATATGATTGATATAATACACCGGACGCTACCTACCTCATTCCCGAACCAATATTGCCTCCACAGCTAATGAACTAACAGCAAAATACAAATATAGGGGTTCGAACGGTAATGACTTGTAATAATGAAGCCAAGGATAAGTACCTTTTTTATCCCTTTAAATACGTCCTCGCACTCTGAATTCCACAAGAAGGTCTTCTCATTCTTCGGACCCTTCAATGTATCAAAGAATGAAAGACATCGTTCCGCCGACCTAGACATAAAGTGTCGTAATGCTGTTACAAAACCTATCAACCTTTGCACATCCTTGAAAGACTAAAGTGACTAATGCGTTCTCTAGGTTGGCCTCAATCCCTCTTTTGCTAACCAGGTAGCCAAGAAATTTACTCGAGCCCAAACCGAAAGTGCACTTCATGCAATTGAGCCGTATGTTATAATGTATGCTCGTCTAAAAGCATTCCTCCAAATCTTGAAGATGATCATGAATCATCATACTTTTAATAATCATATTATGTACGTACACCTCCATATTTCTTTTAATCTGTCTTCGAAACACCTTATTCATCATTATCTAATATATAGCTCCAACATTGATCAGACCGAACGACACCTTCCTATATGCATATATTGTTATGGGCGTGAAAAAAGTCGTCTTTGAGATATCTTCTTTACACATTGAAATCAAATTATATCCCAAAAAGGCATCCAAAAAATTTAAGAGAACTTGTCCCGATGCCGCATCAATAAGTTGGTCTATGTAAGGAAGTGGATAGAAGTCCTTCGGGCACCCATTGTTCAGATCTGTGTAGTCAATAAAGACCCTTCACTTCCCGTTTTGCTTCCTGAGCAGAACCACATTTGTTAGTCACTCCGAATACTCTATCTTGAATATCATTTCGACATCCAGAAGCTTTGTAATTTCCTCATCAATCACCTTCTGTTGTTCTGGAGCTAAGATCCACCTTTTCTAATGGACTGGCTTTTTGCTCGGGATCCACAAATAGCCTATGAACCGCCACTTCTTCCGCTATATCAAGCATATCGTGGGGCGTCCAGACAAATATCTCAGCATGCACCCGAAGCAATTTTATTAATCCATTTTTGACTGTCTCGTCTAGCCCAACACCTATCTTTACTGTTATTGCTGCATTATCCGATATCAAATCAATGTCCTCTGTTTCTTCGACAGGTAACGCTAGAGGCTCTGTAGCATCTTCAGTAAAGGGTTTAACATTTACCATTATCGTCTGCTTCTGTTTACTGACTCTAACAACCAATGATGTAAGAGTGTAGCAATAACACCTCCTAATAATGTCCAGATCTCCCTTCACCTCGCCAACCCCATTTGGTGTAGAAAATTTCATCTTAATATGGGGGATTAATGTAGACAAAGTGGTACAACCTGAACGACATATTTTTTTACCTTAATCTGCATTTGTTGGAGAGTTATATCAAAGACCATCGGCAACTCAACTGTCCTTACCACATATACTGGTTCATTCCCAAATCCGTAAAAAGGGGACTCCTAACCGACCTCTATCTTTACACCTCCTAGATCCATCCGTTGATAAGCATGGCTAAATAGTACGTCCACATATGACCCATTATCTATCATAATTCTCTTCATATCCACTAGGCTGACATGCGTTGTGATAACCAAAACCCCTTCACGAGGTTTTACCGCGTTAGGATGGTAATCTTCATCTGAGAAGAAGATCACTGTTTTGGGACATACTGAATAAATTCTCCCTTTTGGACATTCTTCTCTATAAGATCTTTCAAATCCTAGCAAGCTTCTATTAAAATATGGCTGCCTGATGATAATTGCAGAACAATTTTTCATTTCCCCTTAGCCGACGACCATTTGGCCGTGGTGGCTCAAAGAATGGTTTACTTTCAATTTCCTCCAAAATCTTCACATTGTTAATGTTTAAGGGAGTGTAAACCTTATTGTCTGGCTTCGGCCGAAAGGGGGGCTTACTAACTTGTGGAGGATTCACTTTCGACCCGATTCGATCCCATACTTCCGGTTTTCCATCTTTGTTCTTGGACCGTTCAACCGACTTCTGATTCTAGTTCAGACTTGCAATAGCCTCCTCAATCGCTATGAAGTTTTCTGCCCGTTCATAAGCGTTTGACAAGTCTTTTGGTAGATTGAACATGATATCCTTCATAAGTTTCCACGTAAAGAAACCCAAGGTTTGAGTTATGTTTACTGTGCCGATCACCTCCCTAAACCTCTGCACATATTGACCCATCGTCTTATTGGGCTTATATTTGACTTGCATTAAAGAAATAATGAGTTTTCCCCTCATTCTGTTACTCCTAAACCGATCATGAAACTTATCGCATAACTCTTGCCATGAATTAATACAGTTCAGAGGTAAAGATCTCATTCATTACTTAGCTCCCTTATTTGATGTAGTGATGAAAATTTGACAGATCCTCGTTTCCGAATGATTATAATAACGTATGATGCACTCATAGGAATGTGTGTGGTCATACGAATCTCCAGTGCCATCATAAGTCTCCAGCGGTGGCAGCTTCTTTGTCTAATCGGCCCTTTCCTGATAAATAATAGGTGAAAAAGGTGACTTTGGGTCTAGGGACTTCGAATCCGACTATACAACCGCTATTTTCTATTCTAACTGTATTATCTTTTGTATAACTAGATCAAGGACACCCAACTGAGGGGTTATGTCACGCCGATCTTGAACTCGGCCAAGAGGCCCGACCTACCTTATATCGTTTCTCCTTGTACCACCATAGTCCCGATCGTCAACCAGGGACCTAGTTCGTTGTCGTTAAGTGGGATTTGAATAAATTGTTTCCCGATCTCTATGAGATGTCTGCTTTTTATCTCCCCTCCTTATATCATCATAATACGGCTCTCTATCCCTATGGGAGGCTTTCTCCTTGTATTGAGGTTCTGAAGAGCTGTCATGCCTTGTGCCACCGTGCCTTATTTTATTATAATAACGCTCCTTGGAAAAAGCTCTGTGTTGAGGTCTGGGAAGTTTATCTGCTTATCTCCCCTTGCGCCAAACAATAGTTGGTACCCCACCATCCTTCTACAATTCAAACAAAAGCGCGTTTCACTCCTGTTGCTGGAGGCGCAAAGCTTTCAATACATCCTCTGCCTTTTGGATCTTATGCTTCCTAATGATCTCCCACTGATCTGGCCGACTGGATTCCCTGTCTAAACCTTCTCGAGAAGGGGATCGGTTGTTCTCGACTCTCCTCAATAAATCTAGAACTGGTGAATTAGGAAGGGTAAACAATCGACGTCTAATTGAAATCGATTGTGTCACCTGGATTTATTCCTCTGAGCATAAGGACCGAGTCTATCCTTAATCGAACCACGTATATTATATGTCGGTGGCACCACCGATGACCCTGCCTAGTCCAACACCTGATCACCTTTATTCGCCATGAACTCTGATTAAAAATCGTCTAGTGATTTTTTGAACAAAATTTTACTTAAAGTCCTTCTTCTAGCGCCAATGTTAACGTCTGATTTTGTATGCTAATCTAAATCACCAAAAAACTGGCAACCTACATAATGAACAGTCAATGGGCCACACCAAAAGATTAACGGCTTGGGCCGTCGGGAGATAACACCAGTGTAAAAATTAGTATAGGCCAAAAGCAATAACAATTTAGGGATGTAAATTGCTAAAAACTAATAAAATTCTGTAATATTATGTGTACCCTAAATTTTGCTTATAACTATTTATAGTTGCTATACTCGCCCAAGACCAATTATAAGTGAAAGCCTTTATCAGAATATCCTTATAACTGCAATTTATAATTGATTGAGTTCTTAATAAATTTAGTCTTCGTATCCCTCAAAAATCAAGAAACTCAATCATATATAAACATGGACTTTGACACTTCCAAAATAATAAACCGTCAAAAATATAATGCAATAGGTCAGCCCCAATACCGAGCCCACCATGCAATATGGATAGAGACCTGTATTGAAAGCGGGTCTCTAATACAAATATAATCTAGGTTTGCATCTTGACCGGACCTTAAATAATTATATTCCAACAATAGACATTTATTATTAGAATGCCACAAATGGTTAATCCCCTCGGTTTATAACCAGTTCCTCACAGTGCCATTTCAGCATCTGATATGA
This sequence comes from Hedera helix, assembly GCA_947179155.2. Lineage (NCBI taxonomy): Eukaryota > Viridiplantae > Streptophyta > Magnoliopsida > Apiales > Araliaceae > Hedera > Hedera helix. The sequence continues at coordinate 38,512,884 of OX359277.1, read as the reverse complement.
CCACATTACCTTGACTTACAAAAACAAGGCCTATACATCCCACATATAATTATAGGTACTGTACACGAATCAAAGTGCATAGCAGACATGTATTCCCAATAGCTTAGATGAAATATTAGAATGCCTTGTTAAAGATTTACATGCAACGCAATGAACTGAAATTCTAAGAATCCAACAAACCTAGCCAACATTCTTGGAGCCTGTGGGAAGTTCAAGATTAATTGCAAAATAGCATCTTTCAGACTCTCTTATATATTGGACGTCACCATTCATAAGCTTTAAAAATTTTCGGCACATGCTTAATCCTAAACCTTCCTGAGTCACCCATCGACTATTATGAAACATGTCTTGAACCAGTTCAGGAGGAAGACCTTCACCAGGGCATACGATCCTTCACAATAAACATCAACATTAGGTTATCGAAGTCGTATAACTCATTTACTGGTTTTCAGTTACTAATATGAAAATCAAAATAACTTCTGAAATATGCAGATTGTAGATGATCACCACTCCTACTTTATGTTCAATTAATTCCAACAAAAGGAAGATCTGAACAAGAACTACAAAAGGAAATTCACGGTTACAAAACTGATGGAGATTTCAAATTAGACCAGGGAAACAAGCACATATTCACTCCTCAGTTTTAGTTTCTTTGAATTACCCCTGGTGTTTCTCTATTCTTTGAAGCACATTCATATCCTGGAAACAGTTGCATATTCTCTCCAACTATTACTTGCCAATATTTTATATGTATTAACTTTTAACAGACTCCTTGTGCTATATGAAGATATACAATTACGAGGGGTATATCATCCTAGGAGATGGTTCTTAACTTGAACCACACAAAAATTTAAGGCATCATTTTTATCTTATTTTAAGTACAATGACAGTTGGAACGATCATTGAAGCAATCCAGGTTCATGAAGATTGAAAAGGAAGTTTTTGGAAATTTGGAATGTACTTTATCATCAGTATATTCAGATTTTGTAAAAGGCAATGTCAGGATTGCATACCTAAATTCAATACACACAGTAGTAATTCCATCAGAAATTTGCTTCAAACTGGGTCGAACTTGAATATCTACCCAACCATCTGGGGATGGGGCATAACGCACCATATTCAACAGAAAATCTGCCAAGACCTGCTGAACTCTCACTTGATCCCCATAAATAGCCAGTGTTTTTATTTCCTCAGGAATATCACGGATCAGTTGTAGACCTCTTTCCCTCATCAATAACATTACTTGGCTAACTACAGCATCTATCACGCTTCCAAGAAAGAAATCTGCCTTTTTGAGCTCCACAAAACTAACATCAGAAGGAAAAAAAAAGATTTATCACACATCCTTTTCACAAGCAAATTATGGTAGAGGTTTACTGAATATCAAACATGCTCTTGAAAATGTGGAAGTGAAGGAATATATAAACAAGAAATTAAGAAAAATCTAGCTTAGGACTCAATCAGAGATTGGAAATGATTCTATAACAGAGGACATGCTAGTTTTTTCACATAAAAAATCCAACTTGTGGTATATCCTCCAAAATTAGATCTAGATGGAAATTTAAAGGATAACTATTATTTATATTATGCACAGGAAGATAAACTTCGCACTTCAGGATTCACCTAGCTGATACCAAATCATTGGAACCCAGAACTTCCTCCAAGCTTTAACAGTGAGGAAAATTTTAGCATTAGCAATATCTAAAACTAATAGGGAATCACATGGCCTATGTTGCATGGACTCTTCCAAAAACTTCAAGTATCCATTTAGGACAATCAACAACCAGGTACAGATTCAGATGCCTTATATTACATGGACTCTTCAAAATCAAAATACTTCAAGTACCCATGTAGGACCCTTAACAACCAAGTAAGGATACGGATATGTGTCCAGTACTTGCTCAGATATGCCTCTAATATCTACATTAAATCCAACAGCTCAATTTAGCATAAAATTGCTCATAAAACCCTCTTGATGTATTCCTTTATTACATAATAACTATTAAAATGGATCATATGCCAATTCTGAAAACTTCTTCACATAAAGTACTATGTAATACCACAAAAATAAGGTGAAAATAAGGATATTGTCCAGTGTCCCAATGTCATTGTATTTTTAAAATGTCCCCGGACCCAATGTCATTGTATTCTATAATGAGATGAATTGGATGCTTAGACACATAACTGCACTTAGCACTCTAGGTTACCTACCTAGATACACTTGGTTTCCTCACTGTATGTTAAGTTTTATGCCACAATCCATGGATAAGAAAAAAAAGAAATTTTAAGATGCTTGTAGATTTATAGTTTTAGCCACAGCCTCAAATATAACTACTGTATCCCGTTGCTTATAGACATAGTTACTTGCTTAATGTATTGTTGGTAAAAACGACTATCTTAGTGATTCCTACACCATGTCTTCAATTAAAATATCAGACATTTTTTCTATGCAACTAAATAAAGTAATGTCTGATACTACAAGCTAGGTTTGATGGCCAACCTACACATTGACGAAAAACAACATTAAGTAATGTCTTAACGTAATGAAAGAAACTCACCCGTCATCAATAATCTCCAGATCAACATCCTTAATAATTTTTGACATCTGTTTCTCACAAGCAGCACTGGTCTCAAGAAACTGCTTTTGATCTTCTGTTAAATCTGTAGCTTCGAGGAGCGAATTAGTAAAACGTATACCGCTTAATGGATTTTTTATTTCTTGACATATGTAAGCCAACTCCTTCATCCTTTCAAAGCATTTATTTTCTTGTTGCCTCTGCACTCTCAAAGCTTGCTGCAGCTCAGGACTCACAATCTGCAAGAAAAAGAAGGCTCCGATAATTTGGCCGTCCATATTAACCCTCTTATTTGCAGTCAAGAGAGCTTGCACATAATTTCCACTTTGGTCAAAGAAGGAAAACGGGAATCTGTCCGTATCCTGTCCTCCAATTGCATTATGCAGGATAATCATGAATTTTGTGATAGCATCTGGGCCCTTCAGCCGACAGCAATTGCCAAAAATCTCTCCAACCAACATCTTCCCAATGACATCCCCTCTGCTCCATCCAGTGAGCTTTTCCATAGCCGTATTCCATTCTGAGCAACAAGTGTTCTCATCTGAAGCAAATATAGGTGGAATCAGAGGGTTGGGACTATGTATGATGGACTTGTAATCACCTTGTATGTTGATAAATTTGTCCATTACCACTTTCTGACCAGTAATATCCTGACCAACGAAGCACACCCCAACAATATTGCCTGTGTAGTCTTTGCTAGAACAGGCATTGACCACAACAAAAACAGCCTTATTATCTTCTTCCAGATCAAATGTCCTCAATTTTATTTCTACGTTCTTCTCTTCTTCTCCTGCATTAATTAAATATCAGTGATAGAATATCCATTACGTTGACCATAAAAAAATTAATAAAATACAAAATAAAATAAAAAGAGAAGATTGCTATCAGGCCTCATCATTTTTGAAATATAGGCAAATGCCAGCACTGTAGTGAATATAAAGTTGGCATCTCCAAATCTATAGAAAGAATCCTTCTACTGGTAATTTTTCAACTTTATTTGACTTGGAAAGAGTTTATTTGCACTTAAAATGCAATGAATCACCTCATTAATGAACTTACAAATACTACCAGGAGATATTAGGCATGAGGGGACTACCTCTTAATGCATGATATAGAAGCTGGCTAACTGTTTCTTCTGATTCTTGATAAACAAGTTCATGAACCAAGGACTTTCCCATTGCTTCCTCAACTGATAAGCCTGTCAACTCGGCAATCTTTGCATTCCACCCATTTATGCGGCCCTCAACATCTATTGCAAATATTGGAGCAGTTGCAGTCTCGATCAGCCTAACCATTTCTCTAGCAACTGAGCTGAGCTCATCCATCCCTTGCAACTCCAAATCCACTTCCTGAGCACGTACAACAGCTTTAGAATTGTTTCCCTCAGTATTCTTAAATGAGTCTCGCAGAATAAGCTGCAAAGAATGAATTGCATCCATTTCAGCATTCTCCCAGGGTGAACTCTTACTCTTAACCACTTCCAGAAATGCCTTGAATGATGAACGTGGATGCATCCTCTGCCCATCATCTTTGTCCTCAGGGTGATGCTTTGCACCACCCCACTTGACCTCTTTTGCAGAGTGGGATCGGAACCAGAACAGGAAATCCCTTGACGTGATATTAGCAACAGCCATCCCACAAACTGCATCGCCAAGCGATGCTCCCCCGGGATACCCAGCATCAGCTATACTATCAGTACTCAAACCCGTTGAATTCCCATGGCAAGTCGATAACCATTCCACAATATCCTTTATCTGGGATTCGTTCGGTGTCACACCTAATGGATAGTACTGCCCTTGGTAATATAATGCAGCCCCATCACACTTCACAAGGTCCATAATACTGGGGCTTTGAGTAACAATACCAGTATGGGAATCTCGAAGGAGCATGTCACATAATAGGGTCTGGGTCCTCATAACACGTTTCTCTGACAGTTGTGATGCCAATTGCAATTCCATATTCAGTTGGAGTCCAAATGCCTGCATTAGAAATTCACAGGCATAGCGAAGTGGGAACGGAATGCACCGAGCAGAAGTGTGATGACAAACAACCAAACCCCATAGTTTCATCGAGTTTCTTCCCCTAATAGCTTCCTCATCATTTCCATTGATGATAACTGCCATCGCCAATGAGGCAATTGACCCCATGTTGGCCATGTACTGAGCATGGCAATCATGAGGAGCCCGAAGTGTTGAACCAACTAAACACAAGGGTTGCATAAGGGTTTCAACCTGGATTATAGGAACCGACGTGGCATGACAATCCACAATCATCCTAACTCGATTCTGCCTAAACAAAAATCTGGAAGCTTGAGGAATGTCAGTGGCAGGATAATGCAACCCAATATAAGGATCCAAATCCGATCTCCTACTCTCCGCCACAACCTCGCCATGCTCATCTTCATGAAACTTATACACCATAACCCGATCATACCCTGTAAGGTCCCTTACATTCTGAACAACAGTATCACATAAAAGTTTAATATCCCCACCTGGGAGCGATTGCAAATGCGAAATTGCACGCACCGCTAGCTTCTGTGACTGCACAGCCCCAGCAATAGACAGGGCAGGGTCCTCTGATCTTGCAGGCTCCAAGTCAATTACAATCCCCACATCAATCCTATGCAAAATTGCATAAAAGGGTTTCCCAGAACTCTTGGAATGAATCCAAACTGGGTTTAGCAGCGAAATTTCGCGTGCCCTGAAAGCTCTTTCTAGCAAAACTAAACTGGAAGAAGTGAAAAGTGTTCTCACATCGGTCCCAATTGTGATGATTTCGGGTTTTTCAAGACTTGGGACCGATTGTGGGGTGAGACAAAGCATTTCTCTGGCGTTTTGGCTGAACCCAATTACACGAAAACTGGATTCATCAACGGCAATCATACAACCAAAAGGTTGAATATGACCCCCTCTTTGAATTTTAGTCAAATAAGAAGTGATTTGTTCTTCAGGGACAGAGTTTGTGGTTGTTTTAACAGACTGTGAATAATCAAAAGACTTGCCAGACTCCCCAGATTGTTCAAAAACAGCATGAAGACGAGCATCTACAGTGTACTGAGCAATGGCTTTACTAATGGATTCTCTAGCAGTACTTGTACCTGAAGACTGACCTTGATCTAGAGCTTGACCTTGAGCTTGAAATTGATGTGCAGATTGAGCTTGAGACTGAGACGGAGACTGAGCTTGAGATTGCTGAAGATGTGAATGTGTTGATGCTCTGCTTCTAGATGACATTTTCTTGAAATTTTTGTACTGTTTTCTTGAATATTTATATAATTCAGTTCAAAACTGGGTCTTGCAGACTGAAAAATCCAAATGGGTATGAAGAATTTTTCCGGCTCTCAATTGGAAATTCTACTAGAACAAAATTCACAGTTTCTTGTTCCAAATGGGTAGAAGAACCCTAATGGATATGAAACTTTTAACATAATCAATCAATCAAGAAAAGAGATATTCTTTTATGAGTTGATTGATACCTATATATATGCATACATATACACACATATATAATTTTATTACTTATAAGAATATATAGACACACTTTATTCAAATGGGAAGGACTGAAGAGGGTGGTGGAGATGGTGTCCTTTGCTTTGAGGATTCAAGCGGTTGAGAAGAAAAACTCAAAAGTTGATTGCGTTGAGACATAACACGTAAGTGATGGCATTTCCTCTGTTTTACTTTTTCCCCCTATTTTTTTTTATTTTTTATTTCAGTGGATTTCTCATATTTTAATATCTGACTTGGATTGTACATGTGGCTTCGGATAGAAAGAGATCTGAGGGTGTTTTGTAATAGGATAAGTGTTGCACAACACCGAACATAATTTAAAATATTATATTTTAAAAATACTTTTATATTTATTTATAAATTTTATTCATAAAATTTATTCATAGAAAACATAAAAAAGTATGATCTTATTATATTTATTTTAATAATTAAAAGTAGAGTTATATTTTATTTTATTTTTATGAATAAAATTTATGATTAAGTCTAAAAAAATTATATTTTAATTTTAATTATTAAAATATAGAATTTAGTACAGATATTTATATCAAATTTTATTTTTTAATAATTAAAATATATATAATATTTAAAATAATATTTAATTATAATACGCGTAAAGTGAGGATTCGTGTGTTTGGAAATTGATCCACGCCATACATGTCTACATTCAACTACACGTACACAAAAACTTTATCGCCCGCAGTTTAGTCTGTAATATTAACCTGAGTTTGACCTGGTCAAAATTTAATTTGATTAAAATTTAGTCTGATTTATAAGTTTTAAAAAGGTCATTATTTGAATACTAAAATTTAGTTTAATTTGAAAAAAAGTCTATCTTACACGCCGCTATTATAAAATGATATTTAATTAATATGCTATTATTATAAATATTATTTTTATCTTAAAAATATTTGTCTATATTTAGCTAATAATAAAATAATTATCCATTCATTCTATTATATATTTAAGATATTAAAAAAGTAGTTCACCTACCTATTTTTATCTTTCACTACAACAACAAAGAGTGAGGAAGAGAAAAATAAAATGAAAAGTTAACATATAAGAATATACCATTTAAAAAACTAATAAATTATATGCATTTTCGAAGAGACTTGCCTTATAATCTATTTTTCCAGAAAATATTACTCTATTTTTAAGTTTATATATAATTATATATCACTATAAAGGTCTGGTAATATAAAATTACAGAAAATAACATGGACCAAGGCCTTACTCGACTTGGTCTGCAGGCCTCAAAAGACCAGATTTTAATTGAGAAGTTCAGTCTAGCCTGGTCTGCAGGCCCAATAATTCGTTGACTTTATCTCCCTCTCAAAATCGACATAGGATTTTTTTGTCAATTGAAACTAAATAATATTTCTTCTGATTTAAAAAAAAAAAAGTCTCATTTTAATTTTTGAAAGTTAATTTGCGACATATTAACCTTTAAAATTGATGTCGTGCATAAAATTTTAGAAAATAATAAATTTTGTGATTAGTAGTATTTTTAACAAACTTTACAATTGTAATACTTTTATCAACTAAAATCAATGAAATTTATGTCAATTTTGAAGTTTTAAATGTCATTGTTTGACTTTAAAAAAATTAAAATTAGATTCTTTTTGTAAAACAAAGAGAATAATAATTATTTAATTTTTGATGTGGAACTTATTATTAATCATATATTTTTATGCACTTATTTTTAAAATTAAAGATAAATTTTTATAACGACAATTTTTCATATAGATTTCTAAAATTAGCTTACATGTAATAATGATAATATGATATTACTCGATCTACTTAAAATAATAATAAAACAAACATGCACTTCATAGTAATTTATGGTATATAATCAAAAATATATTTTTAATTTTGAAATAAATAAAAAGAAAAAATATATGTCTAATTTTAGAATAAAGAGAATAATATATAGTATCAATTTCTTAAATGTGAATAATAATAAATCAATGTACTAAATTAATTTTAACCCCTTAATTAACTACATATTATCCCTAAAATTTAGCAATTACTTAATGTAGAAGGAAATCACCAAAACTCTAATGGGGGAGTTAAACCCCAGTGCCCAATGGCCCCTTCCTACATCCGCCCCTACTCAAAAGTATATTTTATTTTTTTTGATACTAAAAAGTATTCTTCTCGTTACATATTATTTAATTATTATTAATTTTTTAAAATTAACTTAAAAGATTTTTAAACTTAAAATTAACATAGATCCTTTTAATTTTAATCAATATAATGATAAATATTATAAATTATTTAAAAAGTATTACTTATTGTAAGTTTTATTATTTTATAATTTTTAATAAATTATCTCAATTTTAAATTTAAAAATATCTTAATTTAATTTTTAAAAATTAATAATAATCATATAACTCAAAACGCAAGGAAAGAGTATAATCTTTAAATAATGAAATGAAGAAAAATTGCCAATGATAGTTATATTCGACTACTACGTGTTGCCAAAGTATTATATCGAATTATAATTATAAAATATATCAATATTACGTATTGAATAAGATAAAATAATAGTATATTATATAAAATTGATATTTTTACAAATTAATTTAATATTTTCATAAGATTAAATAGAATTCACTTGTAAAAATATCAATTCTTTATACTATATACAAATTTATTTATCAAATATATGAATTATACTTATTCACGTAACTCACAACTAAGAATCTTTAAGTTTTATGGACATGCCCTACATTCACCAATTTAATTTTGAAGAACAAAAGCAATTACAGTTCCCCCAACCCATTAAACCAATTTTGGTGATGTTATTATCGACTTGATTATGGTTCATTTGTCCTGTTTTTCCAATGTAGCATACTTATTGGGTTGACGATTAAGTTGTGAACTATACATGTATACCAAAGAGCTGGATTTCTAGAATCTAGGATACATGCACTCTAATTTCCCCTGCTTTTACCCCATTAAAGGTTAGAGTAAAACAAAATTTTCTGGAGCAATTGGTGAAGTACATTTATTAGTTCTCTGTCCATAAAAATAATAAATAAAATAAAATAAAATTGAGGGTCCAAATCCTAGTGTAACAAGTAGGCCTACCAGACCACTGGTACCCTCGTGGACTTCCCAAATAACACGTGGGCGAGGTTGGGTTGCGGGTCCCCCAAAACGGGTACTTGACAAGAGACGCATGCATTAAACTGTCCTTCCTATTCTTGTCCTTTTATACCAGCAAATCCAACACACAAGTTTAATAAAGGGCACCAACACCCCTCCCTTCGTGTTCATGGAGGGGGACAAAATTATGACCCATTCCATTATGGATCACATTCCAGTCACGTGAAAAGTAGTACCATAAATAGACCCTTTAAAACACTCACCTTTCAAATTTTGAAAAGTAGTACCATGAATAGACCCTTTCAAATTACTCACCTTTCAAATTTATTTCCAAAGAATTAGTACTAGCATTGTGTTGTAGTACTAGTACACCCACTACCAGGATCATGATTTTAAGCGACTCAAAATAAACAGTTTATTTGGATAATTTATAAAAATAATTTTTTTCATGTAACAGAATATTATATTTTAAATAACCTTTGTAATACGATATTTTATATAAATTCAACGTTTCGTTATATACACACAACTCATTTTTCAAATAAATTGCCCAACTTGAACGGTTTGGAATCCAAATCCGAAAAGGACCTCAACTTCTTTTTTGGGTAGAATATGCTACTGGCTTTGCAGAACAGTTCAACCAAATATGAAATGCAAGTATGTAACCACCGATCAATAGAGAGTTCTCAATCTATTATTTCTTCCCGGAACTAGTAACAAAATTCTCTTCATGGGTGATACTAACTAGGCCATGTTTCTAAAGGATGATTTCCTTTTTGTGAGAATTCTCGTGCCTAAAACTGACAAATGAAACACTCGTCCAACCGTTGGCAGAAACAAGAATACCACTCTAACAACTAAACAAGCATCACAAAAAAAAATCGCGTAAAGGAAACTATGAATGGAATCACGCATTTGAGAGCGAGTACTGTCGTCAGGAAACTCATCACTTCGTGTATAGAACATCTTCCCATGGGTGACGGTATAGTGGCTGCTTCAATCTCTTCTGGTCAAAGGTATGCCTGAGAATTCAAATAAGTGTATAAAGGAATTAGACCAAATTTTATTACCAATCTATTCAGAAAGATGCCCAATCAACATTATGACAAGGCTATTGTTATAAGAACATAACCCAACTTACCCAATGAGACCAATGGAACGGGCTAGTACAAAGAGCCCATTCAGGTAACCGATTCCAACAATCTCATCAATTTCTTGCTTGGTGAACATTCCACTACCAGCTAGGAGATCCAAAAACAGGGACCCAATGGCACCGTCAACATTAAGCACCAGGTTATTTGCTTTCGAGAGTGTGTATGTTTCAACTTGAACTGCATACTCCATGTACTTGACAGAAGGGAAATGGGTACGTGCAAACAGTTGCAGAAGCTCTACTCGCTTATCTCTGTTGTCACCTCTCTTGATCCTTTAATTTTATTTTTATGACAAAAAAGAAAAATAATTTTCCTAGTTAGCATTTTGACTAGCAGAAAATAAAATCTCTATATATAGAGCCAATAGTATGAAACAAAATTGCACAGTGCAGGTCTAGTAGTTGGAAAATCTGAATTTTGTTTAACTTCCAAAAAGTGAAAAGATAGAAGCCAAGAAGCTTCATACCTGTGTCCAATTCCTGGAACACGAATTCCCTTCTTTTTCATACCTTCCACAAACTCATAGGGTGTAAGACTCTGCCAAGACACAATGGTTGCAAACATTAGAATCTATAAATGGCAAGATTAGTTAAACACAACATATTATCTGATGTGGCGTTGGAACCAGATAATCTCAGACTCACCTTGTCATGAGCATCCTTGAAGTATCGAGCAGCATCATCAATAGCCCCACCAAATCGGGGACCAATTGTTAGCAAACCTGTTTCAAAAATTAACTTATTCAATCTTCCATTACAGACATCTTGCAGCAATGACCATTCATTTAAAGAGACCATAAATGCTTAGAATATTTACCTGAAACAAGACTGGACACGAGGTCTTTTCCAGCCCTAGCAGTTACTATTGTGTTGTGAGCACCAGACACACAAGGACCATGGTCGGCACATAACATGATGCAAATCTGATCAAGGTTACGTGCATTGATGAGAAAAAAGCGAATTAGTAATAATTTAGCTGTTAGAATGGTTTCTTGAATACATCTTAAAAAATATGGTGCGACAATGAGCAAGAGAACATTTAAACTGAACCAGATTTTTTCAAACGTGTTACAAATTTATGATATCAAGAAGAGGGATTTATATAGAACACCTAAAGTTATGCTAGGCTGACCTCAATAAAATGTGTACAGTAACGGGGAAGGCTACGTTTGAACCACAATAGGGAGATAACGTCACCCACACCATATCCTTGTTCAACAATGGAGGACATGGGAACGCCAGCATAACATGGCTCTTCACCTGAAAATTGAAATAACAATACAAATTCATAATAGTCAAGTGGTTGTCCAAGCCATATATACTGCAATCAAAAAGGTCAAGTCCAAACCTCTATCATCAGAGATGGTAGAAATAATATGTGTAGGAGCTCGTACTTTCCCACTCTTAATTGCAGTATTAAGATCCTCAGGGATTTGTGGAGGTTCAACTTCTGTTATTGGCATGATCTCACCTCCCTCAACCTAACCAGTGAGAATAGGCATGCTTAGTAATTTGGCACTGAAGGAGCAAATTACCATAGAGCAGCAGATAAGGATCAAGGTGTCAGGACTTTACCAATTTCTCAAATGTTTCCTTGATCGAAGTTTCAAATGCTTCATATGAAGTGGGAACAATGGCCCCAGCATCCTTAAGTGCTTGATTCTTGGCTTGTGCAGACTCCATCTCACCACCACTCTTTGCCCCCTGTATAGACAAACATTAAGAAAAGTTAAAAGACATTCACTATTTTGTGATGGTAAAAAAACGTTACCTTGTCCTCCCACCCCAAAAAATTAAAAAGAAAAGAAAAGAAAAGGAAAATGATAAGAAAGATTTCCAGGTAGTAACTCACCGCATGACCAAATTGTACTTCTGACTTGAAAAGTCGTGCACAAGTTCCGCTGACCCAAGCAACTACTGGTTTATTAATTTTCCCCTGTTTTAGGGCTTCAACTAGGGAATACTCATCTTGCCCGCCAAGTTCCCCAAGTACAACCATCATCTTAACCTGAGCTAGACCAGAAAATTAGGTTAAACAGAAGGGAATTGATATTTCCACAAGCTTGATATTTCCACAAGCAAAAGTGACATTTCCATAAGGTCCCTCTCACATGAATAGTAAATTGGTCCCACACCTATGTAAGAGACTATGTGAAAATATCATTTTTTACTTGTGGAAATAACAATTCCCAAGCACAAACGACATATACTGATAGCAACTGTTCATAAGTAGGAGAAATTAAACATCAAAATGTCAAAACTTATATGTGATACATGCCATCAAGAGCCTAGGTCAGTAGTGGCAATGCAAAAGAGGATCCACAGTTATTCCCAATATTGGACTAAGCTAAAAATTTAGAAGTAGATTTTATTTTCATGAACTTAAGTTATATAAAGTTATTTTCATAACCTTAACTGATTTAAGGCATCCACAATAAAGATTGAGATTGGTTAGGTACTTCAGCTTTTCCTATTTATATGAAATTTCCGGATGGCTGAGGACTTGCATAGCTTCAGCATTAAGAATTGCATGGTGGAACAATAACAACCTTAACTGGAATAGTCAATGTACAGTGCCAATGTAATCACTACCACGATCATTTTGATTATACATGGTTTGGTTTACAGGCCAAATATATTTGACATCCTCTATTTGATATTCTGGTACAGATCATGTTGATAGCTACAAAGCACAACTCTTTAACAATGATTCCTAAAAGAGAGTCCGTGAGAAACAGTGATATACCTGAGGAATGTTATTAAACCGCAAAACATGGTCAGAAAGGGTAGAGCCTGGGAACACATCTCCTCCGATTGCAATACCTACAGTAGTTAGAAATTATCACCCAATTATATTCTGATCAAAGTTTACATTAAGGCATTCAAGAAAGAACATTGTACAAAATGCCCATCATATCTTGAGTACCTTCGTAAATTCCGTCTGTCACACGAGCAATTGTATTGTACAATTCATTAGACATACCACCCTGTAGTTTATGAGAATTGTTAATATTTCTTGAAACCGCCTAAAAGCAGATTCTACTGCTTAGCATTCAAGTCAAGCACAATAATTTTCAAGAATATATAAAATTAAAAAAAACTTGACCAATATAAATAATATAACTTTTTTTTTGATAAGTACACTATGATGAAATAGACCTCAACATTTCATCATCTACAAGTTCTGCAAGGTAAAAACTAAAAAATGGAAAACTTATGTTGCATCACCAATAATGATTCTTATAATATTAAAAACTACAAGCTAATAAAACAATAAATTATAACTTTAAATTTGGTTATACTGCTTTTACCAGCAAAGGCATTCATGAGTAAATTACCTAAAAATGAAAGTATGAAACATAAATATGCGTAATAAAAACAAACAAGGAACCTTAGGGATGAATACTCACAGATTTGGAGACAAAACCAACAGATCCAGGCCTATACAGTTTGCTCTGAATGATATTATCTATTGTTCCGGCAGTGTCACCAATCTTAAAAGCCCCCGCTTGAATACCTCCAACAGTAGCTGGGCCAATAACAACCTGCACAGAACATCGAAACACATCAAGATGCAATCTTAAACTCAGATACATTCACAGAGATCAAATGCACAACTAACATTAAGCCAAATTAGCATGGTTAAAATGTCCTCCATCTATAACTTAAAAACAAAAGTCGAGGTTAAAAATCATCATTTTCTACCTTATTATTCGCTCTTGCAAATGCAATCAATTCCTTGGTGTCTGATTCAGGAACACCTTCAGCTATTATAGCCACAACCCTAATGGTTGGTTGTTTGAGAGCAGACTTGGATGAAGCAGCAGCACTGGAAACATAGCAATTAATATAATGAATATGTAGTAGATTAAAGAACTTTCGCATTCCCTGACATTATAGAAATTTGAAGACTGACCTTCTGAATGATGCAAAGTTTATGAATACATCAGCAGTAGGATGTGCAGCACAGGCGGCTTCAATGCTGCCAAAAAATGTAATACAAATCAAGGTAAGAAAACAGCCCAATATTCTAACCCCACAAAAAAAAATGCACTTGGCTTGAAATTTGAATGACTCAAGAACCCAAGTCAAAAATACAAATTTGACTAGGTCCAGTTCAAGAACAAGCTATTGTCAGTAGAAGACTATACTTTTTGATTGAGAAATAATATTCCCAACTTGTAAACGACAACACTAAGCATGCATATTCATTCCCTATATGTCCATTCAAGTGCATTAATTTCAAACTCGGTTATAAGCCGTAAGACGATTATATTTCCCGCATGCCAGCACCGAATAACACTATTTTCCAGAATCAGTTATTGAAGCATCAAAGAGTGTCACTAATTATGTCAAGAAAATTTAAAATTTTCCCTGACATGGACTGAATTGTAGTGAAAAAAATTGTTATTTGAAAGCAGTTTTTTCTACTGATTCAGATGAGAGATGACAAATCAACCCCACTGAACTAAATTAATATGTTAGAAGCATGTCAAAATATCCTTTTCAAATTCAAAATCATTACAAACTGGATGGAAAACAAAGAACGCCCACAAAGGAACAAAAATTATAACTCACGTTGAGTGTACTGGTATCGCAATTTCTTCCTGGCCAAAGAAGAGTTTCTGAAATCCCTCAGCACCAGGATTTATGATTCCAGCAACTGAAGGTGTTTCCCTTCCTGTAAATACAACAGAATAATATACTATAAGAGTCCTAAATGACAACTTGACATCGGCAAAACTATAAATCAAGAATTCTTAATTATTATGAACAACAGTGCAAGAAGGTCTACACACCACAAAGAAAGTCAAAATCAAGCATTCGTTGGATAGGTAGCTGCTTATAGTTGTAGAACAGTGCTTGTGTAGTCTTGGAGAAAAGTTGTCCAGTAGCCATGTTGTTGACTCAAAAGACAACCTGTGTGGAGAAGATTTTTTAGCATACAAATTCAGATACTTTGAGCAATGGTTTAAAGGTAAAATATCCGTCAAATAAACTGAGAAAAGCTTAAATGCATGACAGACTGACAATATAAACTCACACAAAAAAAGACACAGCATGGAATCATCCTATAATATCTTTTCTACCCTCAAAACATAAACATCTCTACAAAACATACAAACAGTAGCTGAATTTTCAAATTTCCCCCCATTTAGCACAAGATTCGTGATCCGACTGCTTCTTTTCTACTTCCAATAACTAATTACAAGCAAAATAAATTAAAAATAATCTGGATACAAATAAACAAATGCGTTTTGAAGTTCAAAATTGGTACGGTGAAGCGTCACTTAAAATAAACACCCTGAATGTTTCATGGAAAGCACATGATATTATTTTAAATCCCAACAGAAGACCTCCATATACGAGCAACTACACAATCAAATGATAATATATGAAAATAATTTATAATGAATTTATGTCCATGCATTCTCTGCTCTGAAGAACATACAACTATGACCACTCAACACCCCCCAATTATAATTCATGGATACAGAACAGGATAACAATTTTGATCAAAGATCCAAAAAATCCGATGCACTATATCTACAGCATTCACAATGATTCACAATTCATAGAAGAAATTGCATAAAAATGGAGACTTTCCTGCAAATGATGACTAAAAGTATAGATAAATTAGCCACGCACCAGATCCTGATGCATAAAAGCAATGTGGGAGAGTAACAAACTTAAAGCTGAACCTCAAATGAATGGCCAACTGTAATGTAACCGCTCAGGTAGATCTGGTACCAAAATCTAACCGAGATATAAAAGCTTCAACTGCTTCACTAAAATACAATTCACAGCATATGGCATAGAAATCATCGAAAATTAAGAAAAGATTTTATTTTTTTAAAAAAAAGATCCATTAATTTCAACAATCACCCAATAGAGACACGTAGTGGGATCATAAAAAATTAGCAGGAAAACAAAATGCGAAAAAAAACCGATCTAAAAATTATGACTTGGTCTACTAAAATGAAGACGTGTATTACCTGGTTGTATCTATGCGGGTAATGAGACGAAAAACGTTGCCTCGTGAATTCAGAGGTGAGGAGTTACATATAAATGCGTTAATATAGGGGTAAGTGCTTGCTTATACAATTAGAGATATAGTAGCTCTATAAAGCGAGTTAGGAGTTAGTAAAAATTAGTAAAAATAGGGACAGAACTTGTGGCTGGAATGGGCAGAGAGAGATGATCACGTGGCGGAAAATAGTTAGCTCATTGATGAACCGCAAGAGAGAGAAAATTTGCTGTACTGGACTGTTTGGGCCCTTTGGGGATTCAAATTTGCTACTGCTATTAATTATTTTTAGAGAGAGAGAGCATAGGGTTGGAGAGGGAGGGTTGTAGTTGGCGGTTGATGGATGGTGAAGTCTGGCTGGCCTGGTTAGTGGGAAGTAGCCAGCAGTATCACTAAAAAAAAGTCAAATAAACTGAGGTCCCATTTTTTTGGGATAGATATTGAGGTTAAATTTATTTCCTATTTATCACGTTAAAAACGAGCCTTTTTAATTATAATATTATAATTTAATTCTATAGATATAATTCAATTTAGAGAGCTCAAAAGAAATCATTTCTATTCTATAGATAAATTTCAACATTAGGATTTAGGGAGACCAAGAAAACTTGATAGAATTAAAGAGAAATTTATCTTCAATATATATGTTACATTTGAATTAAATAAATAAATTTAAAGACAGAATGATTCATTCTAATTAAAATAAAATAAATTATTTTATTATTTATTTTATTTTTTACAATAGCGGTTGATATTATTCTGCTCTAAGATAGACTCTAACTCCAGGAAATGGTGACCTTGCATGGGAAAACTGTGACCTTTGCACAAAGTGGAAGGAAGAAAGAAAAGTCTCATCACACTAATTACCTTTGATCTACCGAATATAGTCGTTCGTAAAAATTAAAGGAATAGTTCCAAAAGGATAGTTAACTTAGTAGTAATTATAGTGACAGGTACTTGACAAAGCATTAATCATGAATCCCATACATTGCAAAAGACAATTATCTCATTTGAATTAATTTAATGGTAATTTGGTGATTCTTTTTCTTTTGTTATTATTATGAAAATAGCACCTTCCTTATTTTAAATTATAAAATTAATATTAATTTTTTAAAAATTAATTTTAAATATTTTTAAATTTAAAATTGATATAAATTTATTTAATTTATGTCAATACAATTATAAATATCACAAATTACTTAAAAAGTACTACGAGTTATATGATTTATTATTTTTAAAATTCAAACAAATCATGTCAATATTAAATTTTAAAATATTACAAATTAATTTTTAAAAAATTAATATTAATCTTATAATTTAAAATAAAAAAATACTGTACTATAGTCGTATATCGTAATTTTAGCTTAATCTTAAATAAATAAAGAGTATTACTTTTTATGTTGAGTTTCTTTTGGCGAAATATTACAAATTTACAGAACACACATATATTTTCTTTCTTGAATGGTCTTTCTTTAGTTTTAAATTTCATTTTAGTAGCAAAGATTTTAAACGATAAACTAAAATATAGTAGTAAAATTTAAAAACAAACAAATTTTGAACAGGCTCCTACCAAATGTCAGTATTCTATATTAATGAGTCTATCAATGTACTAGTAAATCATCAGAGAATATATTTTGATGCATGGTTTCTCAGAATTGACAGTATGTACGATGAATATTTTATGAAATTCGGATCCGGTCGGATCCATTAAAGACTATTAATACCATGCGTAGGTGCCAAATTTCTCTCCCTCCGTCTATACTTTAAAATAAAATAAAATAAAATAAAAATTGACAACCACAGCACAAGGTGGTATTACTATTAGGCTATACAGTTTGTCTCTGAAAATATCAGAAAATGCTCTTATATTTTGAAATTAGAATAAAAAGTAAAGTAATTTATTTATTTATTTATTTTTCTTTTTTTGGAGAAACTCACTGTCGGTATTTTATTTTTATGCTGAAAATTTTCTAATTATAAAACACATCTCTAGGGAATTTTGAAATCACAAGAGTTATAATTATAAGGAAGTATGTTCAAACAAATAAATTAATTAATTAAAAAAAAAAAAAAAAAACTACCAGTCTTCTACGCTAAGCTGGCAACAAAGATATTCTTTTATTTTACGCCAGCCACCGGTGATTGCTTAGTACTCAATTCATATTCAATATCAGGGGCAGACTGAACGAGCCAAGTGGGAGTAATTATTCGTCCGTCTTATAATATTTATTACATGATATCTTATATATTATTTATATATTATTATTTTAATATTTAAAATAAATTATTTTATTTTAAATATTAAAATAATAGTCACGTATTAGGTATCCTAATAATATTTAATAATTTTTCGCCAAATGGAGACTCTGACATTAATAATAGAGCACGCTCATATAAATCTGTTTATATTTAAAAAATAATAATAAATAGTATGACCTGCAATATGATTCTTTTAGTCGTCCCATTAGGGTTAGACCATTAAAGCTGACAAATGAGATCTTTAGAAATCCAAGAAAAAATTATTATTAAATTTGTAAGCTAATATTTTGTGAAATAACATATTTCTTGTGTAAAATTATCAATTTTTTAAATGATGCTTTTTTAAATCTCATAGAAAAATTAAAATTTGGTCATAGATGTTATTTCTTGAATCTCGAATTTCAGATTCGGTTAGTAATTTTTATTTAGAAAATGTCAATTCAATTTTATCACCGCAATTAAGGAAGTCAATTTTTATAATTCTTGTTGTTATAAAACTAATTCCAAGTACACCCTCAATATTATAGAGACATTAATACTTTTACTACTTGAAGTGAGCCCCAAACAAAATCTTCTGTCACACTTAAAATAGTATTTTTACACTACTATTGTTCTATAGGCTTTTAGAGTGTGTGACTAGTACTCTAGGATAAAACTATAATTTTAACATTTTTAACCGACATAACTGAATATTGAAATATAATAGTAGTTTTTAAATCTTATAATTAACATTAAAAATTTATTATTTAGTTGGTAAATCTTATTATGTATTTAAAAAAATCAAAGATCAAGTAGACGGGAGAAGTATAACCTTGTGGCCTAAGAGAGTAAATTAAATTTGGAAGTCAGTGCATTGCATTGAGCAGAAGAAGAAGACTGAGCAAGGCCGGGGGCACAGGAACTCTTAAATAAGATGTTTGTAAGTGGTCCATGGTATCTCTCCATACCCTATGCAAACATGGAGTAATAATAAATAAACGAAGATAAATATCATGATCAATATTATTATTTAAAAAACTGATATCTTCACGGTTATTTTAAATATTTTCACAGTCAAACAGTCTTTATAGATACAATCAACCATGTCAGTTTTGACCGGAATGGAATGATAGACCGTCCAAAATGAAAATGTGCATTTTCCCCTTTTATTATTTTGTTTTATTGCCTTTTCTTCTTTATATATATATATATATATTCATCAATAGTAATCGGCTGTCGAGAGTAGTATTTCAACAACTATATGTAGAGGCCAATTTGATTGAGAAAGTTGCTGCCGCTAAAAGGTAGAGCCCTTATTGCTAGAATTGGCCCGGCCACTAGAAGCTAGCAACAATTTTTTCATCCAAATTAATCTCTACATGTGATTACTAAAATAATACTCCAAGCTATCAGTTGTTATGAATGGATATTCTACATATATATGGACTACAATGGGCACCACATTTTATTTAGATTGTCACCTTAAATTGCCCAACTTTGAGTATCTAATTATGAAAATGTTCATTCAATTTGGACTGAACGAGTAAAAATAATTAACTTTTATGCAGACCCAAGGGGAGGGTGAGTGCCAAAATAAGAAGGCGGCAGCGATAGCATTAACAAAAATTATGGTCATGTTTGGTGGTGGAGTTTCTCTATTTCACCAAACCATTATAGATTCGTGTAATCTCCAAGCAAGCAAGGCCAACAAAACTACACAACCAACATTATCAAGTTTTATAGCAAGTCATTTTTACATTGTTCCTTTGTCCTAAAAGCATACTGCCCCGTAAAACTACTGCGATATTGCAAAAAGGTATATATGCGGTTTTTAAGAACTCCGGTAACATTTCACGGGTCCCACCAAATCAAGGGCCGCAATTAGTGCCATTGAAAGATGCTCGGGGTAATCTTCAATGCAAGCATGTCCATACATATCTTTCATAGAATTCAAAATCCTTCCAACTATCTGTTATAAGGAATTGTAAAGCAATTCATTAACAATTTGCACAACGAGAGAGTACCATGTATTCATTAAACAAAATAAGGGAACTACAATTGAAGCCTCAGATTTGCGGTGGGGGGGGGGGGGGGGGGGAACAGTATAAAAAAATCTAAAGTTCTAAGTACATTTATAAAGCATTTGTTTGACAATTTTCTTAAAGACTATAAGATTTGCTTTAAAAAGAGAATCTTTATGAAACAGGGGGAAACAGGGAAGTAAAATGAATAACCTTCCGTGCATAACCACCGTAAGCTACCCCGCCAATCAATGCATGAGGTGAACTAAGTGAATTTGAAGGCAGTTTTTCATCTTTTGAGTTCTCTAGAGAAGCAGATCCTGAAGAGAAAGTTTAGCAGAAGAATTATATAATAGAAGACAAAAGAAATGGGGAACAAACCAACATATAATGAAGTGAATCGAAAATATAAGTACTTGATAAGGTGGTTGTTTGAAAAAGTCTTTGTTTTTTCAACCCATCTATTGTGTGAGCATTGGTACCACCCGCCAGTTGAAGGAAACCTATCACATGAAAAGAATTGCTAGAGTTGCAGCAGCTTAATGGTGGTAAATCTAATATGTACATTATATAAACTAGCAAACAGTATAGGGCATTATTTCTATAAACAGACCTTGAGGCTTGTCTTCAGCAGCAGCTAATCGAACTGCGAAAGCAATCGCTTCCCTTGTGGCACCTCGCCCAATATCCCCACTCATGGGACGACCATCTAACTTTAGATAGCATTGTATATAGTCGTTGTCAGAAAATTAACATGTTTTATGAAGTTCTTCAATACAATTTCACGGATCTATGTGGTGTTAACAAAAAATCAAGCGCACCTGCCATAAATTGAAGCAATGTAAATTGGCTTCCATAATAGAGTACATCATATTCATTGCCGATATGGTTGAATCACCAATGTCAGGCAAGCTAACCTGAAAGTTTGTTGATATATTTGTAAACATAATGCAACCATTTCACATTTCCATGACTAATTACTTATACAAATCATCACTGAGTGAATCAAACACCAGGGAAAGGTCCCGTACTTACAGCAACAAGCCTCAGACAACTAACTGAATCTCCCAAACCATCCCAAAGTTCTTTGAAGAATGCTGTCTGCCTAATCAATATCACCAAGTAAAAGTTTGAAGGTGAGTATAATCTGTTAAACATGAACAGTGACCAGTAAGACAAAAGTGCATTTCGAGGATCATGTTGGCATTTAATGAATAATTCAGTAGTTTGAGTATTAGCTTTCTGCAGGATTTGAAATATGAGTGTTTAATTGCGTGCAGAGGATGTCGTGTAGAATTCAAAGAGGCACTACACTAACTAATTAGCCATATTTTTAATTTTATACTCTTATATTACAAGGACCTATTTTGGTTTTGCGTTCATCCTATAAACTTAATTTGTGCCTCAAGGCCTACCTTCCACTAGTATGTATCTCCACGGCATCAACATCATCTCTTTTAAGAAGTTCAGCTGTGGCAGCAGCATCTCTTACATATGTAATCTCTCCTACACACAATAAATAATGTTTAATTGATTCAGAGAAAGAAAAGAAAAGTCAGAAAGGCCGAATTATCAAATCAATTTTTTTTGAAGAAACAACATGGAGGTGTAAAAGGTGATGTGTCGATGCTTAAGACTCTAGTATTCACTGTGTGGTGTAATAAGATGGTTCAGTAAGAAGATAAATACTATACTCCTTAACCCATCCCCCACCCTGCACCCCCACCTCCCACAAAAGAGTCACAATTTGAAAGCCAAACATTAATACAAATGAAGAAATCAACCAATGCAACAGTGGCATGTCATTTGGGGACCCCTAGCGCTATATCTAATTTAAAGCAATATGATGAATCACATGTACATGTGGCATTAAGAAAAAGGTTTTAGATGGTAATTTTGGAACTTTATAACAGTTGACAGCTTGATTATAAAAAGAAATTTTATTTTGGATGTTCGAAGAAGGAACGGAGAACTCATAAATTGGGAAAGAGGAAGTAGCAAAGAGAGGACAATTAAGAAAATGAGACAAGAAGAAACCAAGGGAACTGTACCCACTTATTTTATCATATGGACAAACTGGAAAGCATCGGCCACAGCCATAGCAGCGTTCAGTCACTACCCCATGCTGCAGATAAAAGTCAGCTATTGACATATTTAATGATTAACAAAAAGGTCAAAACTTTGAAAGCTTAACCAAATAATCACATAAAAGAAAAGAAAAAAGGTAATGGTAAAAAAAAAGGCACCTCTGATGCATGAAGTGTACTGGCTAGTGATATGGCATTAGCAGGACAAACATTCTCACATGGCCTTGAGCAATCTAGTGGACAGTCATCCGGATCAAATTCTGGTAAGAAGTTACTATATTGGCTCAGAATTAAAAGCAAACAAGACATGCTACAAAAGTGAGAAATGAAAACTGTAGCTTGGTCTGTCCTTGAAAGTGATGTTCGAATTTCTCAATTTTTAGACACTAAAAGTGTAATGTGGAAAGAAACACAAAGTAGATGCAGTGGAGGAACTGGATTGATCATGACAATCAATTCCAACCTGAACACTTTTGGTACAAACCGCAAGAGTGGGACTGAAGGAAACTAAAGCTCAGACTCAGTTCATTTGAAGCACTCAAGGAGGATGGAATGGCAACTATCTCTTGATTTCAAAGAGGTTACTACCTTCTTTCCTTTACATTATAATAACTTGGTAGGACGGTCTCATTCAGGATATAATCTATATCACGCAATGTTTTCACACCAAGTTAGACTAACAATTAGCATATAACTATTTTTTCTTTCAGACCCAAGTCTTGGGCCAACAGCTACCTATGTGGTTATAAGTATCAAAGCCAATTAATATAATTAATCAATAAAAATGAAATGAAACATTAATGGATGTCCTTAGGGATTGGTAAGAGCTGCATTCACCATCATTTAAATTGGTGTTCGTCTCATAGTGTCGAAAAACTTTTGGAATAGAAAAAATTAACATGACCTGCATTTTCAACTGTTATACCATCCCATAACTTAAAACTCTAACTGAGGAGATTTTTGAAATTTTAGGAAATATCTATCTTCAAAATCAGATTGCAATAGAAAACAAAACAAAAGGACTTCACAAATTCAACTATGTCAACTTCAAATTCTAAACACAAATGAAAGGTGTAAAATTTATTGATTAAAAATCTCATAAATTCATTCCTATAGTTAAAATTCATTAAAAATAATAATAATAATAATTAAGAAAAAACCTTCAGCAACAATTGACCATAAAAAGATGGACTAAGGGAGTGAAAATTACGGGCTTTACGGAAATGAAGATCTTCATGATCATTAACACTGATCATTACCCAAGGCCTTGGAACAGGTAAAATAGCTCCTGCAGCCTCTATTCCTTCATTTACCGCATTCACCACAGACCCATCAGCCGCACAGTCAATGCAATCAACTATAAGCAATCAAAATTAAAACTTTATATATATATATATAGAAAAGGGGGGAATTAATCTATAAAGAGGAAACTTCAAGATTTATTACCCCCAGCCAAGGTATAAACTAGAGAAAGATTCCTAATATCCACCACATCCTGTAGCAAGTGAGAATGAATTAGAAATTTTGATGGAGAGGAGTGAAAAATCAACTGGAAAGGCTGAGAATTAGATAGACAGACCTCAAAGCTAGCACCACAAATGAGCTTGACCCAGTTGCCGTTTTGGAGGGATTCGTGTGGGGAGGTTTTAATTGAAGAAACCCCTCTTGTTTTTACGAGGGTTCTCACTTTCTCAAGGCATTTCTTGTCCCTTTGAGTGAGCTTATCTGTATTTCAGAAACAGAGAATTGTCAATTTGATACATAAATATACAAAGAGAGAGAGGGGGTATAGGCATATAGCAGAGGGCACCTTGCAGTTGTGGGGTACGAGAGGCATAGCAAGAGAAGCTCAGAGCCATAACATAGGAGGAGATGACTACTGATATCCGTCAAATCGCTCCTAACTAATTATACAGTTTCGCGCTTTAAGGATAATAATTTTTTCTTCACTGAAATCTTTTAGTATTATTATTACCTTTGTTTAAAAAATAAAAATAAGAATAAATACAGAGAGTAATTTGTTAAATTTATGAATATTAGTGATATAATATTTTTGTTATATATTTTCTTATATCTAAATTATTGAAGGTTAAGTTTACTCATTAGAAGATGATAGAATTGTTAATATAAATATAAAATATATTTGATAAATGAAACCTTTTTGACATAGGGGACAAACTTGGTTCCAGTGATTAAAGATTCACTTTGGATTGATAATGTTATGAGATTTTTATGTATTTCTTTGTCAGGAAAATGGTTCTTTTAAAATTTAAAAAATAAAATAAAATTGTAGTTTTAAAATGAATTATTCAAGCCTTTTGATTATTTAATCTAATTTGTTTAGATATTAATTCTTTTCTTTTTTTTGGTAGGTGCATAATTAATTTTGTAAAAATCTTTACCCATAAAAAAAAATCTACTCAAAGCTAATAAGATTATTAGAGTGTTATGGTAAAAAAATTAATACTTTAATGTAGCTAAAATTAGGAAAATAATATTTACAGTCCAAAATTTATCATTTAAGCTTCATTGTGCAATACATTTTGCTATGGTGTTCAATTTGAAATTAGTATTGTGCTGTATGTATTTATCTATTTATTAATAAATGCGACGTATGTATATAAATTTATACCGTTGTAGTATGTGGATTTGAAATTGTACTTAAGTAAGATCTAAAATTAATTTTAATTATTATGTATAACAAGCTCATCAATCATGTGTGAAGCACAGGTAATATAAATAATAGTTTATTGTATTATTAAATAGATAATATTAATTAAGATTTAAAAAAGATAATTATAGTTATTAGAATATTTATTTAAATATTAAATATTTAATTATATATTATAGATTATTTCGATCAATTATTAAATTAAACACTTAAATAGAGTGCATATTTATTTAGTTATGATTATGAGAAAATAGTTATTTTAATTTTATTTAAGTTTGTAATGAAATTCTATATTAGTGTTTATATTGATAGAATTTACTTGAAATTCTAATTCAAATAGAAGTATGAAACTCAAACTTTAATAAGTTTTAATTTAGTTATGACAATTAGTTAGTAATGAATTCATATTAATTTTTCTACTATTTTAACATTTATTATGTTTTTAAAAAATTATCATATATTATTGATACAATTAATTGTGTGATTTGTTATAATTTTAAGTTTTAATAAATTTAGGTAATATATAGTATAATGTGTTGTATTGTCTTAATTAATTACAAAACATTCTGATAAAAAAATTGTAATTAAATTGATAAAATCAAAAATAAAACTTCTTTTATAAATTACTTTTTCTATTAGAGATTGGTTGAGTTTCATTTAATTACTTTATAAATTTGAATAGTATATATTATTGTTATAAATTTGTATAGTATTTATTCTAATTTGAATAGGAAAGAAAAAAATCTTCATTTTTTTCTATTTCTATTCATTTAGTTAGTAATGAATTTCCTACAACTTTTCAACTAATTTTGCATTTATTATATTTAAAAAAAAAAAAAGAGTCACGTATATTATTAATAAATTAATCGGTTGATTCGATAAAACTCTAAGTTTTAATTAATCGTATATTATTTTGTGTTAGTTGATGTATAGTAAAATCATAATTGTGACGCCCCCAAATCTAGGCTCATACAGCCCAAACTTGAGTCGTCAAAAGACTACAACAAAATTATTACAAGATAGAATAACGTTCAACAATACAGTGTATAATAATACACAACTAAGTCTTCAAAATTATTGTCACACTATATACAACATGTGAAGACTACAATAGCTATCACTCAGACCGTCACTCCATTCCCCTGCTAGACCCGGCTACTCTCTCATTTTCTGAAAAACAATGGAACAAAAGAAAGGGTGAGCTCAAATAGCCCAGTAAAGAACATCATGACTAAGATAATGACAAGTAAATTATCGTTAGCCTTCAACAGTTGAGTTCTTGATAGAATACAATAGACTACAAGGTTTGTATCAAAAACTGCAGTTAAATTCTTAAACAATGTTCAGATCAATAATAGCAGCGGAATGAGCAATCTATTAGAAGAATAATGCAGACTATAGTGTCAACTCGCTTCTCTTTTTAGTAAAAATATCATCAACTTTTATCATCTGAAATACCATTAGTCAAGATAATACAAATTCACAGTTCCTGATCATAATCATGCAGATCAACAGTTCATCTTTGCACTACGGGCCAAAGACATTCAATATAACACCAACGGTCATGATTATACCAGATTCAGCCTTTGGTCATAATCATACCAAACAACAGTTCATCTTTGCACTACGGGCCAAAGAGAACATTCACCACGTGTCATAAAAGACACCGAACAGATGTATCGCCTTTAACCTATTATATCGCCTTTAACCTATCATCTGTTCAACAATTATATCGCATCTGTGCCCCCGGCCACAGATATTCACAACAACTTGAATTTGGATGATTAGAATGATATAAATGATGAACAGAAGAAACAGGATAAACAATAAGTATCAGAAGTTTACTTTGTACAGATTCAAATAATGTCCAAATTGTCAACATGATGTGGAGTGAAATTTAAAAATGATATTCAAGATCCACAGTTCAGAATAACGGTTACAGTTCAATAGAAAGGTCCACGTAAATAGGATGGTTCAATTGAAATGATGAAGTGCAACTATTATGGAACATATAATATTTTCAGGAATTATAGAAGCAATAGTTCCATAATAAGTTTCGATTTAGGTGTATGAAAGAAAATAATATCCCTTACCGTAGCAGGTTTGATTAACAAAATGTGAAGGAAATTAATATCCCTTACCATAGTAAGTTTGAATAATGGAAGATGAAAAAGATGGTATCCCTTATGAGTATAAAGGAAAATAATATCACTTACGAATATGAAAGAAAATGATATTATAAACGAATATGCAATAAAAGTGTCATGTGATAATTCGTGTAAACAAATTATTTCCACAAGAGACAAATAAGAAATTAATACAAAGAGTAATTCACCAAACATGCGGTAATCCGCGTAGTCAGGTTATTCTCAGAGATTAATAAGGAATGAATACGAAAGGTTATTCACCAACAGGCGATAATCCGCACCGTAAGGTTATTCCCACAATTTAATAAAAATTGAATACGAAGAGTCATTCACCAAACAGGCGATAATCCGCACCGTAAGGTTATTCTCAGAGATTAATAAGGAATGAATACGAAAGGTTATTCACCAACAGACGATAATTCGCACCGTAAGGTTATTCCCATAAATTAATACATGGAAATAAATGACATATCTTATGAGTAAGAAAGAAACGATATTATTTTCGAGAATCAAATAATGATAATCCTTTACCTTAACATGTGACGCCCCCAAATCTGGGCCCACACAGCCCAAACTTGAGTCGTCAAAAGACTACAACAAAATTATTACAACAAAGCACAACGTACAACAATACAGTGTATAATAATACACAACTAAGTCTTCACTATTATTGCCACACTATTTTACAAAACGTGAAGACTATGATAACTATTCCTCGGACCCTTACTCCATTCACCGGCTAGACCCTGTTATGTTTTCATCTCCTGTTGAAAAACAATGGAACAAAAGAAAGGGTGAGCTCAAATAGCCCAGTAAGAAATATCATGACTAAGATAATGACGAATAAATTATCATTAGCCTTCAACAGTTGAGTTCTTGATAGAATACAATAGACTACAAGGTTTATATCAAAAATTGTAGTTAAATTCTTAAACAATGTTCAGATCAATAATAGCAGCGGAATGCGCAATCTATTAGAAGAATAATGCAGACTATAATGTCCACTCGCTTCTCTTTTTCGTAAAAACATCATCAACTTTTATCATCTGAAATACCATTAGTCATGATAATATAAATTCACAGTTCCTGATCATAATCATGCACGTCAACAGTTCATCTTTGCACTACGGGCCAAAGATATTCAATATAGCACCAACGGTCATGATTATACCAGATTCAGCCTTTGGTCATAATCATACCAAACAACAGTTCATCTTTGCACTACGGGCCAAAGAGAACATTCACCACGTACTATAAAAGACACCGAACAGATGTATCGCCTTTAACCTATTATATCGCCTTTAACCTATCATCTGTTCAACAAATATATCACATCTGTGCCCCCGGCCACAGATATTCACAACAGCTTGATTTTTGGATGATTAGAATGATATAAATGATGAACAGAAGAAATAGGATAACAATAAGTATCGGAAGTTTACTTTGTACAGATTCAAATAATGTCCAAATTGTCAACATGATGTGGAGTGAAATTTAAAAATGATATTCAAGATCCACAGTTCATAATAACGGTTACAATTCAATAGAAAGGTTCACGTAAATAGGAAGGTTCAGTTGAAATAATGAAGTTCAACTATTATGGAACATATAATATTTTCAGGAATTATAGAAGCAATAGTTCCATAATAAATTTCGATTTAGGAGTATGAAAGAAAATAATATCCCTTACCGTAGCAGGTTTGATTAACAAAAGGTGAAGGAAATTAATACAAATGGTTATTCACCAACAGGCGGCAATCCGCTCCGTAAGGTTATTCCCACAATTTAATAGAATTTGAGTACAAAGAGTTATTCACCAAACAGGCGGCAATCCGCTCCGTAAGGTTATTCTCAGAGATTAATAATGAATGAATACGAAAGGTTATTCACCAACAGGCGGCAATCCGCTCCGTAAGGTTATTCCCACAATTTAATACATGGAAATAAAAGGCACGTCTTATGAGTAAGGAAGAAACAATATTATTATCGAGAATCAAATAATGATAATCCCTTACCATAGTACGTTTGAATAATGGAAGATGAAAAAGATGGTATCCCTTACCGTAGTAAGTTTTAATAATAGAAGATGAAAGAAGATGACATTCCTTACCGTAATAAATTTAAGAGTGTGAAAAGAATGATATTCCTTACCGTAATAAATTTAAGAGTGTGAAAAGAATGATATTCCTTACCGTAATAAATTTAAGAGTGTGAAAAGAATGATATTCCTTACCTTGATATTGTGAAACAAGTTTATTAGCCGAACAAATCATTCCTTGTTTGTCTATGTAGCAGTAAAGAATCTGACTTTTGAGTCTTCTAGAGTTTTTAAAATCTCTTTATGTTTTTAAAATAATGTTACTCTCGAAAAGATAGGCGGCATAGACTCAAGAATCACTCAATTCGGAGTTAATATGAATGAGTTATGAATTTTCAAAACTAAGACTGAAAATAGTGACGAAAATCAGAATAGGTTACGGTTTTTAGTATTTGAAGGCATGAAGATGATTTCAGATGACTTTTCTTCCTTCTTCAAAGTTGTAGAGGACGAAAAACTGAAGAGACATGCTTTTAATTCATTAAATTCTGACAAATAATGAATTTACTATGATTTTTCGAAAGAGTTACTGTACATAAGAAAATTCCACTCGGGAATTCAAAGAAGAATGCAAAAGATTTCAAAACTAGGAATGACTTAAGAACACTTAGAGAGAACTTACACAAAGAAGTATTTAGAGAGAGAAAAAAAAGAACAAGTAAGGAAGTTTATGAAAAATCCTTAAGTTAAGGCTTCTATTTATAGCCAAAAATCTTATCATTCCTTTAATCTAAACCATTCATTTAAAGATCATCTTTTAATCTACACCATCCATTTCAAATATTATATTATCTTTAATCTACACCATTCATTTCATATCACCTAATAATCACCTAACTTTATATTATAAACAAATCAATTTAATTATTCAACAATAATTCACACTTTAATCTACACCATTCATTTCATATCACCTAATAATCACCTAACTTTATATTATAAACAAATAACTTTATCAATTCAATTATTATGACTAATTGTTATAAATACAGTATAGTTAGCTCTTAGATATCAAGTCAATAAATTAATGAAATACAACTGTTTAAATAACATCATAATAGAGATAACAATAATGTAAAATAAAGCATACGTTACTGTGTAATGGCAATTATTGATTCAATAATGTGAATTATTGTGCATATATTACTGTGACAATTATTAGGTTCAATAATTTTAAAAACAGTGCAACAACAATTATTGACTCAATGATATAAAATACAGTGTAATGACAATTATTAAATCAATAATGCAAAATACTGTGTAACAACAATTATTGAATTGATAATATAAAATATTATGCAGTGACAATTATCGATGAAATGATGCGTAACAGTTACGGTGTCAATTATCAGACCAATAATATGAGACACTATGCAATACCGTGTGTTACTGTAGAGTACCGAGTGCTACAGAAAATACCAATAACTACCGTATGCTACTATTCTTTTATCACCGGTATTTTAACAGTTCCGTTGACTATTTTTATTTAAAAAGGTTATTTCTGTCGTTTTCTATATCCGACAAATATTCCGTTGTGGGGTCCACCAATAATTTGTTATTTCGGCGCCGTCGGACCAAACGAATATTCCCCGACCAAACGAATATTCCCCGACAAAGCGAATATTGTCTGACAAAATAAAATTTGCACATAACATCCTTAACTTTTAACTTTATCGATTTAACCACTTACTGTTTCAAAAAAAAATATATATATATGAAGAAAAATTAAATTTTATATTTCATAAAATTCGGGGTCTTACAACCTCCCCTCCTTATGAAATTTCGTCCCCGAAATTGACGTACCGGGCATTTCATAGTTATCCTCCTGATTTTCAGATGCCATACTAAACTATGGTCACAAAATAATTGTTAGTTCAAACAAACTGACTCATCACTTCCTGTTCCTACATTCAAATCGATTCGTTAGATAACAAAATCTAATTTAGGTAGGACACACTAGTGACTGATTCTATTCGTCTCTCCCCTCCTAGTTCTACCCCAGATCTCCATTAAAGACCATATCCCTAAGCTCTGATGCCAACTGTGACTCTCATCCCACCATAGGGACAGCACCTCACAATGGTACCTATCAGTTTGCCACCTGTACTATAGGCGTCCCCTACGGAGAGTCTGGCTTCGGTGCATCCCCTTTCCCTAGGAAGTCACCAGCGAGAGGCTCGGGGCTCTTCGTTATATGGCTCTGATACCAACTGTGACGCCCCCAAATCTGGGCCCACACAGCCCAAACTTGAGTCATCAAAAGACTACAACAAAATTATTACAACAAAGCACAACGTACAACAATACAGTGTATAATAATACACAACTAAGTCTTCACTATTATTGCCACACTATTTTACAAAACGTGAAGACTATGATAACTATTCCTCGGACCCTTACTCCATTCACCGGCTAGACCCTGTTATGTTTTCATTTCCTGTTGAAAAACAATGGAACAAAAGAAAGGGTGAGCTCAAATAGCCCAGTAAGAAATATCATGACTAAGATAATGACGAATAAATTATCATTAGCCTTCAACAGTTGAGTTCTTGATAGAATACAATAGACTACAAGGTTTATATCAAAAATTATAGTTAAATTCTTAAACAATGTTCAGATCAATAATAGCAGCGGAATGCGCAATCTATTAGAAGAATAATGCAGACTATAATGTCCACTCGCTTCTCTTTTTCGTAAAAACATCATCAACTTTTATCATCTGAAATACCATTAGTCATGATAATATAAATTCACAGTTCCTGATCATAATCATGCACGTCAACAGTTCATCTTTGCACTACGGGCCAAAGATATTCAATATAGCACCAACGGTCATGATTATACCAGATTCAGCCTTTGGTCATAATCATACCAAACAACAGTTCATCTTTGCACTACGGGCCAAAGAGAACATTCACCACGTGCCATAAAAGACACCGAACAGATGTATCGCCTTTAACCTATTATATCGCCTTTAACCTATCATCTGTTCAACAAATATATCACATCTGTGCCCCCGGCCACAGATATTCACAACAGCTTGATTTTTGGATGATTAGAATGATATAAATGATGAACAGAAGAAATAGGATAACAATAAGTATCGGAAGTTTACTTTGTACAGATTCAAATAATGTCCAAATTGTCAACATGATGTGGAGTGAAATTTAAAAATGATATTCAAGATCCACAGTTCATAATAACGGTTACAATTCAATAGAAAGGTTCACGTAAATAGGAAGGTTCAGTTGAAATAATGAAGTTCAACTATTATGGAACATATAATATTTTCAGGAATTATAGAAGCAATAGTTCCATAATAAATTTCGATTTAGGAGTATGAAAGAAAATAATATCCCTTACCGTAGCAGGTTTGATTAACAAAAGGTGAAGGAAATTAATACAAAGGGTTATTCATCAACAGACGGCAATCCGCTCCGTAAGGTTATTCCCACAATTTAATAGAATTTGAGTACAAAGAGTTATTCACCAAACAGGCGGCAATCCGCTCCGTAAGGTTATTCTCAGAGATTAATAATGAATGAATACGAAAGGTTATTCACCAACAGGCGGCAATCCGCTCCGTAAGGTTATTCCCACAATTTAATACATGGAAATAAAAGGCACGTCTTATGAGTAAGGAAGAAACAATATTATTATCGAGAATCAAATAATGATAATCCCTTACCATAGTACGTTTGAATAATGGAAGATGAAAAAGATGGTATCCCTTACCGTAGTAAGTTTTAATAATAGAAGATGAAAGAAGATGACATTCCTTACCGTAATAAATTTAAGAGTGTGAAAAGAATGATATTCCTTACCTTGATATTGTGAAACAAGTTTATTAGCCGAACAAATCCTTCCTTGTTTGTCTATGTAGCAGTAAAGAATCTGACTTTTGAGTCTTCTAGAGTTTTTAAAATCTCTTTATGTTTTTAAAATAATGTTACTCTCGAAAAGATAGGCGGCATAGACTCAAGAATCACTCAATTCGGAGTTAATATGAATGAGTTATGAATTTTCAAAACTAAGACTGAAAATAGTGACGAAAATCAGAATAGGTTACGGTTTTTAGTATTTGAAGGCATGAAGATGATTTCAGATGACTTTTCTTCCTTCTTCAAAGTTGTAGAGGACGAAAAACTGAAGAGACAGGCTTTTAATTCATTAAATTCTGACAAATAATGAATTTACTATGATTTTTCGAAAGAGTTACTGTACATAAGAAAATTCCACTCGGGAATTCAAAGAAGAATGCAAAAGATTTCAAAACTAGGAATGACTTAAGAACACTTAGAGAGAACTTACACAAAGAAGTATTTAGAGAGAGAAAAAAAAGAACAAGTAAGAAAGTTTATGAAAAATCCTTAAGTTAAGGCTTCTATTTATAGCCAAAAATCTTATCATTCCTTTAATCTAAACCATTCATTTAAAGATCATCTTTTAATCTACACCATCCATTTCAAATATTATATTATCTTTAATCTACACCATTCATTTCATATCACCTAATAATCACCTAACTTTATATTATAAACAAATCAATTTAATTATTCAACAATAATTCACACTTTAATCTACACCATTCATTTCATATCACCTAATAATCACCTAACTTTATATTATAAACAAATCAATTCAATTATTCAACAATAATTCACACTTTAATCTACACCATTCATTTCATATCACCTAATAATCACCTAACTTTATATTATAAACAAATAACTTTATCAATTCAATTATTATGACTAATTGTTATAAATACAGTATATTTAGCTCTTAGATATCAAGTCAATAAATTAATGAAATACAACTGTTTAAATAACATCATAATAGAGATAACAATAATGTAAAATAAAGCATACGTTACTGTGTAATGGCAATTATTGATTCAATAATGTGAATTACTGTGCATATATTACTGTGACAATTATTAGGTTCAATAATTTTAAAAACAGTGCAACAACAATTATTGACTCAATGATATAAAATACAGTGTAATGACAATTATTAAATCAATAATGCAAAATACTGTGTAACAACAATTATTGAATTGATAATATAAAATATTATGCAGTGACAATTATCGATGAAATGATGCGTAACAGTTACGGTGTCAATTATCAGACCAATAATATGAGACACTATGCAATACCGTGTGTTACTGTAGAGTACCGAGTGCTACAGAAAATACCAATAACTACCGTATGCTACTATTCTTTTATCACCGGTATTTTAACAGTTCCGTTGACTATTTTTATTTAAAAAGGTTATTTCTGTCGTTTTCTATATCCGACAAATATTCCGTTGTGGGGTCCACCAATAATTTGTTATTTCGGCGCCGTCGGACCAAACGAATATTCCCCGACCAAACGAATATTCCCCGACAAAGCGAATATTGTCCGACAAAATAAAATTTGCACATAACATCCTTAACTTTTAACTTTATCGATTTAACCACTTACTGTTTCAAAAAAAAATATATATATATGAAGAAAAATTAAATTTTGTATTTCATAAAATTCGGGGTCTTACAACCTCCCCTCCTTATGAAATTTCGTCCCCGAAATTGACGTACCGGGCATTTCATAGTTATCCTCCTGATTTTCAGATGCCATACTAAACTGTGGTCACAAAATAATTGTTAGTTCAAACAAACTGACTCATCACTTCCTGTTCCTACATTCAAATCGATTCGTTAGATAACAAAATCTAATTTAGGTAGGACACACTAGTGACTGATTCTATTCGTCTCTCCCCTCCTAGTTCTACCCCAGATCTCCATTAAAGACCATATCCCTAAGCTCTGATGCCAACTGTGACTCTCATCCCACCATAGGGACAGCACCTCACAATGGTACCTATCAGTTTGCCACCTGTACTATAGGCGTCCCCTACGGAGAGTCTGGCTTCGGTGCATCCCCTTTCCCTAGGAAGTCACCAGCGAGAGGCTCGGGGCTCTTCGTTATATGGCTCTGATACCAACTGTGACGCCCCCAAATCTGGGCCCACACAGCCCAAACTTGAGTCATCAAAAGACTACAACAAAATTATTACAACAAAGCACAACGTACAACAATACAGTGTATAATAATACACAACTAAGTCTTCACTATTATTGCCACACTATTTTACAAAACGTGAAGACTATGATAACTATTCCTCGGACCCTTACTCCATTCACCGGCTAGACCCTGTTATGTTTTCATCTCCTGTTGAAAAACAATGGAACAAAAGAAAGGGTGAGCTCAAATAGCCCAGTAAGAAATATCATGACTAAGATAATGACGAATAAATTATCATTAGCATTCAACAGTTGAGTTCTTGATAGAATACAATAGACTACAAGGTTTATATCAAAAATTGTAGTTAAATTCTTAAACAATGTTCAGATCAATAATAGCAGCGGAATGCGCAATCTATTAGAAGAATAATGCAGACTATAATGTCCACTCGCTTCTCTTTTTCGTAAAAACATCATCAACTTTTATCATCTGAAATACCATTAGTCATGATAATATAAATTCACAGTTCCTGATCATAATCATGCACGTCAACAGTTCATCTTTGCACTACGGGCCAAAGATATTCAATATAGCACCAACGGTCATGATTATACCAGATTCAGCCTTTGGTCATAATTGTGACGCCCCCAAATCTGGGCCCACACAGCCCAAACTTGAGTCGTCAAAAGACTACAACAAAATTATTACAACAAAGCACAACGTACTACAATACAGTGTATAATAATACACAACTAAGTCTTCACTATTATTGCCACACTATTTTACAAAACGTGAAGACTATGATAACTATTCCTCGGACCCTCACTCCATTCCCCGGCTAGACCCTGTTATGTTTTCATTTCCTGTTGAAAAACAATGGAACAAAAGAAAGGGTGAGCTCAAATAGCCCAGTAAGAAATATCATGACTAAGATAATGACGAATAAATTATCATTAGCCTTCAACAGTTGAGTTCTTGATAGAATACAATAGAATACAAGGTTTATATCAAAAACTGCAGTTAAATTCTTAAACAATGTTCAGATCAATAATAGCAGCGGAATGAGCAATCTATTAGAAGAATAATGCAGACTATAATGTCCACTCGCTTCTCTTTTTCGTAAAAACATCATCAACTTTTATCATCTGAAATACCATTAGTCATGATAATATAAATTCACAGTTCCTGATCATAATCATGCACATCAACAGTTCATCTTTGCACTACGGGCCAAAGATATTCAATATAGCACCAACGGTCATGATTATACCAGATTCAGCCTTTGGTCATAATCATACCAATCAACAGTTCATCTTTGCACTACAGGCCAAAGAGAACATTCACCACGTGCCATAAAAGACACCGAACAGATGTATCGCCTTTAACCTATTATATCGCCTTTAACCTATCATCTGTTCAACAAATATATCACATCTGTGCCCCCGGCCACAGATGTTCACAACAGCTTGATTCTTGAAGATTAGTTCAAATGATAGTGAGACAATTGATGAACAGAAGAAATAGGATGAACAATAAATATCGAAAGTTTACTTTGTGCAGATTTAAATAATATCCAAATTGTCAACATGATGTGGAGTAAAATTTAAAAATGATATTCAAGATCCACAGTTCAGAATAACGGTTACAGTTCAATAGAAAGGTTCAGAAAATAGGAAGGTTCAGTTGAAATAATGAAGTTCAACTATTATGGAACATATAATATTTTCAGGAATTATAGAAGCAATAGTTCCATAATAAATTTCGATTTAGGAGTATGAAAGAAAATAATATCCCTTACCGTAGCAGGTTTGATTAACAAAAGGTGAAGGAAATTAATACAAAGGGTTATTCACCAACAGGCGGCAATCCGCTCCGTAAGGTTATTCCCACAATTTAATAGAATTTGAGTACAAAGAGTTATTCACCAAACAGGCGGCAATCCGCTCCGTAAGGTTATTCTCAGAGATTAATAATGAATGAATACGAAAGGTTATTCACCAACAGGCGGTAATCCGCGCCATAAGTTATTCCCATAATTTAATACATGAAAATAAATACGAAAGGTTATTCATCAACAGGCGGCAATCCGCTCCGTAAGGTTATTCCCACAATTTAATACATGGAAATAAAAGGCACGTCTTATGAGTAAGGAAGAAACAATATTATTATCGAGAATCAAATAATGATAATCTCTTACCATAGTACGTTTGAATAATGGAAGATAAAAAAAATGGTATCCCTTACGAGTAGTAATTTTAAGAGTATGAAAGAAAATGACATCCCTTACCATAATAAGGTTAAGAGTATGAAAGAAAATGATATTTCTTACAAGTAAGAAAAGAAAATGACATTCCTTACCGTAATAAATTTAAGAGTGTGAAAAGAATGATATTCCTTACCTTGATATTGTGAAACAAGTTTATAGCCGAACAAATCCTTCCTTGTTTGTAGCAGTAAAGAATCTGACTTTTGAGTCTTCTAGTGTTTTTTTAAAATCTCTTTATGTTTTTAAAATAATGTTACTCTCGAAAAGATAGGCGGCATAGACTCAAGAATCACTCAATTCGGAGTTAATATGAATGAGTTGTGAATTTTCAAAACTAAGACTGAAAATAGTGACGAAAATCAGAATATGTTACGGTTTTTAGTATTTTAAGGCATGAAGATGATTTCAGATGACTTTTCTTCCTTCTTCAAAGTTGTAGAGGACAAAAAACTGAAGAGACAGGCTTTTAATTCATTAAATTCTGACAAATAATGAATTTACTACGATTTTTCGAAAGAGTTGCTGTACATAAGAAAATTCTACTCGGGAATTCAAAGAAGAATGCAAAAGATTTCAAAACTAGGAATGACTTAAGAACACTTAGAGAGAACTTACACAAAAAGTATTTAGAGAGAGAAAGAAAGAACAAGTAAGGAAGTTTATGAAAAATCCTTAAGTTAAGGCTTCTATTTATAGCCAAAAATCTTATCATTCATTTAATCTAAACCATTCATTTAAAGATCATCTTTTAATCTACACCATCCATTTCAAATATTATATTATCTTTAATCTATACCATTCATTTCATATCACCTAATAATCACCTAACTTTATATTATAAACAAATCAATTCAATTATTCAACAATAATTCACACTTTAATCTACACCATTCATTTCATATCACCTAATAATCACCTAACTTTATATTATAAACAAATCAATTCAATTATTCAACAATATTTCACACTTTAATCTACACCATTCATTTCATATCACCTAATAATCACCTAACTTTATATTATAAACAAATAACTTTTATCAATTCAATTATTATGACTAATTGTTATAAATACAGTATAGTTAGCTCTTAGATATCAAGTCAATAAATTAATGAAATACAACTGTTTAAATAACATCATAATAGAGATAACAATAATGTAAAATAAAGCATACGTTACTGTGTAATGACAATTATTGATTCAATAATGTGAATTACTGTGCATATGTTACTGTGACAATTATTAGGTTCAATAATTTTAAAAACAGTGCAACAACAATTATTGACTCAATGATATAAAATACAGTGTAATGACAATTATTAAATCAATAATGCAAAATACTGTGTAACAACAATTATTGAATTGATAATATAAAATATTATGCAGTGACAATTATCGATGAAATGATGCGTAACAGTTACGGTGTCAATTATCAGACCAATGATATGAGACACTATGCAATACCGTGTGTTACTGTAGAGTACCGAGTGTTACAGAAAATACCAATAACTACCGTATGCTACTATTCTTTTATCACCGGTATTTTAACAGTTCCGTTGACTATTTTTATTTAAAAAGGTTATTTCTGTCGTTTTCTATATCCGACAAATATTCCGTTGTGGGGTCCACCAATAATTTGTTATTTCGGCGCCGTCGTACGACACGAATATTCCCCGACCAAACGAATATTCCCCGACAAAGCGAATATTGTCCGACAAAATAAAATTTGCACATAACATCCTTAACTTTTAACTTTATTGATTTAACCACTTACTGTTTCAAAAAAATATATATGAAAAAAAATTAAATTTTGTATTTCATAAAATTCGGGGTCTTACAACCTCCCCTCCTTATGAAATTTCGTCCCCGAAATTGA
This sequence comes from Hedera helix, assembly GCA_947179155.2. Taxonomy (NCBI): domain Eukaryota; kingdom Viridiplantae; phylum Streptophyta; class Magnoliopsida; order Apiales; family Araliaceae; genus Hedera; species Hedera helix. The sequence goes on along the minus strand of OX359277.1, from coordinate 38,473,098 downwards.
CGTACCGGGCATTTCATAGTTAACCTCTTGATTTCCAGATGCCCTACTAAACTGTTGTCACAAAATAAATGTTAGTTCAAATAAACTGACTCATCACTTCATGTTCCTACATTCAAATCGACTCATTAGATAATAAAATCTATTTTAGGTAGGACACACTAGTGACTGATTCTATTCGTCTCTCCCCTCCTAGTTCTACCCCAGATCTCCATTAAAGACCATATCCCTAAGCTCTGATGCCAACTGTGACGCCCCCAAATCTGGGCCCACACAGCCCAAACTTGAGTCGTCAAAAGACTACAACAAAATTATTACAACAAAGCACAACGTACTACAATACAGTGTATAATAATACACAACTAAGTCTTCACTATTATTGCCACACTATTTTACAAAACGTGAAGACTATGATAACTATTCCTCGGACCCTCACTCCATTCCCCGGCTAGACCCTGTTATGTTTTCATTTCCTGTTGAAAAACAATGGAACAAAAGAAAGGGTGAGCTCAAATAGCCCAGTAAGAAATATCATGACTAAGATAATGACGAATAAATTATCATTAGCCTTCAACAGTTGAGTTCTTGATAGAATACAATAGAATACAAGGTTTATATCAAAAACTGCAGTTAAATTCTTAAACAATGTTCAGATCAATAATAGCAGCGGAATGAGCAATCTATTAGAAGAATAATGCAGACTATAATGTCCACTCGCTTCTCTTTTTCGTAAAAACATCATCAACTTTTATCATCTGAAATACCATTAGTCATGATAATATAAATTCACAGTTCCTGATCATAATCATGCACATCAACAGTTCATCTTTGCACTACGGGCCAAAGATATTCAATATAGCACCAACGGTCATGATTATACCAGATTCAGCCTTTGGTCATAATCATACCAATCAACAGTTCATCTTTGCACTACAGGCCAAAGAGAACATTCACCACGTGCCATAAAAGACACCGAACAGATGTATCGCCTTTAACCTATTATATCGCCTTTAACCTATCATCTGTTCAACAAATATATCACATCTGTGCCCCCGGCCACAGATGTTCACAACAGCTTGATTCTTGAAGATTAGTTCAAATGATAGTGAGACAATTGATGAACAGAAGAAATAGGATGAACAATAAATATCGAAAGTTTACTTTGTGCAGATTTAAATAATATCCAAATTGTCAACATGATGTGGAGTAAAATTTAAAAATGATATTCAAGATCCACAGTTCAGAATAACGGTTACAGTTCAATAGAAAGGTTCAGAAAATAGGAAGGTTCAGTTGAAATAATGAAGTTCAACTATTATGGAACATATAATATTTTCAGGAATTATAGAAGCAATAGTTCCATAATAAATTTCGATTTAGGAGTATGAAAGAAAATAATATCCCTTACCGTAGCAGGTTTGATTAACAAAAGGTGAAGGAAATTAATACAAAGGGTTATTCACCAACAGGCGGCAATCCGCTCCGTAAGGTTATTCCCACAATTTAATAGAATTTGAGTACAAAGAGTTATTCACCAAACAGGCGGCAATCCGCTCCGTAAGGTTATTCTCAGAGATTAATAATGAATGAATACGAAAGGTTATTCACCAACAGGCGGTAATCCGCGCCATAAGTTATTCCCATAATTTAATACATGAAAATAAATACGAAAGGTTATTCATCAACAGGCGGCAATCCGGTCCGTAAGGTTATTCCCACAATTTAATACATGGAAATAAAAGGCACGTCTTATGAGTAAGGAAGAAACAATATTATTATCGAGAATCAAATAATGATAATCTCTTACCATAGTACGTTTGAATAATGGAAGATAAAAAAAATGGTATCCCTTACGAGTAGTAATTTTAAGAGTATGAAAGAAAATGACATCCCTTACCATAATAAGGTTAAGAGTATGAAAGAAAATGATATTTCTTACAAGTAAGAAAAGAAAATGACATTCCTTACCGTAATAAATTTAAGAGTGTGAAAAGAATGATATTCCTTACCTTGATATTGTGAAACAAGTTTATAGCCGAACAAATCCTTCCTTGTTTGTAGCAGTAAAGAATCTGACTTTTGAGTCTTCTAGTGTTTTTTTAAAATCTCTTTATGTTTTTAAAATAATGTTACTCTCGAAAAGATAGGCGGCATAGACTCAAGAATCACTCAATTCGGAGTTAATATGAATGAGTTGTGAATTTTCAAAACTAAGACTGAAAATAGTGACGAAAATCAGAATAGGTTACGGTTTTTAGTATTTTAAGGCATGAAGATGATTTCAGATGACTTTTCTTCCTTCTTCAAAGTTGTAGAGGACAAAAAACTGAAGAGACAGGCTTTTAATTCATTAAATTCTGACAAATAATGAATTTACTACGATTTTTCGAAAGAGTTGCTGTACATAAGAAAATTCTACTCGGGAATTCAAAGAAGAATGCAAAAGATTTCAAAACTAGGAATGACTTAAGAACACTTAGAGAGAACTTACACAAAAAGTATTTAGAGAGAGAAAGAAAGAACAAGTAAGGAAGTTTATGAAAAATCCTTAAGTTAAGGCTTCTATTTATAGCCAAAAATCTTATCATTCATTTAATCTAAACCATTCATTTAAAGATCATCTTTTAATCTACACCATCCATTTCAAATATTATATTATCTTTAATCTATACCATTCATTTCATATCACCTAATAATCACCTAACTTTATATTATAAACAAATCAATTCAATTATTCAACAATAATTCACACTTTAATCTACACCATTCATTTCATATCACCTAATAATCACCTAACTTTATATTATAAACAAATCAATTCAATTATTCAACAATATTTCACACTTTAATCTACACCATTCATTTCATATCACCTAATAATCACCTAACTTTATATTATAAACAAATAACTTTTATCAATTCAATTATTATGACTAATTGTTATAAATACAGTATAGTTAGCTCTTAGATATCAAGTCAATAAATTAATGAAATACAACTGTTTAAATAACATCATAATAGAGATAACAATAATGTAAAATAAAGCATACGTTACTGTGTAATGACAATTATTGATTCAATAATGTGAATTACTGTGCATATGTTACTGTGACAATTATTAGGTTCAATAATTTTAAAAATAGTGCAACAACAATTATTGACTCAATGATATAAAATACAGTGTAATGACAATTATTAAATCAATAATGCAAAATACTGTGTAACAACAATTATTGAATTGATAATATAAAATATTATGCAGTGACAATTATCGATGAAATGATGCGTAACAGTTAAGGTGTCAATTATCAGACCAATGATATGAGACACTATGCAATACCGTGTGTTACTGTAGAGTACCGAGTGCTACAGAAAATACCAATAACTACCGTATGCTACTATTCTTTTATCACCGGTATTTTAACAGTTCCGTTGACTATTTTTATTTAAAAAGGTTATTTCTGTCGTTTTCTATATCCGACAAATATTCCGTTGTGGGGTCCACCAATAATTTGTTATTTCGGCGCCGTCGTACGACACGAATATTCCCCGACCAAACGAATATTCCCCGACAAAGCGAATATTGTCCGACAAAATAAAATTTGCACATAACATCCTTAACTTTTAACTTTATTGATTTAACCACTTACTGTTTCAAAAAAATATATATGAAAAAAAATTAAATTTTGTATTTCATAAAATTCGGGGTCTTACAATAATCATACCAAACAACAGTTCATCTTTGCACTACGGGCCAAAGAGAACATTCACCACGTGCCATAAAAGATACCGAACAGATGTATCGCCTTTAACCTATTATATCGCCTTTAACCTATCATCTGTTCAACAAATATATCACATCTGTGCCCCCGGCCACAGATATTCACAACAGCTTGATTTTTGGATGATTAGAATGATATAAATGATGAACAGAAGAAATAGGATAACAATAAGTATCGGAAGTTTACTTTGTACAGATTCAAATAATGTCCAAATTGTCAACATGATGTGGAGTGAAATTTAAAAATGATATTCAAGATCCACAGTTCATAATAACGGTTACAATTCAATAGAAAGGTTCACGTAAATAGGAAGGTTCAGTTGAAATAATGAAGTTCAACTATTATGGAACATATAATATTTTCAGGAATTATAGAAGCAATAGTTCCATAATAAATTTCGATTTAGGAGTATGAAAGAAAATAATATCCCTTACCGTAGCAGGTTTGATTAACAAAAGGTGAAGGAAATTAATACAAAGGGTTATTCACCAACAGGCGGCAATCCGCTCCGTAAGGTTATTCCCACAATTTAATAGAATTTGAGTACAAAGAGTTATTCACCAAACAGGCGGCAATCCGCTCCGTAAGGTTATTCTCAGAGATTAATAATGAATGAATACGAAAGGTTATTCACCAACAGGCGGCAATCCGCTCCGTAAGGTTATTCCCACAATTTAATACATGGAAATAAAAGGCACGTCTTATGAGTAAGGAAGAAACAATATTATTATCGAGAATCAAATAATGATAATCCCTTACCATAGTACGTTTGAATAATGGAAGATGAAAAAGATGGTATCCCTTACCGTAGTAAGTTTTAATAATAGAAGATGAAAGAAGATGACATTCCTTACCGTAATAAATTTAAGAGTGTGAAAAGAATGATATTCCTTACCGTAATAAATTTAAGAGTGTGAAAAGAATGATATTCCTTACCGTAATAAATTTAAGAGTGTGAAAAGAATGATATTCCTTACCTTGATATTGTGAAACAAGTTTATTAGCCGAACAAATCCTTCCTTGTTTGTCTATGTAGCAGTAAAGAATCTGACTTTTGAGTCTTCTAGAGTTTTTAAAATCTCTTTATGTTTTTAAAATAATGTTACTCTCGAAAAGATAGGCGGCATAGACTCAAGAATCACTCAATTCGGAGTTAATATGAATGAGTTATGAATTTTCAAAACTAAGACTGAAAATAGTGACGAAAATCAGAATAGGTTACGGTTTTTAGTATTTGAAGGCATGAAGATGATTTCAGATGACTTTTCTTCCTTCTTCAAAGTTGTAGAGGACGAAAAACTGAAGAGACAGGCTTTTAATTCATTAAATTCTGACAAATAATGAATTTACTATGATTTTTCGAAAGAGTTACTGTACATAAGAAAATTCCACTCGGGAATTCAAAGAAGAATGCAAAAGATTTCAAAACTAGGAATGACTTAAGAACACTTAGAGAGAACTTACACAAAAAAGTATTTAGAGAGAGAAAAAAAAGAACAAGTAAGGAAGTTTATGAAAAATCCTTAAGTTAAGGCTTCTATTTATAGCAAAAAATCTTATCATTCCTTTAATCTAAACCATTCATTTAAAGATCATCTTTTAATCTACACCATCCATTTCAAATATTATATTATCTTTAATCTACACCATTCATTTCATATCACCTAATAATCACCTAACTTTATATTATAAACAAATCAATTTAATTATTCAACAATAATTCACACTTTAATCTACACCATTCATTTCATATCACCTAATAATCACCTAACTTTATATTATAAACAAATCAATTCAATTATTCAACAATAATTCACACTTTAATCTACACCATTCATTTCATATCACCTAATAATCACCTAACTTTATATTATAAACAAATAACTTTATCAATTCAATTATTATGACTAATTGTTATAAATACAGTATAGTTAGCTCTTAGATATCAAGTCAATAAATTAATGAAATACAACTGTTTAAATAACATCATAATAGAGATAACAATAATGTAAAATAAAGCATACGTTACTGTGTAATGACAATTATTGATTCAATAATGTGAATTACTGTGCATATATTACTGTGACAATTATTAGGTTCAATAATTTTAAAAACAGTGGAACAACAATTATTGACTCAATGATATAAAATACAGTGTAATGACAATTATTAAATCAATAATGCAAAATACTGTGTAACAACAATTATTGAATTGATAATATAAAATATTATGCAGTGACAATTATCGATGAAATGATGCGTAACAGTTACGGTGTCAATTATCAGACCAATAATATGAGACACTATGCAATACCGTGTGTTACTGTAGAGTACCGAGTGCTACAGAAAATACCAATAACTACCGTATGCTACTATTCTTTTATCACCGGTATTTTAACAGTTCCGTTGACTATTTTTATTTAAAAAGGTTATTTCTGTCGTTTTCTATATCCGACAAATATTCCGTTGTGGGGTCCACCAATAATTTGTTATTTCGGCGCCGTCGGACCAAACGAATATTCCCCGACCAAACGAATATTCCCCGACAAAGCGAATATTGTCCGACAAAATAAAATTTGCACATAACATCCTTAACTTTTAACTTTATCGATTTAACCACTTACTGTTTCAAAAAAAAATATATATATGAAGAAAAATTAAATTTTGTATTTCATAAAATTCGGGGTCTTACATAACACGTGACTGGATATTGATTTAAATGAGGTTGATTAACTTGAACAGTACACGTACACTTATAAATCTTCACAAATACTCAAGATGACTTAAGCACACTTAGAGAAAACTTTCACAAGAAGTATTTAGAGAGAGAAAGAAAGAACAAGTAAGGAAGTTTATGAAAAATCCTTAAGTTAAGGCCTCTATTTATAGTCAAAAATCTTATCATAACCAAGATTTCCTAATTTAATCCAAACCGTTCATTTCAAGATAATGTTTAATCCATACCATTCATTTCATCTTTTAAGATAAACCATTCATTTAATTATCATCTTTTAATCTACATCATCCATTTCAAATTCTATATTATCTTTAATCTATACCATTCATTTCATCTTTTAAGATTTCCTTAATCTAAACCATTCATTTAAAGATCATCTTTTAATCTACACCATCCATTTTAAATTCTATATTATCTTTAATCTATACCATTCATTTTATATCACCTAACTTTAAATTATAAACAAATAACTTTATCAATTCAATTATTCAACAATAATTCACACTTATTCATTATTATGACTAATTGTTATAAATACAGTGTAGTTGGCTTTCTGAGTTAGATACCAAATCAATTAATAATGAAATACAACAGTTTAATCGACATCATAATAGAGATAACAATAATGCAGAAAATATGTAAAAGAAAGCATACGTTACTTTGTAATGACAATTATTGATTCAATAATGTGAATTACTGTGTATATGCTACTGTGACAACTATCAATTTAATAATATGAATTATTGTGGATGTGACAATAAAGTCAAATATTGTACGATAACCAATTTATCAGTTCAGTAATACGAAACACTGTGCAATGTCGTGTGCTACTGTGCAATACCGTGTGCTACTGTACAATACCGTATGTTACTTGTAATACCGTATATTACTATTCTTTTACCACTGGATATTTTAACAATTAAAAGTAATAGTACCATTGACCAATTAAAAATTGTTTATGTTATTTTCTATATCCGACATTTATTCTTTGTGGGGTCCACCTTTGTGGGATCCACCAATGATTGGTTCGTACGGCGCCGTCGTACGAATATTCCCCGACAGAACGAATATTCCCCGACCAAAAGAATATTGTCCGACATAATATAATTTGCACATAACATCCTTGACTTTTAACTTTATCAATTTAACTACCTACTGTTTCAGGAAAAAAAATATATATATATGAAAAAAAATTAAATTTTATATTTCATAAAATTCGGGGTCTTACAATAATAATATGATTATTTATGAAAATTATATTAATATTAAATAGTGCTTAATAACCTAAATAAGTTAAAGGTAAATATATATATATACACACACACACACACACACACTCACACACACTATGTAGAAGTCGTTTTGTATCTTTAATAATAGTTATATAAAATAAAATAATATAATTGTTTCTAATGTTGTGTTATTTACATATTTCAAAATAAAATTTGCAAAAGTTACTCATTTTAATATGCAAAATAATTATACATATGTAGGTAATTTGCCATGTGTTACCGTGATTGAGAAAAAAATTATTTGATTTGATAAATAGATTATATGTTTAGAAAGTAATGTTATTTTTATTAAAATGAAAGTTACTAAATATGACACAAATGTTACTCATTTTGACATATTAATTGCACATATATAAACTTGGAAAAAAAATATTTAATTTTGATATTACATAATTTGACACATATAACCATAAATGAGGAAATTATTATATAATTTGACAAATAAATCATATGTTTTGAAAGTGAGATTACTTTTTATTGACATAAATTTAGTAAAAATAACACAAACGTTATTCGTTTTGATAAACTGATTACACATATATATACTGGGATAAAAAAATTATACAAAAATTACGAAATTTGACATATTTGATACCATGATTGAGGAAAATATTATATAATTTGACAAATAGATTACGTGTTTAAAAAGTGCTGTTCTTGTATTAAAATTGGTCACTAAAAAAATGACACAAACAATACTCATTTTGACATACTAATTACACGTACTTATACTTGGATAAAAAGTTTGATGCAAAACGTAATTTAATATACATGCTACCATAATACAGAAAAAAATTACAAAAAAATTACATGATCTGATAAATAGATTACATGTTAAAAAAATGATATTATTTTTATTGATACGAATTTACTAAAAACGACACAAATATTGCTCATTTTGACATACTAATTACATATATATACACTTGGATAGAAAGTTTGATATAAAAATTACGTAAATTTGAAATATGTGTCATCGTAATTGAGGGATTTATTATATAATTTGACAAATAGTTTACATATTTAGAAAGTATTTTCACTAATTTTGAAATAAAAGTTACTAAAAATAACACAAATGTTACTCGTTTTGACATAGTGATTATACATATATATACTTGATAGAAAATTTGATACAAAAATTAAGCAATTTGACATATGTATTACTATAATTGAGAAAAAAATTATATGATTTGATAAATAGATTCCATGTTTAGAAAATGATGTAACTTGTATTGAAATGAAAATTACTAATAATGATATAAATATTACTCATTTTAACATATTGATTACACATACGTATACTTGAATAAAAATTTGATATAAAAAATACGTAATTTGGACATATGTGTTACCATAATTAAGAAAAAAATTACATGATTTGACAAATAGATTACATGTTTATAAAATAATGTTACTTGTATTGAAATGAAAGTTACTAAAAATGACATAAATGTTATTCATTTTGACATACTGATTACAGATACATAAACATGGATTAAAAAATTACATAATTTGACATATATGTTATCATAATTGAGAAAATGATTATATAATTTGACAAAAGATTACATGTTTAGAAAATAATATTATTTGTATTGATATGAAATTTACTAAAAATGACACTAAAATTACTCATTTTGACATATTGATTACATATACGTGTACTTGAATAAAAAACTTGTTGATTATATTATGTAATTTGACTATGGGTTACCATATTTGAGGGGGAAAAAAATACACGATTTGATAAATAGATTATTAAAAATATAAATTTATGAATTAGGAATTACAAACTTTATATATTCAGCATTAGAAATTTATTTAGTCTTTTAAATGTATCTTTTAATTTATTTAGTCTTTTATATATATAACTTACTATGAAAAAATAAAAAAATTATTATCTATCTTATAATTACAGGACTTAGTAATTAGAAGATATTTTATTTAAATTATAAATTTTGTTTTACTTTTTTAATCAAAAAATTTATGAGTTATCCTATTTGTATCTATCATCTTTTTCAAAATTTGCACAGGTTTCCAAGATGGTTACTTTAGGCCTTCCAATTTCTGGCAGAACAATTGGTCCCAAACCATGTGCCACCAAAGAGTGCCAACTTGTAACCAAACCCATTCAAACAAAGAATCCTTACAGCCAAAAAAAGAAAAAATAAATATCAAACAGAAATGATTATATTAAAATTACATAGTTTTAGACTTTAGTGATTATGCACCAACACAGTTCATACTCAAAATCTTTCACCAACCTTTTTTTCTCTACCCATTGTAAAACAAGACCAACTAATTTCATTAACGATAAAGGGACTGTGCACCAAGTAACTTGGTACTCGGATCCCTCACAATTTCTCACAATTACAATCAAACTAGACATATAGTACCTCTTCTAATTCCCTTAGTTCTTCCCCACCTAGCTTTGTTACTTTGTAGATTGGCCCCCAATTTGATCAATTATCTTTACAACCCCCCCTACCTCCCTTTTGTCTTTTATCCAACAAATCCAACCTCTGCTGATTCTTGCTGGATTGCGCCAATGATGCTTCACAAAGAGACCAGACATGCTCAGCTCTAACAAAACAGACCAGACGCTGTATCTGAATATATGTATATAGAATTCTTGGAGACAAAGGAAAGAGAAACTGCAGTTCAAAGTACGAGCACACGCACTGCCAGAAAGGAGCACTGAGTCTCAGCCTTCCATTTGCCATGCAGCAGCCGCCTAAATAGTAGCTTTTTGACTCTTGATAACAAAAATAAAATTAAAAAAAAAACCAACCATGATCCATCAGCTCAGAATCCAGAGCAATGACAATTCTTCAAACACAAAAATGTTTCTTTTTAAAAAAAATCAAAAAGTTTAATGGGTTTAGCTATGTATTGGGCTGCAAAAAAGGAAAAAAGCAGAGCCATTAATGCTTCTTTTTCTCTTTAGGATATCAGGTTTTGCAAGTTGGGTTCTTTCAAAATTCAAAATGTTGGGAATTGTTTGAGCCGATCAGCAAAACTTGGCAGACTTGAATGCAATTGGATACATGAAGGAATTTGAGTAAGTGAATCTGATTATCTGGCTGGTTTTCAGTGGCATTCCACCATTCACTAAGCAGTCATCAAAAGAGAGCCTCTTGAAAGTTCTTGGATTCACAATTCTTGCAGAAGCAAACCAACCGCAATGGAGATGTATGTTGGAAGGTGCACACCCATAAACACAGGTGTTCACTATCTGGACTATGTATTGTGGTATCCCAGTTGATGATCCCCTGCTTTGTGAAATGCTCAAATCTCTGTTTGTGCAACTCCCTGATCATAAATTTAGACAATTGGTACTAAAACTGACCACCCTATTTGAGGAAATCAAATAAAAAGTTCAAAAAGTACAATTTTTTAGGAAATTTTAGAATGAAAAACTTTACCATATAGCAAAAGTTTTCTGTGGTTCAGGTATGCATGTTCTGTTTTCATGGTTGTAGTGATTCCATTGCTATTTCCAGAAGCTGAATTTGAATATTCCCTGTATGAACCTGCAAAAGGAGAAATAAGGAAATGTACAAGTACAAGATTTTAGTGAAAAGGAAGCAGAAAGATTAGTTTCAGAAGCTCAAGAAAGTACCTGCATGAAGTTCAATATTGAAGACTGTAATGATGAGTACCATCAAGTAGAAGTTGTTATGAAAAGAGCTCATAATGGCCTTAAATGAAAAAAGAAAGCAAATTATTCTGAGAGTTTTGTAGTTTGGCTTCTCATGAATATTCTCGTTGTTAAGATTAATTTCTACAATTCTGTGTGTACATGGGTGTGTGTGTGTGTGTGTGTGAGAGAGAGAGAGAGAGAGAGAGAGAGAGAGAGAGAGAGAGAGAGAGAGAGAGAGAGTAATGAATGAGATTTCTTGAAATCTTGATGAGCCTCAACTGACATACAAAGATGCATGCGTATGGCCTCTAGAGTTTAGAGCAAAGTATAAAAGGGAGACTAGAGAGACGCAGAGGCTTTGAAAGTAAAATCACAATTACTTCAAAGTTCCAAATTAAATATACTCACTTGAGTTCTCTTCGGCCATGAGTCATTTGTTACTATTTAAATATTTGGTTATGACTTAATTTTTAATTTATAAATTATTTTTAAGAAGTTATAATTTTTATTTTTCACACATAACTAAAAAGTGATTTTAAATAAGTAAGTTTGACTAAATATAATGACCATTTTATCATTCATCTTCTTTTCAAATTACATTAATCTCTCTAGTTATCTCTCCCTCTCTCTTCCCCTCTCTCTACTTTTTCTCTCCCTTCATCTATATTTTATTTTAATTTTTTAATTGATATTAAAATTTTAAAAATAATAATTAAATTTATATTTATTAAAATAATTTTTTCACAATATTTATTTAAGTTTTTCTTTCTTTAAATTATTTTGAGGTTTGCAAGTTTCAAAATGTAGAAAGAATAATATAAAAGTAATGATAAAAGGAGAATAACACTATATTAAAATGACTTGAAGAATAATAATAATTCTTATGATAAAATGTCAAATCAATATTTTTATTATTAACGTCTTTTTAGTAATTTTTATAATTTATTTAATTTATAAGTTTATCAGCCAAACACTTTTACACTAGTTTTAACTTAATTTCCAACTTATAAATTAAATCGGTACCGGACATTTTTTTTTGTTAATCACAATTAAAAAAAACTTATAACCATTTTAAATTTTAACTTATAAGTCATCACCGATTTCTATTAATTCACCACTGCTTGAAACTCTTCCATACAACTTTGTAATGTTAACTTGTTTTCTACACCCTTGTAAGTAGTACTGTAGTAGTAATAGTAGTTTAGTTTAAACTTTAAAGTCTGTTTTGTACTTGGTTCAATAAATTACTCCATCAAGCTAGAAGCCGGCGCGGTGCTTAATTTTGCATTACTTAATCTAAAAATGCATCCTTGCTGGCTTTCCGGTCTTCTTGATTAGCTTTATTGTCTTCTTGTACAGGAATTAAGTACTATTAATTGGCATAAATTCTTCAATGTGTGTCTACTTGAGCAACATACACCTTTTACTTCTCGATACGGGTGACATAATTTCAACTTCTATTTTCTGCGCAGTATATCTCTTCCTAAAATTTTAAGTATTAAAGATATTACAAATAAATTAGAGTTTTATATCAACAAGTAAAAAGAAAATAACTAATATATATGGATGTACTTAAGATCTAAAAGCTTAAATGTTTGGGCTAAATTGAGTTTTAAATATATGTGTTAGTGTCTTGTGTATGCGCATGTGATGAACAGTCTTCCTGTTTTTTCTCAACATTAATTACATAATAATTAATTTGTTTCTTTTAAAATGAGTCCCCAGTTCTTTCCCTACACTAATTAAATACTCCATCTGTTCTAAGATAAAAATCTTAATCGACTTTTTGTGTATATTAAAAAACGAACTAAAATAACAAAACTATCCATATTTAAAATTGAAGTTATCTAAAAACTTCTCATTGGAATCAATTTCATTAAAATATTTAATACAACTTTCAACTCTAAATATTTGAATTCATTCAAAAAGTCGTTATAACTTCTTATCTAATTGCATAATTTTTGTACATGACAAATAATACTGCATACATAAACATAAAGAATAGAAATATAGAACAATTAATACTAATGGTATTATTATAGAATTTTTTTGTTGTAAAAAAACAAATTATTTAAGATAAATAGGTATTTAAATTGAGACTATCCAAAATAATAATAAAAACTTTTATCTCATGACGTAAGGAGTAATATTAATTTGTTTCTTCTAAAATGAGAGTTAAATGAGAATTCTTTATAACAAGATATGGTCAATTTTTCCATCAAAAATTTTGAGGCGACCGGGAGCGGCGATCGGTCGCCCACCCAGCAGTGTAAAACTCCACCTGTATTGATTGTCGACCCCAAACCCGACTCCATCAATACCAAAAATTGTAAAGGAGTGAGACTCGCGGTCGTCACTCTGTTCATCAAAATTAGTTCGTCGAAAAATGACTCTTTTTCATATTTTCAAAATCCTCTTATATTTAAAAATTCCCACACAAACACACCATGAGACTATATATGTAGAGCTAGTTCTCCATCTTAAGCAAATTACAGTTTCTCTTGGTCTAGAGTTTTTTCACATGAAATATACCAGACCACCTAGAAACATCACATCCCATGCCTTTTTGGTGTTTCCATTTGGGAGAGTATTTTAGCTTGAACAAACATATAGGTTGGTCAAAAAGCCGGTCTTCCCTTTCTATTGCACGCGATTATCCCAAATCAAATCGTACGAACGTTCTGCTAGTAGTACCAAATTCCAACATTTATCTCCCTTGCTGAAAAAAAATATATATTGAGCATCTTATAAGATAGGAAAAATGTCTATCACTTCTCATCTGTAATATAGTAAGAAAAGGTGCTGCTAGGCATAGCATTAGCAGGAACAACAGCTACTTAGTCAAGTAGCCTCCTACTTATGTCTCCCATTGTACAACTTTTTTCTTACCATTTTTTGCCAAAATGCATAATGTATATCATCATGTACACAGAACAAGATTTATTTTCAGAGCTTTGTCCAAATCCTATTTTCAAAGCAGTTGCACATTTGATATCTATATTCATTTCTCTCACCTAAAACTGTAGGGTGCACATAAAATAAAAAAATAGTCGAAAAATTGATAGGATTAAATCTTTAATAAACCAAATCAAAAATTCTAAAATAAAAAAACTAAATTCGACCGATCAGTTCCGGTTTGATTTCTACAAAAAACCGAAACCGACCGAACTACTTAAAATGTTAATATAATTATATAATTTTTATATATTTCTAATAATTATTTATTTTATATAATTATATATTTATATATTATAAAATATAAATTTAATCTATGGATAAATTTAAAAGTAGTAATGTTTTTCAACCTTTTCTTCTTCTATTTTTTACCGGTAAGATATGTGCCCACAATGTGCAACTGTTTTTTTCGTTATCATCAATTTGCATGGTTTTGCTTCCTGCTGGAACTTTCAGCTCAGGTGCGTATTTATTTGATTTTTTGATAATATTTTTTTCCTTAAAAAATATTTGTGAATTTCTAGACACTGACTTTTTATATTCATTTGTTGGATATAATTTGAGTAAATTATAATTCTACTAATTTTCCTCTATATGAGATTTATCTTCACACTTCTGTACATGGCAGGATTTATTGGAATGGCTTTGTCCGATGGTCTCTCATTAAACACATCCTTCGTTTTCTCTATCAATAATCAATGTCTTTTGGCAAATTACATCATCTCCATGGAGAGGCTAAAGCAGTGTCAATTGGTCGGCTGTGGGTAAAGTTGAAATTCAAGATTTACGGGTGGAATTTTTGATTGCATTACTTTATAACGAGGCGGATAACTGAAATAGACCGATTTAATCATACAAAAATTAATTAAGGAGTAAAAATTTAGACGATTTTAATTTTAAATTTTTTATAACCGACTTAAATAGTTTAATTTTATTTATATATATAAAACTGACCAAACCGACCGACCGTTGTGCACCCCTACCTAAAAGGATAACAAAAATAATTACAAATACACTCTTTGGGTAACTTCACTTGGCAAAATTTAGGATTAATAATTACAACCACCGAAGGTCGTTAGTTCGAGTAATATTATCCAACTCATGGTATCCATGAAATTGGGGGTCCGATTCTTGGCAAAGCTAAGGTGTATGGGTTTGTGGGTGTGTGAGTCAAATTAACAAAATAAATAAATAAATCAGGATTAATATATATTTTGGTCACCGTACTAGAGGTCTGTTTTTTTTGTAATTACTGACTCTTTTTTGTTACAAACGTATTGTTATACTCGAAAAAGATTACAAAATAGTCATTACTTAACATTTCGTCCAAAAAAATCAATCTCTAGTACAATGACTAAAATATATATTAACCCGCAAAATTTACTTGTAAAAGTGGCTACAATCATTATCATTCTAAAACATGTTAAGATATTATAACTGAGTTAGAATTTCATATTGAATAAATACTAAAGTAGTGAATGATCAATATATATTCTAAAATTTAATGATTTAAATTTTTGAGTCAAGTTAAATTCTAAATATATGTGTTAATATTTTGTATATGCATTTAAGATGTATGGACTCCCCGATTATTTCTCAACAAAACATGCATGCTACACTTTTTAGAAATTGTGACATTTGGGGTTTGTTAATTAAGTTATTAATTATTAATAAATATTATGAATTATATATAGTTGTTGAAGAAGCATGTGAAGGGAGTAAATTTTTTGCAGGCTTAGGAATATGCTCTTTTATTTAGTAGTACTAATTATTAAGAGGACTAAAAGAGGCTATGACTATGAGCAGTAGTTGGGTTGTCACTATCATAAACACATAGGTATCGTTTGATTCTCATCCTTAGGCCTAAGGAAAAAATTATGAATGAATTAATGAAATGGTGTAAGAAATGGAATGGGAATGCAAATGATCATTATTTAACTTTTGTCTATTGAAACGCTCATAGACACTCGTTGAGACTAGATTAGGATTATTTCTTTTTTACATTTATCTTTTAATTTTTTTTTAGTACATATTTAATGACACAATTATTACTTTTAGCACCGATATTAATAACACAATTATTTTTGATAAATTTTATTATATCGTTAATTATTTATAATAAATTTTATTATATGACTAAATACGATAATGTCTTGGAGACGATTCTAATTCGATTTAACTTGTAGGTTCTCTCGTTCTCTTCTAAGCACTCTTTTGACTGGCATACAGCACGAGCGTGCAGATGCTGGTTTTCAACCAATTAAGCTTTATTTATTTTCTAGTATATTCAATTCATTATCAGTCATAAACATATCCAAGATTCCAAAGTCTATATGATATGCTCTCATTATTACTTACTTCATTGACCTCAGTTTTTTGGCCAGGGCCCTTATTGGGGGACATCTAACAACCAAGCCAATATAAAAATTTAGGCGTGCCAATGAAAAGGGAGATGACATTTCCATGCATATTTTTAATTTTCAGTGCAGACGTTGAAGTACACATCTGTATAGTGTAAATTAAAATTTTGTACATTTACGTTTGAAAAAATATTCTAAAATTTAAAAACATTTACAATTCCAGTTTACTCCTTTGTTACAAAGTACTTTTAATATGCCACATTCATTAACCATGCCACAAGTTCACTCATGGCCCTTCTACCTCACCATCTCCTTTCTCTCTTCCTTGTCATGATCCCTCTCTACACCTCCATCAATGGGAAATCACTCAACCCTAATTGCCCTTCTTTCAACTGTGGCAACGGCCTCGTCTTTCGCTACCCATTTTGGCAACAAGGTAAACATCTTCAACACTGCGGTTACCCGGGATTAGGCATCTCATGCACTGATCAGAAACCATTGCTCAACCTCTCCAACAATATCTACCGCCCCAGAAATCTTAATTATTCCCAAAACACCCTTATTCTTGCCTATAGTGAAACAACTAGTAGTAATAAAATTTGCCCCGTGCCATTGCATAGTGTTACGTTTCATACAAGTACCTCTAGATTCTTAAAATATAGTATTGATAACAAAATGATACATTTTTTCTATAACTGCACATTTTATCCCCCTTCAATTGAGCATATAAAGTGTCTCCAATATGGAGCTAAGCACACGTACGTGTTCCCGGAGGCCGTGATTCCGGAGTTTGATTGGCGTGGCCATTGCGAGTCGATGGTGAGTATTCCGGTGATTGGGAAGGCTTTGGAAAATGTTTCTGATTTGGCTGTTGATTTTGGAGGAGTTTTGCAAGAAGGTTTTAAGTTCAAGTGGGAACCTGCAGACGGCGCTTGTCAATTGTGCGAAGCCAGTGGTGGATTTTGTGGGTATAATAATTATATTTATGATCAAAAGTTTGTTTGCTATTGTAGTGATGGACGGCATTTGGCTAATTGCCGCGATAAAGGTGATACCATTTCTTTAGTATATTTCTCTATTTCTTTATGAAATTAATATTTCTGCAAAACTTTACTTAAATGAAGATGAATCTATTTACTATTCATGTAAATAAAATTTGTGCGAAAATATAAATGTTCTCTCTTTATGAATGATATTCACAAAACTTTAAAATTGAAAATCGACCTCGATTAATTTTTAGAAATGAACAAATTTTGTAATTAATTTTTATACTATCTATTATTTTAAAAAACTAATAATTGTATATTCGTTATCGTTGTAAGAAATCGTTTAATCTTAATTAATTATGTAAAATATATCGTATTGGTTGAAGAATATAGTTTGTTATGCATCTGTTTTGGGCGAACAATTATTTGGATCGATAATGTGTATATTTGATATACTGTAAATTTGCAGGTGAGGTGGCCTCACGACAGTTCAAACCAAATTTTGCAGCCGTAGGTGAGCTCTTAATTTTACCAAGTAATTCTTTCAATTTTTGATCTATATTTGAGTACTAGCATAGTTTTGAATTTTACCCTACAATAAAATCCTTAACATGTCATTTATTTACAGGTGCACTGATATTAGGTGCTTCAGTAATTGCATTAATCTTATTTCACTTCATTCAAAAGAAAAAAGGCATACAGAAACGTGGATTTACTCAAATACCCAACGCTGGAAAATGATTGTGTTTTATGTGCATCGAGGTGCTTTTGGGTTTGTAATATGGTTACTATAGTTTTAGCATTGGGATAGCTTGTTTGTTTGTTTTTTTTTGAAATCTCGTTTTGATCCGAGATTTAGGTATTTCGATCTTAATTACTAGGTTAAGGTCTCATCAACGTACATTTGTTATTTAATTCTACGGCTCAATTTAAAAAGCTCCTATAAAATGTCAATCGAATCTTACAATGCGCTAGCTTAAATCTCATTTTCTTGTCACAAGTTTTTTTAAATGCCTATTCAATTTGAAATAAAATTGAATAAATAAACTAAAATTTATATGCATGACTCTTTTTTTTTTTTTACTCCAAAATGATAAGGTCGATTAACAAGAAATTATTCCTCCAAATAAAACTTCTCAGGCATATCTAGAACTTGAAAAATTCTTAAGAAAAAAGGGGGATTTTTTTTGTTGAAATTTTATTAGTTTTATTTAACTACTTCATCTATTACACTATATTTAACATGGTTCTTGATATTAATTTTTTTAAAGCTATAATTTAAGATATATTTCTTTCTTATTTTTTTTTTCCTTAAAATAAATTCTATTTTTTAATAATTTTAACTTATGTAAAAGTTGTACAATTATTCTTTGACTGGACTGGGGTAATAAATGTTTTATTACGTTAATTGGGCTTGTTCTGATACTCATTAGTCGTTGATATTTTGTCAGCCCATGAAAGCTTACTAGCAAAGTTATGAAATCACTTGACCAGATATATGCACTGTTGTTACCAAATTACAATGGATTTTATCTGATTTATCTGACCAATAAAAGGCTTCCACATGGGTTGAAAATCTAACCTTTAGATTGTCCCGAGCCATCCAAAAGAAGTGATCGACGTGTTAGGCCTCCGATCAGTAGTAGGCTTCGCTTGAATTTACTCAATCACCCTCCCATTCAAAGGACTATTTTTTTCTCCCTAATTTAGAGGAAAGTTTTTACCATGACCATTTGTTTTATTAATTAAATTTACTTTTATTAATATGAAGGTCGAGAATTTAAATTTTATCGACAAGAGATTATGAAGAGGTCTAGGAGGCAATATCGTACTATAAAAATTAAACTCATTAAGCTTATAAAAGAAGAGGTTATAAAAATAAATATAGAAGACTTACTACTGATCAAAAAAATTATCCATTTATTCTTATAAATCTTATGCAAATGGAATGTAAACTTTTAGTTACAGCAAATTAAAAAAATTAAACCCATTTATTAAGATAAGAGGATGCAAAAAATTGAGTTACCACCAATCAAAAAAATAAAACCCATTTATTAACATAGGAAAAAAGAGAGTTTATAATCATTAAACCAAGCAATTATTAATAACTATATAAATTAAGCAAAGTTTAATAAATGAGTCTCAATTCAATTTCATTATCATATTTAATAAATCACATTATATTTAGTTATTTCATTAATTTCATTGCTTTGTGGTCTCAGTTTCATTTCTAAAATTCGTGTGATTTCATTTTTCCTTTTATTTAAAATTTATTTCATACACCCCCTCCGCAATACTTTGTAAGTTAAGGGTGTTAAAGTAATTGCACACCCAATCTTCGTCGTCCTCCCAGAAAAGCGCTCAATACCAGCCTTCCCACGTAAACCGTACAGTTTTATCTATTAAAAGAGTGAAAGCAAACACAGGCAGCAGCTAGGGACACAGAGAGAGATGAACCTTTTCTCTTCTTCTTCCACTTCCTCAAGCCCAAAGTTTCCTCTCTTTTCCACCCAAAACCCTCCAATTCCCTCCAAATTCCATTTCCCAATTCCCTTCAAACCCATTATTTCCTCCCCTCCAAATCACCATTTCCCTCCATTATCAGCCCTTGATTCCCCATCCCCATCCCCATCCCCATCCCCATCACCACCTCTCCAAGAAAACCCATTTCCCCCCAAATCTCCAATCGAAGAAAATGATAAACTTACCCAAGAAATCAGAGCTAGCAAACAGTCCCTAGAGGAATTACTTGTTGTACGCAGACCAGTAATGGAATCTTCAGATGAAGACGAAGATGAAGAAGAAAGATTCTCTTCTTTATCCCCATCTCCAATTGATGCCAGTCTTTCTAAATTTGCAAAGAAAATGCCGTATTTTGAGCCCGAAAGAGTTGAATCAAGCTCAAGAGAAAGGCCTCTTATTGTCAATTTGGACTTGGCTCTGTATAAAGCTAAGGTTTTAGCTAGGAATTTTCGATATCAAGAAGCAGAGAATCTCCTTCAAAAGGTACTCCCTCTTTTCTAATTAAGCTATAAAATAGATTGGTGGTGTAAAATACTTGGCTATGCTTATATATAAAAAATATTTTTGAGATCGCACTATTTATTTTAATTTAATATTATTTTATACAATTTAACCTTTTAACGACGAATTACTAATGTTTTAATACTGAATTATTAATTTTATAACGACATTTAATAATTTAAAATAAAAGAACTATTAATTTTAAATTTTTTATGAGATTATATATAATCTTACGGAAATAATTTTAAAAATGATAAAAAAATAGTCCACTAGTCTAAAATAATATTAAATTAATATAAATAATCTAATTCTAAATATAATATATTTAATGTGAACAAACATAATCTTAAAGCATTGTGTACGCAGTTCATTTGTATTGATGTTGGTCAATTTTGGAATTGTGGTTTGGTTATGCATATGATTGATGATATTTGTATTGTCAAGTGCATATATTATTGGCCGGAAGATGGGCGCTCCTATGTGGCTCTAGGAAAGATTTTAGGCAAGCAATCTAAAGCAAATGAAGCAAGAGCAGTATACGAGAAAGGTTGCCAGGCAACACAAGGGGAAAATCCCTACATTTGGCAGGTTATTTTCTCACTCTTTAATTCACTGTAGTACTAAGTAGCATATTTAGCTTTCTAGTTAAAGAAGCTACTTAACTAAACACCAATACTGTGGTCCATATTCTTACTTCAGTTAACAGAATAAGTGTCCGATTTAGCAATTGTAGCTTGTAATAATATGTACTGCTTCAGCTAGATACAAGGTTGCAAAATGTACTTCAAAGTCCAACCACTTGTTTTATAGAACTCGAGCACATGATGCTGATTTATAGGACACAAATTCAAAGATTGTTTTAGTGCTGACAATCACCTGTATGGAAATGACTTAGACTGTATATTGTATTATGCTCAGCTTGTTTATTGTCCCCTAAATTTCTGACTTGAAGTTTATATGGACGTGTTCCTTTGTAACAGTGCTGGGCTGTTCTGGAAAAGAAGATGGGAAATACGAGAAAAGCTAGAGATTTATTTGATGCTGCCACAGTTGCTGACAAGAAACATGTTGCAGCTTGGCATGGATGGGCAGTTTTAGAGCTGAAAGCCGGAAATATTAAGAAAGCTAGGAATTTACTTGGAAAAGGTCTCAAATATTGTGGTAAAAACGAGTATATATACCAAACACTTGCAATGCTTGAAGCTAAAGCAAATCGGTTTGAGCAAGCACGCTATTTATTCAGGCAGGCTACCAAGTGTAATCCCAAAAGTTGTGCCAGTTGGCTTGTAAGCATTCTTTGAGATTATGATTCTATGTTAATAAAAAAATTGTGTCGACAAAGTGCTAATTATATCCCTCATCTTTTGTTTCTATAGGCTTGGGCACAGCTTGAAGCCCAACAGGACAACAATGCTGTTGCTAGGCAGATTTTCGAGGTTCGTTGTTATTTACCTTAGATTTTTTTGTTAACTTCAATATCAGTTTTTCATGATTAGAAAGAAGCCAATACCGAAATCATCTTCCGAATTCCTTTCACTTACTTTTATGACATATGACTCTGCTATGTCGTTTAGTTTAGCGATCATTATATATGTGATACTTTCCTATCCTCAAGCAGAAAGCAGTCCAGGCCAGTCCCAAGAATAGGTTTGCTTGGCATGTGTGGGGAGTGTTTGAAGCTAAATTGGGCAACATTGATCAAGGAAGGAAACTTCTAAAGATAGGCCATGCACTGAATCCAAGGGATCCTGTTCTCCTTCAGTCTCTTGCTTTACTGGAATACAAAAACTCAACGGCAAACCTTGCTCGAGTCTTATTCAGAAGAGCCTCTGAATTGGATCCAAGACACCAGCCAGTGTGGATTGTAAGAGTTTGTTCAATCTTTTAGTTACACACTAACACTCATAATTCTAGCCTTTTCCCCATCAACAGCGGTGATACATGAAACACTAAAAAAAGTTGAGAAGTGAAGAATAAAGTCCTCTATATTATTAATTATTCAAGTTGTCTAACAGAAGCTGATTGACTTGGGTTAATGCAGGCATGGGGATGGATGGAGTGGAAGGAAGGCAACATAGCCACAGCCAGGGAACTATACCAAAGAGCGTTGTCAATAAATTCAGCCAGTGAAAGTGCTGCACGCTGCCTCCAGGTAAAGCCATGCAATTTATATGATTTTATTTCCAATGCTGGATCATTATAGTTTTTTGTTTTTGGTTTGGTTCCGAGTGCTGCAACTCTGCAACAATTGTACATTCTCTAAAATCAAGACCTATATAATGAAATTGCAGGCTTGGGGTGTTTTAGAACAGAGAGCTGGCAATCTATCTGCGGCTAGAAGGCTATTTAGATCTTCACTGAATATAAATTCTCAGAGCTATGTTACATGGATGACATGGGCATCAATGGAGGAAGACCAGGGGAATGCTATACGTGCTGAGGAAATCCGAGACCTCTATTTCCAGCAGGTATTTCTCATGGCCAATTGCATATATTAAGCCATAACTAAAGGCTCTTGGTCATCACGTACTGTCCTTACATGGTATTTCTCATGGCCAATTGCATATATTAAGCCATGTACTGTCCTTACATGGTATTTCTCATGGCCAATTGCATATATTAAGCCATAACTAAAGGCTCTCGGTAATCACGTACTGTCCTTACATGGTCATCACGTACTGTCCTTGCATACATTGAGTGATTCTGGAATTAGGTTAGATTCAAGGTCTTGCAAGTTAACTTGTGTTGGAATATGCATGTTTGTACTCAGCTTTACTTATTTACACTCACGTTAGGTATCTACACTAGTGGGATTTCATGTTTCAGCACTGAATATCTATGTTACAGATATACTTGGCTAAGAGCCTAAAAGTAAGAAATTACCTGCTAATGATATTTGAGACTAACACTAGACTGATTTGTGCAAAACAGCGTATAGAGATTGTTGACGATGCTTCATGGGTTATGGGGGTCTTTGACATCATTGACCCAGCAATTGATAGCATTAAGAGACTATTAAATATTGATCAGAACGTATATTACAAGGTCAATAGTTCTAATGATAGCGGCGGCATCAAAGAAGAATCAGTTGGTGCTTCCACTGAATTTGTCAATGGAAAAAATACAGAGAATGGGAGTGGTTTCAATTTAGATGCTTTCATTCAGGGAAAGCTGTTTCTTGATCCATCTAAACTGGACATTATGTTGGAAAGAACATTTCAGAAACCAGTCACAGAGAGTTTCAACTCTTCAAGAATGATATGGAGACCCAGTAGAACTGCTAAAACATCGCCAATGATCTGAGTCGATAAATTGCAGCAAAGAGTGCAATTTTTCGATATCAGTTTATGCTGCAGCAAGGAGTGCAATTCGATGTCAGTTATGCAGCATTCTTTGTTCATAACCTCAAGAGGTGCATGAATTTTATTGTGATAGTAACCTCGGGTCTAGTCTGTAAATTTCCAGACTGCACAGTCTTTTCATTTCCTTTTATTCAACAGTCTACACAGCTGAAATGTAACAATAGCAATTCTTAGTAAATTGGCAAAAGAGCATAGAATTTAGCAAATGTAACTTGTTATTCTGAATGTACATTTGAAAAAAAATAAATACATCAGATAGTTTTCTATGGTCTGTTGTAAGATTGCTCAATGTGTTAGATTCTTCATTTCGGATGAGAATTCAGTCACATCTAGCATGGTAACAAGGTTATAACTTATATGAGACTAACTACATTACTATTGCCTAAACAATCTGGCTTTCGACTGGATCATTATAAATGAAAATTTAATTAATTCATAAATAAATTGCTATGCTTTCAGCTGCTATTTACTTCTTAACAGCCTTCACGTACTCCTAGATAATATAAGCACACACTTGAAATGACACAATTCATGTCAAGTGAGCCAGTGAGGCTCCAAAACAGTTTTACAGTGTTTGGACATAAATATCAGAACAGCGGGAGAAAGGTACAGTTAATAAATATCTATTTCACACATGACCACAACTATAAAATATTAGAAGGGGAAATACAAGATAAAAGAAAGGAACATTTCATTTAAACTTCAATGTCTATCATATCAAAATTTGGGGTTCTATAACAATTACGATACATAAAACTAAAGCAGCATTTTGTAATAACCAAATTACTCTTCCATGCAATTTTCCTCTGCTTGTTGTTGGGAAACCTTGACTTTGATCTTTGGCAATGTGAGAGATGGTTCTTCTCGGAGGGCCGCAGGAGCCTTGACCATGTGAATGCTCTGCTCCAGCTCCTTTGCTGCTTCTCTGCGCTCGATGGTCTTCTTTCCCTTCATCCTGCAAAATTTTTCACAAGAGGGTAAAAATAGGAGGGTTTAACAAACTTATAAATCTTCCAATGCTGAAATAACAATGGCACAAACCTCATCTTGTGGTGCCTGGCCTCCCTATCAACTCTGACTTTTTCAATCTTCTTAATGGCCTTCAAAGTATTCTCGGCAAGATTCCTGTCATATCTCTCTGGCCTATTACGCTTCCTCTCAAATTCAAATGTTGAATCCTTAAAAATGAGATATAAAAGAAAAAATGTCAACCAAAATCAACATTAGTCAGATGCCATTCAACAAAAAGTCACATCTAACCATACAAAAGTAAGTTTTTGCACCTGGGTCATATCCTTTCCATGTAACCGCCTATAGGCCTTGGTCCATTTCACTTTGCGAGGGTTCCTCTTCATCTTGAAATTCTTGTGGCATTTAGAACGACAAAATCTGAAAATCTGCATTTGGCAATAAATTATAGTCTTTAACCATAATTTTTTGTGAAAAAACTCCAAGAGCACAAACTATAAGTAGAAATGCAAACCCACCCCTTTCCCCCCACCCAAACCCTCTATAAACTCATTAGGAAAAAAAGAGAACATTAGCTTAGCGTTCAACCATACCCATTTAACAAAGCTAAAAAGCTGACATTCAAATAAAATACTCAATCTAATGCTAATGTCCAGTGGGGAATGCAAAGGTAGAATGAGTGTTCATTAACTAGTACTTCGAATGATTGTCAAATTTGTAATGCATTTGCTTTTTATCCCAAGGAGGGGCTCTTATACCCACTTTGGCAAAAATGGAACTATCTTTCTATACAAATCATATTCCCATATATAATACTCCCTCCGATCCGTAAAAAGAGTCCAATTTGTAAAAAAGATTATTCAACAAAAGAGTCGTCCTTTTGTTTATGATAGTATAAAATGCCAAAATATCCTCATGTTTCACATCATTTTTTCACTATCATGCCATCACTACTATATTAAACTCCCATTATATTTAGGCATAAAGATGGCACAAAAATATATCGTTAAAGTTTGCAAATTCTGCAAATGAAACTCTTTTGGTGGAACGGAGGGAGTAGCATATTCACAATCCTGAATTCTTACGCATGTAGGTTTCCTCAAGTTAAGGGTAAATTCATTTAAGGCAAGCTAATCAGGTATCCAGACTACTAATCAGGTATTAACCTTGAACTCTTAATCAACTAAATCCTAACAAATTTTTTTTTGTATTGGCACCAAAATATATAAAGACATATGGGCTACCGCACATATAAATATTTAAACAAATAGTAACAAAGCGGGAAATAATCATACCTTTGCATCATTCCTAACAAACTGAATTCCATGACCAGGATATACAGTTGATGAACAGAACCAGCATTTTTCCAACCTCATTTTTACTCAATTTTGTCTATCAAAGTAAAACCCTAATTTCAGAAACATACAGCGAAACAAATCAATAAAAAATTAAAATCCGAAAATCTCTAAATTCATCTATGCTCTTTTCTGTATCAGAGAGAGAGATAGAAGAGAGACTTACAAATGGAGATTTGGGAAGTTAAAAGACGTCGGCAGAGCCTCCCGCTGATGGTTAGAGGTAGAGGGGCATTGAAGATTCAGCGTTTTATTGTAACATAAATTAAGTAATAAACGACGTCGTTGAATCTCTGCTTAGACACGGGATTGACTTTTTAGTTTTTAGCAGAGGACCAGAACCCTGGTTGGGCCAATTTAGAGAAAAATTGGGATATTAGTGCGTGGTATTTTAAGTCAATTATATAGTGTTATTTTAATATGTAGAGTAAGTTTAGATATAAATAATCCATTACATATACTAAATACAGTGTGTAATTGACATGAAACACCACGTAACAATATCCCACAAGTACCGAATAATTTCTCTAATTTAGAAAACACAGAGCTTGTAAGCCGATATATAGTTGAAGCCCAAGCTATAAATTTAAATTCAATTACTCCGCCCGTACGATTCCAAAAAAAAAAAAAATATCTCACCTAGCAAAAAAAATTATATTATGTAAATAACTTTTTTTTTGTTGATATTAATATAAAATGACATAAAATTCACAAGTTTGATATCATAATTTTATTATCATGTTAGTTTAGAATCTTCATGACGGATTAATTAACTTATATATTAGAAATTGTTTGCTTTGGCGCTTGATGCTTGAGATTGAGTTTGTTGATCCAACTATATATCAATTTGCTATTGGGAATACTCCACTAGTTAAGTGCCATTCTTTTTGGTTGAAGTTCAGCAGGAAAACAACAACATATATGACTAATATGAGCGCACCATATTATACTTGCTCTTTTTCAAATTGATAGTTAGCTTTTCTGTTAAGATATCACAAGTGTATTAAAGTCATATATTGAAAATAAATAATGAAAAATTAAAAGCATATTATGCATGGATGCCCAAGATATTAATTTAAACTTTTGAGTCAAATTAAATTATAAATATGCGTGTGTTAGTATGTCGTACTAAAAAATATTGTAAGCAATTCGGCAAATGAGTTCAACTTGATGCATTATGATTTATTAAACCAATAATTGCACATTCTACTAACTATTCATATTGGAACACTTTAGCTAATTATTTGTTATTGTACATGTAAACTACGTAAACTTAATTAAGTTTAATTAAATTCATACATATTTTATTTAATAAATGTAATTTGTACAGAGAGGTGATAAATGCACTTAATTTTTACCATTGTGTTATTCTAAGGTTAACGTGAGCAAATTTTATTTTAGGGTTGAGCTTAACCAATAAAATTTATAGAACATTTATCATTTGCATTTGCTTTTATATGTATGTATATGTATATTTCAAAACTCGAATCAGTAAGACTTAATTAGATTAATTCCTTGAATGTGTACAGTGAACACACGAATGTACTTTGACTTTTGCTTATGAATTGCATCTAACTTTGCATCTAACTTTTGCTTATGAATTGCAATTTTTCTCTTTATAGGCTTCCAACTTCATTAACTGACTTTGATTAGAGAGCTCCCTTGCCAATAATAGTGTTAACTAGTTTGGTTAATGTACTTTGACTTTTATTAGTTTTAGGAGAAGCTGATTAAAATGTTGGTCAGTTGACTTCAAGGTATAGGCTCCTAGGCTCTTTAGTAGTGTGCTTAAATAAATGCTTAATAAAATAGCCTCCTTACTTGCTTTAAGC
This sequence comes from Hedera helix, assembly GCA_947179155.2. Lineage (NCBI taxonomy): Eukaryota > Viridiplantae > Streptophyta > Magnoliopsida > Apiales > Araliaceae > Hedera > Hedera helix. Next base: position 38,444,804 of record OX359277.1, on the reverse strand, counting down.
GCTTTGGAGATGTTGATGATCGCGCTAAACATCTGGAATTACTAGTCATATTCATTTGTAGCAAGCTGTGCAGAGCATTGGCATTTAGACATATACTGCTTTCAGTGCCTAGTGTCTGGATATGCATGTAATCTGCAGCACATATCTAATATGTAATCTGCAGCAGATATTACAGCTTGGCTGATTCTAATTGTGGGATTCTGAAGAAAGGGCAAGAGACATTTGCAACCGGTTGCTATCTTCGAACCACTTCTTGAGGATCTGGTCATTCACGACTTTTACCAGTGGAATATCTTGTAATATCGCTAGATGAAGTACTGTTCATTCTCTTCAGGTTTGATTCTATTCATGTGCCCCCATATAAATTTGCATGGCCCAATCCCATATTCTGAACAAAATTCAGTTTATCAGAGCCTCATAGGAAAATCATTGTATTGAACTTGATTAATGCATAGTTTCTTGTTGTAAGCCTTGTCATAAGGAGAAATACGAGATGTGTAGGGAATTAAACCGAAAATTTCCGAACCTGTGAGAAACAAGATGGAAGAAAAAACACACCCTAAAGAAAAAATAATCACACGCACAAAACAATATTTACGTGGTTTGACAATTTGCCTACTCCACGGAATTGCAGGGATTTTTACTATTATCAGAAAACGACAATACAGTCTCCTCACGACTTACTAAAACTCTAATCACAAAACTCCTTTTGTACATCATGCGCACACTAATTTTCAATGGGCTACAAAACAGGCCAAAAATCCACGCAACATTTTTTGAGTCGGGTCATCAACCGAGTCGAAATATAACTAGACTCCACAAAAGCCCAACAAGATGCCCAATTGTGATCATATAAGTTATGATTGTTGTTGGGTTTTTAATTGAATTGATTAATACTCTTTTACTATCACATCCTTATGTAGCACTAATTGCCAATGTTATGCATACGTTAATTTAATAAAAGTATAATACTGAAGCATCTATGTTCATTTTGATGTCATGGAGGAAATGACTGAGGTTTTGAGTGGAAATCATAACTTCAACCACGTGTGTATATCATGTTTGAAGCCACATGTTGGTTTTGTATGATCCTTAAAAGTTGTAATGTGAAAATTCTCTCCAATTGGCTGTTAAATTTTATAATTTTTTTTGCAGGACCTAGATGATGATGCAATGCTGATAGGAGCACAGTTCTGTTGAGATTCTTTCTCTTCCATTTCGCTTGATGCAGTTAATAAAGGTGCATCCTATTCATTATATGCAAGGTTAGTTAAAATCACTTTCATTCATGCATATTAAAGCAACCTGACTAATTTTCCCTTTCTACTATTATAGCCTTATATCAACACTGCCATCTATATCTGGATTGTGTGCATATCAGATGCTTGTGCACATCTAATATCCTAGATTTAAGGCCATTTTTAGTCAGTTTATGTAAAAACTTGAACATGATAACTTAAGATCATGCATATTAATGTTTAGATCTAAATCCATCTCACTTTAGCTTGTATATTGGTGCCCATCCCCATACTTGGGGCAAAAATTACATATAAAAAAATAGCATATGTTTGTTCTCACAGGACTGAGTCTATCGGCTCATTAGAAATCCATTTACAGAGGAAACAAATCACTCTTGTTGATAATGATGGTGTCATGTTAAAGTTTTTGATGTGGGGTAACCAGGTTCTACTTGTCAATATTTTCAGGTAGAACATTGTTACTGACTCTTTCTTTACTACTGTTTCCTCTCTCATATATGGATACAATGCAATTTCTTTCAGTGTGGGAAGTATGCTTGCACTAGACCAACCTTTTATTGCAAGTTCTATATATAGTGCTCTTGAATCATTTGAAGAGATTTGTCTCGAATATGGTAGTGCAACACAACTCTATTTGGTGCCTTTAATTAATCATGAAGAACAGGTAAGTAATGGATATTTAGAAAGCATAGAAATTTGGAATGTGAATATAACTCTGGTCTTCTCAGGTATGTGTAGCATTGACACAAAATCGGTATCAAGGATCAAAATTGTTTAGTGCATTAGATCCAAGCCAGGGACCTAAAGTTTCTCAAGTGACCCTCCCATGTGATTCTCGGGGCTCCATAGACTGCAGTAGCTATCCTTTTCGAGTAAGTTTACCTTTTCTAAATTTCAAATTTTGGTCAGAAGCTATTCAACCTTCTAGTTTCGTTCTTCATGTCCCAGTATATTACTTATATGTAGATAGATGCAAATACTAGAGGTCCATTATCTATGCAAGTTTGCATGCCTATAAATTTCTTTTATCTTCAATCTTCACTTTTGGGTTTAAATCCTCACGAGGACAATTCAACACTTGCGAACTCAGCGACATAATTTATAATATTGACATATGGAAGTAATGCTCTTTTATTAGATAAAGGAAGATTTTATTGATCAGCAGCGAATTAATTATAACCATGTTGAGGACAAGAAGTCCTCCCAAAATAAAACCAAAAGATATGGAAGATAATAAGTGGGAAAAAATGGGGGATTAGTTAAGTTAAGCATCACTCATCAATCCCAAAGTATGAGCCAAAGAGAAGTTTAGAGAGAGTCTATCACAGAGCAAATTTCAAGCCACAAAAAGTCCTAATATTCTTCTCGATCCAAATTTTCTGCAGAAAAACAAGTAAATCTCCATGTCAGTTGTATGGCCAAAAAGCCGTGAAATTGAATAGCAGATCTGTCGCCCAAGATGGACAAATTCAATATTCACCCAAAACACACTAAACAAACAACAATACAACCGCTAGGCTATCAGACAATGAACGAACAAATGAGAGTGAGACTCACAATGCTGCATACACGTAATGCGCATTGGAGGATGCAGATTTTAAGGCCTATACATTTGACGTATTTTGTTAGTGTTAGCCAACCAAGAGTCAAGGACCACAAAAAGTTTTCAAGGATACTTTGGTTTTCAATCAGAGTCTTAATTTTCTATGTAATAGCTACTCAATGATTTTCATTTTGTAGATTGATTTTTCATTAATCTTTCTTACATCTTCAAAGTCTTCCAGTCATTTGTGGCCGACCTTCATGATAAGATGACTGGCACCAGCCTCTATGGTATTGTTACAGACATAAAAAGAGAAAATAGTTCCGCTGAGACCAGTTTCTCTATACGAATTGCAGAGACAACTGGAGCTATTTGGGCAAAGCTGCATTTTGTCAAATTTAGGTAGTAACATTTTTTATTTGCCTTTATAGAAATTAAATTAAAATAAGTTGTTTAACAAAAATGTCTACTTTGTCTATTCTTGATTACAAATTATGCGTTTCAGGTCATTTGGAAGGTTAGGCCTTGGTCACACCGTGTATATTTCAGGCTTGACTTGCTCTAGGACAAAGGAAAATTGGTGAGCTTACACATTCTTTCAGCTTTTTACATTGATGGGAACTAGATTTATCTATTACTTGGATACTATTTCTAACACCCCAAAGTCCTCTCTTGGCATCAAAGAAAGTAAAGAAAGGAAATAGTGAAACCGAAAGCTCTTTTCTTAAAAGTTTATGCCTTGTAATTTCTTTGGCTTGCATTCTTATTCTTATATTTTACATAGGGACATCTCATTACTTGCTTAATTATATTGCTTGACAGCCTAGAGGTTTTATGGTACGAGAATGATGTTGGATCTTTGTCTGTCAACCTTAGTTGTTTGCTGGCGCTGATGAACTCATCTTGTATCCACAAGTTATCATACCTTTCTGACCTATCCAATGAGACTAGCAATACACATGTATGTTGATTTTAATTAAGTTATTCGCGAAAAAGCATTTATATACTTCCCTATTTCCTATTCTTATTTTTTATTGGATACTTGTGTTGGCCTTTTTAAAGTCGATATATTATGTCTTGCTTTCTCTTGGAAAAAGTAAAGCGTTTGCTATCAATGCTTGGCTTTATGTTACAAAAAAATTAGTAAACTTCTATTAATAAAAATGCAGATCCGGGTGTGTTATGGAGTCTCATGTTGTTATTTTTCTGCTTGTGTTGTTATTTGTCTGTTTTCAGCTAATTCAGCCGGACATCTGAGTGTATAAAAACTACATTATTCATTTGATGCAATGGCAAGTTGTAATTTCTGGTTTGGTCCACCAATTCATTTACTGATTTTTATACTTGCATCTCCTTCATCCATTATCATACCAAACATGTTACAGTTAAAGCTATTTAAAATGATACCGTTGATCCCCGGAGGTTATGAATATATAATTGATTGCAACAGAAAAAAAGATTTGCTTATACCTGCAGATATGGAAAGATCAATGGAAAATAGAAAGGAGAAGTGTTGTATTGTTCTTTCAAGCAACTCGTTTGCCAATTGCTCACTAGATGAATGACCATGGCTTGGCAATTCCAAATAACGTGCTCTGTTTTTGAGATTTTGTTGCCTGAGTAATACTTTACTTGAATTCATAAACATCTATTGTCTCCCTTGCCTTTCCAACCTTGTGAGCATAAAATGCTAGTAACACCAGAGCATTACCCAATTTGGTGTTTTCTTATGCCTGTCTTGAATTTTCAGATATGCCGGATTTGGTTGGATCAAATTGATCACGTAACTACGAGATTTCACCCCCCCCCCCCCCCCCCCCCCCTCTCTTTTTTGTGCTAAATATTTCACACGCCCTTTGTGGTCATTTTGTTAACAAGACATCCAGTGAGGCTGTTGAATGCAAGTTCTGTTGTCGTAGTTGTGATTCTGAAGCAGTGCGTGCTTTCCATCTTAAGATAACTCTTGCAGATGAGAGTGCCAAAGTTTTTGCATGGTGTACGGGCCATGCTGCTACAGAATTACTGCAAATATCCCCCGACGAATTCTATGAGCTGCCTGAGATAATGCCAAGCTCTCTCCCTCTCTCTCCAGTCTGTCTGTTTATCTATCTATATATATGTTGGGATTTGAAGTCAAGTTTCTATACATCAGACTAATTTTTCTGTCTAATGTTACACATTAAAAAAACATGATAGCTCCAATGGTTGCAGAAATGTAAAAATGAAGCTGATTTTTCTGATGCATAATTAACAAGAAATTGAAGCTAGAAAATGTTTTTTCAAGCCCCAAATAAGAGGGGAACCCATTTCACATTAATGGCCCGATGCATTAGTAAATAATCTAAGCAAAATTTTTGTTAGTTGTACTGTTTATGCTTGTTGAAGAAAATGATTATTATTTTTTATAATAAATACTCTCTCCATCATAAAATTAGAGATTTATTTTATTTTTTCATCAATTTTAAAATTAAAGATATATTTTTATTTTTAAATTATAAAATGACATGAAAATTTTAAAATTTCATTACTTTTCTTCTTAATTGATTTGTCACCAATACTACATTTATAATTACAGTTAAGATTCATTTGTATACACCGACTTAATGTCTTAGTATTAGTATTAGGGTCCTTAACACCAAATCGACTGTTTGAATAATCAAACTAAATTTAGAATTCATATTAAATTATAAATCTAAAGAATTCAATTCTATCATTCAAAGACCATGATCTGACCTGAGATTTATAAAACCAAAGTCATGCAATTTCTATCGGACAAAAAAATCGGGCTCACACACAAAAACACACTCAAAACACACACTACCTCTCTCTCATTAGTCTCCTTCCTCTCACGGACTCTTGTTGTAAAAAAATATCTTCCTTCCGACTTCCGTCATTGGAATCTTTGTCGTCTCACCTTATTCTTCAGTTAAACATCACATATCCACCATTGTTGAAAATCCTCTCACCCGCATCTACAGATTGGACTGTTTGATTGTTTTGAATTGTACGATAATGGACTGAACTTGGTTTTGCGGTTCACTTAGTACGACTGGAAAGGAATCCTACGGCCAGGTAGAGAAACAAAATCACTTTCTTCATCTCCAATTATCATTCTAACATATATCTGTTACTGGTATGCTACTGATAGTTTTGGGATGCCTGCCAATTATTTGATAAAACCCCAGAACAGATTCTCTTAGCCTAAAATGCCTCATAAAGTCAAATTTGTCGCACTAGATATGTAACGTAAATTGATTTATTTTTACTTTAAATACCCATTTGATTATGGATTCTGAAAATACCCATTTTGATTATGGATTCTGAAAATCACATGTTGGTTTTATATATATTCTAAAAGAATGGCATTTGTTTAAGACATAATATTTGTAGAGGTACGTTCCCATATAAGAAATTGAGATCAAAATCTGTTGTTACTAGTCCTAGGACAGGTAGATTCAGTGCTGATGCTGCTGGTGGAGATGATGCTGGTGGAGATGCTGCAGTTGAATTGACAAGGCGCTGTAGGCATGCAGCTGCTACTGTTGGTGACTTGATTTTTATCTATGGTGGGCTACGTGGAGGTAAGATGGCTATTTGCATATTTGGATTGGTTTTTGCCTGCTGATATTAAATCCTTGTTTGGTTTGATGCCTACTGTAAGCTGTTCTCCCTGTTCTTGGGTGGCCAGACGTTGAACCTGAGTTTGCCTACCTAACGATAACAAATGAAGTTTGTTTAGAGGAAAATGGGAACTGTGAATGAGCCATGGTTACGCATAATTGCGTAATTATGTGTAATTGACGATTATTACTTTTCAAGAGTTTCACATTAATCTTTCGAATAATATACGTGTTATATTCCTTTAAGTTCATAATATACTTAATGTTGTTTGCTGTGTCAGGAGACTGAGCAAAGGTGTTGAGTACCTGGTTGAAGCATCTGCAGCAGAAGCTGAGGCTATTACTGCAACCTTAGCTGCTGCCAAAGCACGACAGGTCAATGGAGAAGTTGAACTGCCAGACAGGGATCTGGGGGGCAGAGGCCACTCCTAGTGGGAAACAAATATATACCTAGATCAAGCCAGATTTTGTTGTAACAAACAATTCAGCTCCAGCTGGTGTTCGACTGCATGATAGAGCTGTTATTATCAGATTTTGATAAAAGTCATTATTGGTTTTGTATATATCGGCAGTATTTGTTTTTGATGGTATACTTTCTATGCATTTATAGGTGGTTGTAGCTGCAGAGACCGGTGGAGCTTTAGGTGGTATGTTGGACAGCTTTCTACTGATCAATTTGAAAATGAAGGCAGGCGGATAAGCTATGGAACCCCAGAAAATGCAACAGCAACGAGGAAGCTTTTAGATGGGCAGATGTCTATCAACAAATATCTTTCTATTGCTTAATATTTTGACTTACTCAAGTAATGTCTTACATGGGAGATTTGAAATACTAGTTCATTTACTGTGTCTTTTAGTTGTCAATATTGCAAACTTTTGTTTAAAAACTATCCGCAAATATGAATGTGTATTGAAGTTGTGTTGAATATTGTGAAGTTAAGTTGATAATCTAATTAATTGATTAGGTTCTATGATAAAACAATATCTTTTGTTTCAGATTATGACATCAACAGGTTCAAATATTTTATTTATTCTTTTTGTGCAAAATTTAGTTGAACATGTAAAAATGATATATTCAATTATGTTGAAAACAATATTTGTGTTTTATTTTATATAGATATATTCAATTATGTTGAATTTTTCATATTGAAAATAATACAAAAATAATAATTATTCAAACATTAGTTTTTAAATTTTAACACAAACAATATGCTATTCGAATAATAGCATATGAATTTAATATGCTAACTAAACAATAGGATTGTGTTATTTTGATTTTGTAAATCAATAAATTGGAACTTTATAGAGTTATCTAAACTGACCCTTACGGACAAGTTTAAAAGTAAATTTTTCCTTAGATGGCATTGTTTTTCAAATCTAGCTCTAGTCGCAAAAAAAATAAATTGAGGAAATATGTTCATTCGTATCATTGGGTTTTATTATCAGGTGGAACAAATTATGTATCCGTCTTCTTTGGAGCATGAACACGAAAGGTTCACAGTTGCTATAGTGAACTGTAAAAGGCAGGGTTAAGGAGTTGCTGACAGTCTAACGCAAGAGAATGATGCAGTGACGTGGGAAATAACTCGGGCATTAAAATGTGAATTAAATTTGCTGCAAAAAGCTTCCATGTTTTGGATGATTTTTCCTCGCGAGAAAAGGTGACCTGAAATTTCAGTTTGGTCGAGGCAAGCCGGGAAGAGGAAGAAGAGCAAAGATTAATGGATGGGCGAAAAAGTAAATTGATTTAGTGTGCAACGAAATTTGCCATGTAACACCCTGAACCCGCTACATGTCCGAAGTGTTACACGCCGCAAGCCCGAAGGCTCGCAAGACAACAATATCAATAGCATAACCCAAACGAAAACACAACAATGAAACCATCTTGAAACCGAACTGTCTTTCATTATCAAAATTACACTAAGGTTCAATAACTAAAAATTGAAAGTATAAATTTGGAGACACAACTCCCTTGTACAAAAGTTTTATCAAATTCAAAATACTAATAACCGTCATAATTAAAAGAACTTCAGCACTCCCCAAAAGTATCCACAATGCTTGGCTCTTAATAAGGTATCCTATAAAAATTAATGTAAGGGTGAGCGGCAAAGCTCAGCAAGTAACAATCTTCATTATTTAGGTGGATCAAGTACTATTTGCAAAACACTTTTTCAAAATACCTTTTGTTCAATAACAGTAATAAATATACCTTTTTGAAATAACATTTTCTTGTTCAATAACAATAGTCAATATTTACTTTCAAAATCAAAATCAATAATTACAAAACACAATTCAAAGACAAATTTCGATAAGCTCAATATGTTCGATCAACGATTTCGATATGTTCAATATATTCGATGTATCTTTTAATCCACAGAACGACTAAGGTTACAGCAGCCCTGTAACACGGCCCTTATGTTCGATAATGTTAATGATCACGCACCCTACTAAGGGATCGATGAAGCACGCACCCCGAAAGGTGCCCCCGAAGGATATCTAAAGTTGTGTACCTTAGTAGGTCCTATATAGTTTCGGAACTAACGTGAAACACTAACGAAGTTCAATACATAGTCGGACTAAGGTTTCTAAAATGAATTTCCCAATATTATTCATGTTCAAAACATTTCTAAATATTATCAATATTCGAAACTATACTTGTTTCACAGTTCAAAAATAAATACTTGATCCTAAGTTTTTAACAAAATATTCAAATGGAGGCCTTAATAAAATATAACAATTTTTGAAACAATACATTTGGGCATCCGAGTAATTTCTAAATCATATTATAATTTCAAAATACCAAATAGTTTGCAAAATCACTTACACTATACAGTTCAAAAATACTAAACAGTTCAAAAAGTACTTACAATATATAATTTTGAAAATACTAAATAACTCAAAAAGTCACTTACACTATACAATTTGAAAATACTAAACAGCTCGGAGAGTCACTTACCTTGATATGGCTGAACACAAAATTAATAGTCGAACAATTCCTAAATATAAATTTAGAACAAATAAATATCATTAGGGCAATTCTATTATTTAACAGCTTTCTTATTTCTTTTTCAAAATAACTATAAGTATATTTATCAAAAATATTCTTTCAATATTTAATCATTTTTCAAACAAATATTACTATTATGCCAAAATAGTAATCTAAATAACAATAATAATTAAAACCAATAACGTTAATCTAAAACTATTAAAGCCAATAATACTAATCAAACTAATAACTAATAATCTAAATACAAAACAATAATTAAAACCAATAATACTAATCCAAAACTAGTAACTAATAATCTAAATACAAAACAATAATAATAACAATACAAAAACACTAATTACTAACAAAATATACTAAAATATCAACTAACAAACTAAATACAATATTTAAAATAAAAAAAATAAAAAATGACAATACAGAAAAATTAAATAAGAAACATACCCGAAAATTACGAGTTCCGCAGATTGCCAACGTATTCGATAACAAAATTTTAACTAATGAGGTCTTTTATTAAAAACTCTCCCACCACAAAGCCTTTCAAAATTAGAGGTTAAAAAAAAACAACTTAGACAATGTGAAACTAAAAATATTTGGGTTATTACATGCAATAGGTGAACACACTATCAGAATCTACAATCTGAACCAACTGGTGTCAGCGCAAGGCATAAACAAACAAATGTTAGCTTTGAATATCATGGTTTTTTGCATCATATACATGCTTGTGAAATTAAATATGCTAAATTATGAATTGGAAACTTTGCAATCAATTTTTTGAAAAAGCTTTATCCTGTGCAGACTCCATTTTTTTTATTTTTAAGAATTAATATTTGGCAATGCTTGCTGTAATACTTGAAATGACAGCATTATTTGAATTCAATTCCCAACAATTATGTGTAAATTTTGTCAGATTATCTTTCAAATAAGCAATAATGATGCCATATTAGCCTTTTCAAAAAGCAGATTAAAACTCTCTCTAATGATTTGTGTATGTTGCACAAGAAAAAGAGAAAAGTGAAATATAAAATTATAATAATCGGTAATATAAAATGCTTTTCCTCATTTGACGAACAACATTTTAAGCAACTAACAGTATTCCAGAATGCACATTTCCACCGAAAGGCACCCCATGCAAAACCCAGTGGAGAAAAAGTTTGTGCAAGTCAAGAGGTTAAACAACTACTCAAGAAAACACTCCATCAGATTAAAAATCCATAAAACGTTACCAACTGAATGGTACAATACTCAGTCATTTTTTCTCTTATTGTTGGGAGGCGAATTCTGCTCTGTTATGATTTTCAAGACGTTGACCAAGGCATGCAAACGGTCCCAAACATTCAAACCGTAGAGAGCTTCTACAAGTGACTCCTGGAACTCAAAACCATTCTCTGCAACAGGGTACTAGAGTTGCAACCGAGATACTATCAGTTCATGACAGGATTTCTGAGACTTAAAAAACACAGTTAGAAAAACTACCTGGATAGGTTTTGGAATCTTTGTTTTGATTAGTGGCCACCATCTATCCTCCACAACTGATTTTACAAGGCAGCATGCCCGCAATCCTTCTATACCGGCAAACCTTCCAAACCCGCTATCTTTTACACCGCCGAACGGCAGAGACTAGGAAAAACAAAGATCTCAGTGCAATGATATATTAATAGTCTACCTAAGAAGTACCGATAATCTAACTGCCAGTGATTTGATGCTCAGAAGAGGGTCATAACAAGTTGAAGTATTATGGGGAAACGAATCTGAATCTAACTTCATTCCAAATATTAATTTTGCTTCCTTTACATTATTTGTTAATGGTTATATCCTTTCAGTCTCACCTGATATTTTCTAGTTTCACCTTCATCACCACAATTTAATTATCTTATTATTTATGTTATTGATATTCTACACAGTTGGTCAACGGACAATCTTTCAAGCCGATCTGTTGAATCATTTTCACAAATTATCAGTTTAAAAAAAGTTAAACAGTGACAATTAACTGTCTCAGCACCCAAACACAGACATTTACCTGACACATGTAATTTGATGCAAAATCATTGATTGCAGCAACTCCACATTGTAACTGGTAAGCTATCTGCTTTGCACGGTGCTTGCTCCCAGAGAAAACAGCACAGCCAAGCCCATACTTTGAGTCATTTGCAAGCTTGACAGCTTCTTCATCGGTACTGAATTTCATTATTGGCATAATTGGTCCAAAAGCCTGCACGTAGAATGAGGTCGTTCGAAATAAGCAAATTACCTAGCAATGGTTTTAGTAGAAGATAAATGTGTTCAAGATCTATTACGCATCATCTCCATAACAAATGAAAGGCGGCTTAAATACATCCGAGGCACCAGATGCAAATTCTGGAAATATTAAAAGAACTGAGGCAAAGAAAAATAAGCAAAATTTTCATAGCATATCAGCGAGATTTCCAAATTACTGACTTCCAGTTCTATATCTGTCCCTAAGTAAGATACCTTATGTGAAACAGAATCAAAGGCTCACATTTTTAATCTCTACAAGAGGCTCTAACACTACCATTTTGTTTGATTGATGAGTAGTTGAATTACCTCTTCCTGCATCAACTTCATGTTGTGGTTTACGTTTACAATTACTGTTGGAGGGAAGTACTGATCAACAGCGCCTTCGCCTATATTGCCAAAACTTCCACGAGCAACAATCTCAGCTCCTTTGTCTAAGGCATCCTTTATGAGACTTTGAAGCCTTTCAGAATGCTCTTGAATACATATGGCTCCCATGTCATACTTTCCAGACAATGGAGGACCCTGCACAGATTATCACTTAAAACACATTTAAAGGAAAATGATTTAAAATAAAATGAAGACTTATGCATTGGTGATACTATGATCCAAATAAGCATGCAAATCTTCTTTTGTGACTCCAATGCAAGGTATGATTACTGAGAAAATAATAATGCCCAAAAGTTTACTTAAAGCCCTAAGAAGGGGAATAATGAGTGAATTTCCTCCATAGTATCATTTTCTAGCATAGTTATTTAATATCAAATGTCACATACTTACAGCAGTAACAGATTTCACAATCTTCACTACTTCAGCAACAAATGAAGAATGAATGTCCCTGTGAACATAGAATCTCTCAGCCCCTGCACAGTTCTGACCACTTGATTGGAGAGCAGCCCTAACAGCAATTTGTGCAACCTATATTGCGTTCATGATCTATCAGAAATAAATGGAACTTGAAAATACATAGTTTAACTGCAGGTGTTCAAAGTATTCTTATATCAAAGTGAAGAACCAACAACTACTTCTAAATCCAATTGATGGAAAGACAGAGAACATACATGTGGCACATCTACATCTTCACACACAATGAAGGGATCTTTTCCACCAAGCTCAAGTGTGACTGGAATCAGTGTCTCTGAAGCAGTTCTCATTATCTGTATCAACATCAACTGTGTCAAGTTTTGCAAGGTCTAATCCGATAAGGAAAACAATTTCTTGGAATTGAAATTTCAAACTTCTTAGAAAGATGATATACAGAAACAAATCAAAAAGTTTATTGTGCATAATTTATATATATATATATATATATAATATTAAATAAATAAATAAAACAGTTTTCAGTATCACATGCAGTAGACATTCAACATGCTTATGTACCGCATGGAAGGTAGTGCAGTGAAATTAGATACTTAGAACTGAAGTGAGCTTCTAGTGTTGTGGCCTTGTAGGCCAGTAGAGGATCATACCATTTTACCCACACCAGGGGATCCCACAAATATGATTTTGTCAACCGAGGACACAAGCGCTTCTCCTGTTTCAGCAAACCTGGCAATGGAGTTCTATCATATAAGAAAAATCAACATAATCTAATAGAAAGACTACAACACAATAACACATACCCTGTTATTACTTCAACTAGATTCTCAGGAGCTCCTACAGCTGCAAGGGCTGTTTGGATAATTCGCATATAGAAACAACCAGACCAACTTGCATGTTCTGAAACCTACACGAAACAAACATATAGCTTCTTGTCAAATTAGTGATTTGGTTTCATTATGCACCTATATACAAACTGGTTTGTCCTTTTCACCTTTCTAAATAAACATATCAGTGTCTTGAAGTAAACTCTGTGATAACAAGGTATGTTACTAATAACTAGAGAGGAATGGGAACAAAGAAAATCTTCTTACAAATGTAGCTATTGTGATGTATAATATTGGAAAGGCAAGTGAAAGTCGTGATAGAGATCAGAAACAGGCAGTGATATTTAAAAGCCTTGACGAGAGATAATTCATAACAATTAAAACTTGGGACTTAGGGAGGACATAAGAAGAATTCAATTTATTTCACATTTTAACCTTCCCGTTGACTACAGCAAGTTGATAACATTCTCTAATGAATCTAGACTTGACTCGAGCTTTTCATTGGCTAATGCATCTATATACAATATAGTTTGTCCTTTTCATCTTTTTAGAAAAATATATCAGTCTTTTAGCAAACTCCATGATAACAATTTATGTTACTACTACGTAGAGAGGAATGGGAATGAAAATAATATTCTCACAAAATATCTACCATGCTGTAAAGAAAAGCAAGTGAAAGTAATGAGAGGAATCAGAAACGGGGATTAATATGTAAAATACTTGAAGAGACATCAAATAAGGAGGCATTGAAAGGGCATTGCCTGTTTAGACTGCATACCTAAACTCTACAACCCATCATATTCATCTCCAAGAGCAAGTACAGCAAAGTAAGAGCCAAAGCATTCACCACTAAGTGCATGAATGAGCCCACTCTCTAATTACATCACAAGCCAAGCATTTAAACAATACCTCCATGCATACATCAAGACTCAAGAACTAAAGAAATTACTGGCTAAATGTTGGAAATTCAGAAACTATTAGAGTAACGAAAAATATATTAATATTTGACGAAGATAACTTAATAGTAGTATGTACCTTGATAACAATGCTATTTCCAGAAAAGACTGCCGCCAGCATTGGATTAAATATGTTATGAAATGGATAGTTCCATGATACAATAGCACCAATAACACCTAGCGGTTGAAATTCCACTTTGGACGTCTTGTGAAGCATAGACCTTCCAGAAGACCTGAAAGACATCACATTAACGATAAAAGATCATATTTAATTATCCCTGTAAACATTCACCGGAAGTAGCACATATTGCAATTTGCAACAATCACACCGTATGCAAGTAATGCTTTACTCATTGTTTAAATCCTTGTCATTCAATGAGAGAATGATATGGTGATTAAAACACTAAGAATGCAGCTCAATCTACTGTACTAAGAATTGAAAAGTTCAGACTTATAGCGAGTGGATAAAAAAATGATAAATAAGCAAGTGTAATAGAATGTACCCCTGAAAGCATAATTTTAAAGAGAACATGCAATTTTGGTGTGACAAATGAAAAAAAAAAAAAAGAAGTAAGGATCACATCCAACTGACACAAGATATATCAACAAATGATTGGCCTAAAGCAAAAAAGATGCAGCATAAGAAAATAGAACATCATAATTGTTGTAGACCATCAAAATCGAATTAGAGCTCAAAGTTACAATTTTTATCATTACAGTTTCATGTTCTGCAAGTTAAAATAAACATGAGAAAAAATGATGATGAGCTACCGGTATTCAGGCTTTAGCCACCGCTCACCCTCTGAAAGAAGCCAAGTGATCTTTTCACATGTTGTCATTATTTCTCCCAAGGAAGCATCTACCATCGTCTTTCCAGTGTCACGTGAAGAGATTCTAATCAAAATGAAAACCAATTAGAGTAGTGCTATTCCTTCAACGATACATGCAGCAGGTGAAACAGATTAATACAACAGACATGGACTACATCATGCAGGAGAGGACCTTACTCGCATATAAGCTCTTGATGTTCAATAATATACTTCAGAAGTATCCGCAGAAATTGACGTCTTTGCTTAAAAGAACTCCTTGCCCATATTATCTGTCCTTTCCTAGCCTGTGCCACACGTTCCTTTACCTGAGCAAGATGTTGTAGTTCATCAGTTTCAACCAATAGGTTATGAATTCCATGTTCATGTTCATGTTCATGTACAGGCTACAGCTGAAGATTAATGATAAAGATATAAAAATAGGCAGCAATTAACAACTTCAAGGAAATAGTATTCTACAGGAAAGATCTGAAAGCAGCCGAAGAAAAAGACTAACAATAATTTAGAGTATAAAATGCAGAAACATCAGCATAAATGGAGAGTTCATACATCTTTGTGCCTCCGTAAGTTAGACAGAGAATTAACATCACTCATGGTGAGTGATATGCAATACAAATTTGATGGTCTGAAAAATTGTACGCTTAAAAAAGGAAAAGAATAACACCTTACAATATGAGTGAGAGGGGTGGCACACACACAACAAACAAAATCAATCAAAGTAAGCATAAGTGAGCACAGAGTCGCAAGCTAAGCACCAAGTTAATTCAGATTTTAGCTCATATACTTCATAATGGAATAGAACAAAATCCTGCCAGTTTTAGATTGCATTGTTGACATCACAGTATCTGGGCTTCTGGAGGATAAGTAGCTTCAATCCAGAGAATCAAAAAAATGGCTAATTTTATGTAAATACATACATAACTACATCACTAACCACATCAGGTTTCAGCGCTGGAAAGTACCCCAGATACTTCATTGTTGCAGGCTCGTAGCACTGAACTTTGTCCGTCTGTCTTCTCGAAGGTATCTGGATAAAAACACAGACAAAATATTAGCAACTAGATGTCTCAAACTCTCAGTCCAACCACAAAAATCTCTTACGAACTTATATATGAGAGCAGAAACGTGTCATAATAGAAATCTTCACAGATGCGCATCTGGTTACCTTTAGAACAGAACCTAATGGATTTATACACATTTTAAATTGAGTTTAGATCTCATATAAGTAGTACTAGATGAACTTTTGGACATTTAACTAATGTAACTGATTTGTACAATCAACCACCATTAGTATCGACTGCAAAAACTTGTCAGAGAACCTTTCTTCAAATCAAGACAATCTAAAAAGAAAGAAAAAAAAAAGAATATTTGTTTTCATTTGTTTGTTAATTTTTTTAATAACTGATTGGCTGCATTTATAAGACAACCAAATTCCAACTTGAACTTTTTACCACTTAACAGAAAGGAAATAAGAGCATGAGAACACTACAGGCAATCAAATCGATTAGAGTGACATCATAAAATCAATATTGCTAGAGAAGATTTTGGTCAGTAAGGTCAAAGCAAGGGCACTAAGTGCCCCTCTTTTTCACACGATTTCTCAGAGAAATTGAGCTGAGCTTGAACATGATTCTAGACTCCCATTCTTACATGAGGAAAAGTCAACTCGTAAAACTCAATTAAGAGTGTATATGCTTGGTTAAATACTAAATTAACATATACAAAAGAAGCTTGAACAAATTGATATGTGTTCCACCTCGAGCTCAATTAAACTGAAAATCTATAAAACCTCATCGAGTTGAGCTCAAAATTCATACTCAGATTGGACTAATTTACAGTCCTAGTCTAGGCAATTGCATCCAACAATAGACAAACAAATCAACAATCAAATGCACTCCAGTACAATACTACCTTATTAAGATCCAAACATTTGCAAATAATTTCGGTAATTCATATCACTGAGAACTAGCATCCAGTTCAATGAAAGTAAAACAAGGAAAAATTTGAGGAAACTTACATAAATGAAACTGTTTTCCCTGGTTTGATTCCCATCATCTACCACTGTCATGATCCAAATCACGGAAAGAATAAAAAAGAACATCAAAACCAAACATATATAAATAAAAAGAGACGGAGAGAGAGAAGAGTAGTTACTGTCGGAGGCGTCGACATCGATGGACGGGACGTTGGAAGGAATGAGCATCAACAGGAATTTGCAGAGGACAAAAGCAAATGCTAGAACAAGCAAAGGCCACCAAAACGCCATTTTTGATTCTCAGATTAAACCCTAGCCTTATTACGTCTTTCTTCTTCTTCTTCTTCTTCACTGGTGACCGTGAGAATGCATTGGAGCTCGCTTTTTCTTTTTCTTTTTTCTCAATTTTTTCTTTTCTGTTTATACCAAGGTGTAGGAGTAGAGTAGATAGAGAATATTAAGATTTAATTTATAAAATTTATTAAATATGAAATAAAATTTAATTGATATTTATTTTTATTATCAGTCGGATATAATTTTAAATTAATTTGAAATAATTTAATTTTTTTTAATTAATATGATTAAAATATTAATAAAAAAAATATAATTTAAAAAAGTTTGAATCATATTTAAATCAAATTTAAATTAAATTTTTAGTTAAATAAGATGAATTGAGTTCAAATTAAATTTTTAGTGAATAAATATAAATCGAATAATAATCGTTTTATATTCTTAGTTTATGCACTTGAGAATGTAAATCAGTGGCATGTTTTTGAGATGCGTTGTAATTTACTTAGGATAATAATCCTATAATATGAAGATTGGAGTGTGACGAACGCTAAGGTGCACAATCCAAGGCTGCCATGACATCAAGCGCAACAACTGTAAGTACAGAATCGAGCTTGTACTTCTCCAAAATTACTGAATTGCCAACAATACTGTATCCCGCTTGAGTGGGCGGGCTACGTGAATAGAATGTTCTCCTTTTTTATATATTTGTTAGGTTTGTTTGTGGTGAGACTCGTACAATGGATGAATTTATATTTGTTCGATTAAAAATTTAATTTGAAGATTTTTATTTAATAGTGAATAGACTTGAACAAAAAATTAAATAATATATTTTTTATAATCTTTATCATATCATGTACATTATAAATACAATAAATAAAATTAATATAAGGAAAAATTAATAATAAAAAATATAAACATAAGTTTTTTATATTTATTTTGTCTTATAAACTCAATAACGACATGAAAAAAATATACAATATTTTTAATTTTAATTTTTTATTATAAATTAAATTTATATATATATATATATATATTAAATTTAAAAAGGTGAAACTTTGACATTAGTAGTAAATTATATAGATGTTGTTTACTCTTTTCAATAATAGTAAGTTAGAAATCAAGTCCTCTTACATTTTCGTTCTTTTTCTTTTTGCATAATCAAGTCCATTGACTCAAATAGCCCACAGTTCTGATCCCTGTTCCTTGTTTAATTAATCAGTGGTTAAGAATTGTAAAAGTTTTGAATGATTTGGTCTCGGCCTTTGTGGACAGTTGTTTTTGTTCCACTTAGATAGTCAGGACTTCACATGCCCAGCCATTTCTCGTATTAAGTTAACTAATAATTTGGTAACATTTGTAATATTGCTTTGGTAATCAAAGATTAGATGTTAAAAAATGGATATAAAATCAATCAATCATTCAATAGCAAAATAAATACCGATTCATTTTTGTTGGGACTTAGCATTCCATACTTTCTGGGTAACTCAGCAATTCAAAGATTTTTTTTATTATCCTATTTTTGTGTGCCATATATTCATTTATAATCATTTTTAAAATTCATAAAAAAAATGCATTGTATGTTTTCCCTTCCTTATTTTTATTTCAATGTATCTAGTTTAATTTCTATTTATTAAGTTCCCTTACATTATCCTTTACATATATATATATATATATACATATATATATATATATATATAAACAATTGTGCAGTGACTTTTAATTCTTTAAAGAACCCCAACAGAAAAATATATCAAACTTCTGATATCTTACGTATACAATCAAATAAAAAAATTATACCCAACAGTCTTTTCTCTTTTACATAGACCTGCAACTCATCAAAAGTCCACAAAAAAAATATACTCCCAACTTATCTTATACATACAATTATAACAACAAATTAGTATGAATGTTAAAACTACACGTAAACGAAAGATATCCGATAAATTATTTTTAAGCTTATCCGTGTTATTTATGAGCTATCGAGCTTGTTATGTATATGATTATAGTTGATTATAGTCATATTTACAGTGAGTTATGTAGTAATTACATTTTGAGACGGTTACTTTTTGTAGTTACGGCTAATGCATTTAAAATAGTCACGTAGCAAGCAATCTAAAAGATCTTCAACACCAGCAGCTTCTTTATCAAATAAGAGATTGCTTTGAGCAGCTTCTTTATCAAATAAGAGATTGCTTTGAACTACATGAAATCTTTGTCCGCCTTTCAAGCTATTACTAAACCCATATCGTTTGGGATTTTTCTTGGTCGGTCTGTCTCTTTATTCTTCTAATCATATACATAAATCACAGTTACTGCAGCAAATCAATCCATTTTATAAGCTTTTCTTGCTTCTTGTTGGACTGGCTGTTGTGTCATAAATCACTCACAAGCGTATCATTTAAGCCCATGTATTCTTCTCCTCTTTGCCCAGTCTAACATTCAGACCTCAAGTTACTCAAAGCTTATATGCTGGAATTCAGGCTTTAGTAAAGCTAAGAATAAATAAGCATTACAACCAACTGAACAAGCCACATTTATTCCACTTTTACCTATTTGTATTTTCTAACAAGCAATCACTAAGACTATCTACAATGGGAAGGAAGCCACACTTTTTTTTTTGTTAACTTCAAACATGAGTGAATTCATTAGTTTCTTTTGCATTTTTTTAGTGTATTAGTTTCTCTTACCTGTTACCAGGAGAGAAAAAAAGAAGGGTTTTCTCTTGCCTTCTGAACAAGTAATCTTGGATTCCAATGTTCTCCCTTTTATTTTGATTGCTACAGGATTTGTACAATATCTATATATACATATTTAGCAAGCTGCACTTCTGTATTACCTTGAACTTATAATAATTAAGTGCAAACAGCAGCCATCATCTTAATTCTAATTGTATTTCCTTAAGTAGGTAAGTTCAACTTTTATTCTTTGTTTTATTCAATTTTTATAATTTATGTTGTGCCTCAAGAAGCTTACTATGGTAACATTCCTCCAGTCACTTAATTGTTGTACCTTAAGGCTATAGCTTCCTTTTATCATATACTAACAAAATAATCTTTTACAGAAAGCTGCAAATAAATATGTTATAAAGTTAACAGAACTGAGGTAAAGGAAAAAATTACTAATTCTGATGAAATAATGGCACTGCAGGGGTCTTCTAGCTTCACAAACAGTTGTGGACTTGAGCTTGATCCGAATCAAGTTCAATCAAAAAATGGAAGCAGAAAGCAGATCAAAAAGACACGTCTCCATTGAAATTATGCAAGAGGATGAAAATCTTGTATTTTCTATCAAAGAGAAGATGGAAAAATTTCTCTCACATTGTATCTGCAGAGTCCCAGACAATTATTTCAAGCAAGATGAAGAAACTTATTACCACCCTACATTAGTTTCTATCGGTCCTTTCCACCACCATACCAAAGATATTTTCAAGTCCATGGAGGATCACAAGTGGCGCTATCTCAACGCACTTCTCAATCGAAAACCAAATATAGAGGTAAGCTTAGACAAGTGTGTAAAAAGACTGAGAGAATTGGAACACAAAGCTCGAAAATGCTATGGGGAAGATGTTCATATGGAAAGCAATGAATTTGTACAAATGATGTTACTTGATGGTTGCTTCATTATTGAGCTCTTTCTAAAGTTTTCCATCAAGAGTTTAAGACGTAGAGGTGATACATTCTTCAGCACACACCAGAGATTTTCCAGTTTGAGAAGTGACTTGATGTTGCTAGAAAACCAAATTCCCTTCTTCATTCTTGGTGAACTATTTAGCCTTGTTCCGATCCCTAAACAATGTAGTCAATCCCTCACTCAGCTCGCCTTGCGTTTCTTCAGAAATATGATTTTGGAAGATGTACAAGTTCTTCAGGAGAAGTTTGATCAAGACTTCAACCATTTACTTGACCTAATTCACCAGAGTTATTTCCCTACACATCCTCAAGTGATATCTGATGGCGAAGAAAAAAATTTGGAGTGTGCAACAAAGCTAGAAGCAGCAGGAATTGAAATCAAGAAGTTCACCACTGAAAGCTTATTGAACGTAAACTTTGCCGAAGGGTTACTCAGAATTCCACCTCTGAAAATTCATAATCATACAGAAATGTTATTGAGGAACTTCATGGCAATGGAGCATTGTTACCACCATAATTGCTCAAAGATTGTTACATCTTATGTTTTCCTCCTCGGGTGCCTAATTCAGTCTGAAGCCGACGTAAGATTACTCTGCCGAAGGCAAATTCTCACCGGTTCTGACAAAGAAGTCAGTGGTCTGTTCAAGAAAATCCATGTCGACGTTGGTGTGAAAGAGTTTTACTATAGGGGGCTTTGTGATCAAATTAGTAAGTTTGGAAAACCCGGAGGAGAGCAGGTACGGTGCCAGAAAATAAAGCAAATGTATCTTAAAACTCCTTTGGGAGTTGTAGGGTCCATTCTTGCTATCTTTTTGCTGGTTGCCATCTTCACAGGGATTTTATTTGCAGTACTCGCATTCTCAATGCACCATTTTAAGTAGAGATATAAATTTCACTGGTTTTATTTTATGTCTGTCCTTCATAATTGGTTCTAGTTCTTTTAAGTCGAGGATGTAGATTTGTGTTTGATGCATGATGATCTTGTATAGAAAAATAAAATCAACAAATTTATTTTTCTACTTTTAGGTCATGTTTGGAATTTTGAAATGCGTTAGAAAATATAATTAAAACCGTGTTCGATAAAACTGAATAATTAAGACCTGAACTTAATAAATTACTTCATCTGAATGAAATAGACGTCATTGGATTTTGAGTTAATTTTTCATTAGTCTATAAATGGTTCCTGGCCCTCTTTGATTTCTGATGCAGCGCAAGAAAGACATTAAAGGTTTTTTTCGATTTTTCCAGACAAGAGCAAGAGAAACCTCTAGTGGAAAATAAGTATAACTATTTAGAAAATTCTAGATTTGTACAAGTTTTTACTGGTATAGAATTTGCCAGTAATTTTAAATATTTTTTTTACTGTTTCTCCTTCTTCAAAATTTTTTAAAATAATTAATCTCCATTATCTAGGTAGAATATGTAGTATTTAAGATTTTAGAAGGTTAATATGATGCCATGTAATTCGCTCAAGTGAAAACGACATTATATATTCTTATGTTTTAGATCCACCAAATAAAAACAGTCGAACAATCCAAAATCATAACTACAATTGTCAATTGGCATGTAGATTAACAAAAGCAAGCTTATATGTACCATCTGTTGAATTGCCTCAATATTTGATCAAATGATGTGATCTTGCAAATGGTGGTGACTCATTGTCACATCTCCTAACAATTGCATGTCTTGCAATCATGGTGACTCGTCATTTATTATTGCTATTGGCTTTTCTTAAAACAAAAAAGTTTGTCCCCTTCTTTTGCACTATAAAAGAAAGTATTTGTTTCCCATTTCAAACACCATGCCGAAAGAGCAACAAGTATAGAGAAAGAAAAAGCTCGGTTGAACTTCATAGAGTAGTGAGGTAGAGAGAAAAAGAGAAAAAATAATTAGTGAGTTTATTTTTCCATAGAAAAAATATATAATAAGTTTATTTTCTCAAATAAAAAGGCTTGTATTTTTTTATATATTTTATAGTGGATTTATGAGATCTCTCCATTTTTCTTAGTTGAGTTTTCACGTAAAATTATTTTATCTTTATTTTTTATGCGTTTGTAATATTAGAATGTTTGTGTGCATTTGATTTCCCAACAATCGGTATCAAAGTTTTTGGTTCATGTTGTTGGCAAATACAAAAATGACAAACACGCGTATGAGGTACAATATTGAGCCATTTGATAGGAAGTCAAATTTTAATATTTGACAGAGTACTGTCAAAGATATATTGGTTCAAAAGGGATTGACAAAGGCATTTAAAGGGAAGTAGATGAAACTAGCGACTATAACAGATGAAAAATGGACTAATCTTTAAGCAAAGTCCATGACAACAATCATATTGAGTTTAGCACCATATATCAAATATTAGGTTTTGACAAAAACCTTTCCGAAAGACTTGTGGGAGAAACTTGAGAAAATTTACAAGTTTAAATCTTTATCAAATCAGTTATATTTAAAGAAGGAATTGTACTAATTTCGGATGAAAGAATGTTCAAATTTGACCAATCATATTAATAAGTTTAATAAATTGGTGACATAATCGACCAGTATAGATGTAAAGTTGGACGAAGAAAATAAACCTTATTATTTCTTGTCTCTCTACCAAATTCATACTTAACTCTCTAAACTACACTCCTTATAGGGAAGGAAAATCTTGCAGTTGACAATGTGATGTTAATAATCATGGACCAAGATAAGTTTAAGGGTACTACGTCCAAAGATTAAGGAAAAAGTCTTCTTGTATCTTTATATGAATGTGGCAGGGGCCTTAATTGAAAGAAGAATTTTAACAAAGAACGAGGAAGATTTCAGTCGAGATCAGGCAAGAAGGACAAATCACAGGTTGAGAGACCACTACAAAAAGCAATGTCAATTGTACAAGAAGGAGAACAAGAAGAAAGGTAAGCAAATTAATTTTTTTGCCAATGTTGCTAAGCAAGTGGATGTTTGCAGCGGCGGAGAGCTGTACAAATTGAGAGAAAATAAAGTTTTACAAGGTAATCTCTTATCTGTTATAGACAGTAACGGCCTAACAAATTGGTACTTGAAATTCCGATTGTTCTTTTCAAATGTCCTCTCACAGTAATTGGTTTGATACATTTATACCTTACAATGGTGGTACCATTTTATTGAGTAACAACACAGTCTGCAAAGTTATTGAAAAAGACACCACTAAAGTTAAAATATTTGATGGAGTTATCAGAACACTAGGTGATTTAAGATATATTCTAAAATTGAAAAAAAAAACTTGCTAAGAGTTAAAGTACTTGACTTTATGAGCTGTAGTATCTCAATAAGAGATGGTGTCATTAATTACCAAGGAATCAAGGGTAATTATGAAGGGACAGAAAAAGGGTAACTAAAATATGCAAACTAATAATTAATAACGGAAGCTATTAATGAAAAAAATACGTAAAAATCCGAATCCACCAAGTATTAACTAATAAACAATTTCTTATTTTTTCGAATTAACTTCTAATTTTGTTTTCTCTTCCCTTTAAAAACAATGATTCATATAATTAATATAAGTAATTATATATTATGAAAAATACGCAAATTAATTATAATCTATCAAAATCTCGTAATCAATATATGAATTATGTATGAAATTTTGCGAAGGTAAATATGAAGGCGGAAACAATTAAGCGTTAATATCGGAACGGAAAGAAATTAATTATTATAAAATACCTAGTTTCATCTTCATCCTACGTATTAAAATTTTAGTTAGTCATGAAATTTAAAATAAAACAAATAAATAGATTACTATTACTTGCATGGAACTAAATACCTAAAAAGAATTTTAACACCTCAATTAACTTAAATAAAATTTATAGCTAGTACGTACATAAACAAAACAAGAGAAAAAGAAAAACTAAAACTAAATCCTATATAAGGCTACTGTTTTCATGTTAGGAACGGACGGGTGGTGAAAGGAAGAAAAAAAACTCATTGAAATAAGCAACAATAATGCATGCATCCAACCATGACATTAATAAACAAAGAAATTCAATAAACAAAATAATAGTAGTAATTCTTCTCCTCCTGCAATTCATTATAATGGAAGCTTTTCCTATCTCTACGCTCCAGCCACATGTAACGAGAAAAGGAAAAAAAAACTAGAAAAAAAAAAAAATTCACTCTCCCTCTCTTCAATACAATTCCGTATTTATAGAAAAGAAAAAAAAATTGTAACCTAATTTAAATTCAATAAACTTGGTCTCTTTTTTTTTCTTCATTTTTTTTACTTCAACTTCTGCATGGTAATTTTTTAGAGTCCTTTTTCTCTTTTAAAACCTAGAATATTATCTTTTACTTACTCGCCAAAATTAATAAATAATAAATTTTACAAAACAAAATAAATAATATTAGTTAAATGAAATAGACGCATAAAATAATTAAATTGAGGGATAATTAAATGCAAAATTATGTGTATATCAGTGACATTACAATTTGTAAAATTCATATAAAGAAAAATATGACAGATATGCTCACAAAGTCAGTTTCTATAAAGAAGTTCAAGTATTTCTTGAATTTAATTCACTTCATCAATTGTTGAATTCATAGTGGAGTATTCAGAGGTATATCTATATAGTGAGAGGGAAAAAATTTCAGTTATACAATATTTGAAAAATAAGTCAAGGTGAAGATTGTTGAGCTGTCTCTATATTTGATCAAATGAAGTGGCCTTGCAAATGGTGGTGACTCGTTATCACATCTCCTAACAATTGCATGTCTTGCAATTTTAGTGACTCGTCATCTATTATTGTAATTGGCTCTCCTTAAAATAAAGTAACTTGCCCCCTTCTCTTGCACTATAAAAGAAGCATTTGCTTCCCATTTCAAATACCAAGCCGAGAGCAACAAGTAGAGAGAGAGAAAAAACTCAGTTGAGCTTTAGAGAGAGTAGTGAGGTACGAAGAAAGAGAGAAAATAATACACGGTGAGTTTTTTTTCTCAAAGAAAAAATACGCAGCGAATTTATTTTGATAAAAAAATTGTGTTCTTCATAGTTTTCATAGTTTTTTACGTAAAATTCTTGTATTATTATTTTTTGTATCTCATATAATAAAGTGTGTAATCTACGTGTGTTTGTGTGCGTCTAATTTTCCAACACCTTCTCAGCTGAAAAGTACCAGAGCTATATGCCACTTCCGTTCCAACAAGCACCTCTAAGAAAATAAGAAAAAAAGGAGTGACAGAAGAAAGACATGAACATTTGTACAAACACTAATCTCAGAAAATCAATTGAAGGATAAACAAATAAATATCCATGATTTTTGTCAAAAAATAAAATAAAATATACATATAATACAAGATGAAAAAAATATCAAGTACTTGGGAGCTAGAAAACCATGTGGCTTATAAGTACATAAACTAATCAACAGCTTCCAGCTTCCTTACAAACCCTAACATACTCAGAAACCCAATGGACAAGGAGGTGAGATTGAAATTCTAAAGTTAAGGGGCAGTTATGTTCAAGCAAGAGAGTATAATTGTTTTGGGTAAACAGCTTAAATAAGACTAAAAGAGTACTTAAATAAAGCAATAACACCAACTTCTAGTTTCTATATCAATTATCAGGTATCCCTTTATTTCCCAACAGCCTCTTTAATGTGGGGAAACCGTTCAGCCCAACGAGAATATCCTGATAAAACTATAGTAGCAGCTTTGGCATCTTCATAAGTAGCATCCTGATCTCTCAAACCTTTACTGATGAGGCGAGAGACTAATTAGCTTGCCCCCGTTGAAATCCGGATGCTATCAAAGAGTTTTCTCAGATGTGATGTCAAGAATCAAGGCACAAATACTTGAAGCCATCATAACAACAGACTAGTCACCAGTAGTACGATCTGTCCAGCATAACAATGTTCCCAAAAGTTTAGCAAAATAAAAATCATCGTAGGGAACTCGGATTTCTTCTCTCTTTAAAAGAAGATTCGTAAGTGTATCACATGCCAAAAATATCAAATGATCAGTATCCTCAACCTTACAATCACCTGCAGTAAGCTGGTCAATCAATTTAACGAGGCACTCCACCACAAATTTATATGATCCAAACAAAGCTATAACCTTGCAGCCATCAATTTCCAATGCTATTTGACATAACATGGGAAGTAAAAAGCAAATGGAGTAAAAAGGGGTTGGTTCATCATCCCCTTCAATCAAAAGCATATAATCTAAAATCTCTACAACTTTTTCTTTACACGCAAGGGGCGTTTCCAAAAGATAACTCCTTTTCTGTGTCCATGAGCCTTGGCATCTTGTAAATACTAGGTCATATCTATTTGCAAAGATTATAATACCAAAATTATAATTTATACATGATATTATAATCCATGGAATTATAATCCCAAGATTATTAATTCTAAGATTAAATAATCTTGGGATTATAATACCCGGTTGAATATGGTATTAAATAGTCCTCCATATTAAGTCATTTTATAATTCCTAAACTAATAATCTCAAGTCTAAATTTAAAAACAAACAAGAAACTTAAAAAGTATAATTATTACCAACAAACGTAACCTTAGATCATAATTCATGTCTTGGAATTATAATCTCGGAATTATAAAACTTTGCAAACAAACATGGTCTTACGTAACACCAGTCGTCTCGTTAAGACCAGAGACTATCTTATTTAATGTGATTTCACTAATAATACCACCTTCATCTTCAGCAACACTTGCAATCAATTTGATTATTTTCTCTACTAAAGAAAAGGCTACACAAAGATTCCTTTTCTTCTTCAAAATAATGGTTTCCACCTTCCACACTCGATGAAGCCTTGGAAGCTTCGTACTCCAAAACAAGCAATATACACCTATCAGCTGGGAATGGGTTTTCCAAATCAGGTAAGTACTTCATTGGACAAAATAGCCATTGTTCACCCACAATTGATATTACAGACTCTGTTAAAATTAGGGCGTGAAGCTTTTCAGCTGGTGGGACGCCATTCTGTAAAATTGACACAACACCAATTCGAATATAAGTTGCCCAGATGTTATTCATCATCAATCGAAGAGAATCACGAACAGGTATTGAGTATTTTGAGGATAGGAATGCGGAAAGGAAGTGAAGTGCTTCAAATTTAAAAGCATTGTGCAATTTAGGAAACTGTTCTGCTATTGTAACAACCATCTTTAACAGCTCGGACGGGTATTTGTTGTTGATTCCATGTTCAAACCCAATTGATACCGAACAGTATTTGACTGCTCGCCTTTTAGTAGCTTCAAACAATAATTTATAGGGAATGATTCAAACAATAATTTATGGGGAATGATTCTGCCATCGGTGATTATAGTGATGATGATTGATGATCGGTTTTGGACTGGCGAGGGCTAAGAGGGGGAGAGAAATTCGAATTTATAATCGGCATATATAGTCGGCCTTTTACTTCTAAATTCCTATATATAGTCGGCACGTATAGTGCTTTTCACCAAATTTTATAATAATGACCAAGGAGATTGTCACATTAAAAATGATATTAGCAGATATTTTTATAATTGTTTAAACAATACAGTTTAAAGGACATTTATGAAAGGATATTTATTGTTTTGGTAACCCGTGAATTATATGTCGAGCAAATCTTGATATACTAATAATTTATAAACAAATTCATAATTAATAAATGACAATTAAATTTTTTATCATAAGATGTGAGTCATTCATTATTATCATTATAATAAAAAATCTAATTATCTCCCACTAATTATAAATTTATTGAAAAATAGTTAATATGCAAAGATTTAGTCATCATATGCCACTTAGCTACTCTACCTTAAACTTTTGGCCTGAAGGCTTAATAAATAGGGAATTGATAATAAAAATGTTACTTTCACAAGATACTCTCGCATGTTAGAAGAGACCCTCGGTAAAAAGCACCTTCTAGAATTAATTTTTTTACATTTAAAAAGATTAGTTCTCAATAAAAATAGTGAAAAAACTTGTACATACCTGATTTTCAACTTTATGCCCAATCATAATTGTCCAATAAAAATCATAAACATACCAACTAACCAAAATACGTTTACAATTTTCAACATGTTGTCTATATTATTACAAATAATTGAAGCATAAGGACTATATGTAATTATATATTACAAACCTTTTCCGCAAGTAAGAAAATTTAGTGCGACTTACAAATGCAGTAGCTATATTAACCTCTGCACTAACTACACGTACTTATGACCCGTCCATGAAAACAGCACCATATTCACTAGCTTTCAAAAACTTCTTC
Organism: Hedera helix; assembly: GCA_947179155.2. Lineage (NCBI taxonomy): Eukaryota > Viridiplantae > Streptophyta > Magnoliopsida > Apiales > Araliaceae > Hedera > Hedera helix. The sequence continues at coordinate 38,415,565 of OX359277.1, read as the reverse complement.
ACCAGAAGGAAAGCAATGGCAATGGTAAGTCCTACAGCAGCCCAAGTGAATAAGCGATCATCAACCGGTCTCTGAACCCTAGTTTCTGGCCTCTGCAGCAGCTGCTGCTGTTCACTCAAGTGTCCAGCAGTAACCACACGTGCAACCCCCATTCCTTCAGGAACAGGGTTTGCATTCAAAAGAGCTTCATGCCGCTCTTCAGCTATCCTCTCATCTACCTCAGTATTAGGGAGCTCTTCCGTACCAGCATGCACATCAGCATTTTGAGGACTGGCCTGGGATTCACCATCTTTGTTGGTAGAGTTTTCTTCAGCAGCCTGTGCAGGGATAAGTTGAGGAACTGGAGGTGCCTTGCTCAGCATATAGTCATGAATCTGCACGAGTAATAGATATTTAGTCGCGAGGCCTTGTACGTAAAAAACTGACTGCTGCAATCGAGCAATAACAAACCTCGTCAATTAGCTGTTGACGTTCGGGATTCCCGAACTTTGGAGCAGCTTCGCGGGATTTAATTGCCAGAACATGCCTTTCTTCTTTCTTATAGTCTAATGAGCCCAATGCACCATTTGGGATGGTGGGCATAAACGCAATTAGTGCTACTAAAGCTGTCCGAACTGCCAACAACCATAGACATGTACTATCAAAATGAAGAAATTTACTGCTAATGATATTAGTATCATTCTATTCTGTATACAAGACAACCATGACAAGTACATCATAATTAGTTTCTAGAATCTAGTGTTCCTTCCTAGATGCTTTTCCACTATTAATTATCATGCAATGTACGTCATGAGTCATGACTGCAAGCAAACAGCATAACATATACTCCCTCCATCATGTGTCAGATACCTCCATTTCATTTTCACGCAGTTCAACACAATAGTGAGATTGGTGTTAAAGATACCGACATTGGTGCAGAAGATATTGAGATTGGTATAAAAGATATTAAGGTTGGTGCAAAAAATATTGAGATTGGTGTAGAACTCCAAAATAATAAGGATTCAATGGACCCATTTTTAGGACCTCTTCATTTTAATCAGTGATAGGAGTTGAATCAATGAATAAGTTAAGAAATAAGAAGGCAGAATTTTAGGACATCCCTAAAAGAAAAAAGAGACACCTAAATCCAGACAAAGGTAGAACTTTAGTTGCTGCTTCAGTCCGATGAACATAACTGTAAACTGTAAATGTCTATTTTTCTTATATATATACATAACTTTAATGTCTTAATGATATGATCCAACTTAAATTGTTTAGGAAAATGATACATCTTAAGTGTAAAACGTTGCAACTTTTATTTTGTTGCGAGAAGTTATGTCAAACAGATTACCCATGTATTTGCCCTCATATACATTCTGTGTCACTGTAACAAAAGCAGTAACTTTTTGACACAAGATATAAAAAGGATTCAATTTTTAAATATGTCATGATTCCCATATCGATCTTATATATATAAGATATGCAGTATCTTTTAGCCACACACATCCCAATTATAATCATTTATCCCCCCCCCCCCCCCCCCCCTCCCCCTCCCCCTCTTCTTTTAGCCTCACACACATCTGTTTTAATTTCTTTTGTAACCTCCACTAATCAACACAAGGGCCAAAGGCAACAAACATATAAACGGTCGTCTAACAATTACATAGTCAATATGCTCAATAGTATTTCATTTGAGCTGGGAATAAAACTTACCACTCCATGATGGCTGCCAGTGCTCAGGATGATGATTTGATATGCTTAAGCATATCTTGGTTTGGGTTTCAAATCGACCATTTGGCTGAAGCAACGACAAGAAAGCTGATTAGTAAACAAGAGCGAAGTACTTGAAATAACATCCGAAGTCTAACCAACAAATAAAATGAACATCCTATAAAGTTTATAAAATCCATAGGATAAGAGTTGGTATAAAAGAAACATTACAGTCAATAGCATAAATGAAGGAGGCTTAAACGGGTATTCTGAAGGCAACTGAATTCTTCCATGATAGATGCCTCCCTCAAATTCGGTTTCACTTGCTCCCCTGATTGCAAATTGCCATTCAAATATATTCTCCTGACAACATAATATAAAGGCCATCAGACTACTAATTTGAAACATCAAACATACATTCAAGCACTTCATCACAACCTAAATTATAGATTCATACATACATAAACATATAAAAAGAGAGAGAGGAGAGAAAGGGATAGAATTTCATATCTATGGAAACTTCTCAATACAGCAGCTTCATTTATTAGGTGGAGAATAAGTTAATTCAAATGATAAAACAATTCGCTGTATATGTGTTAGAGGAAATACAATGAGTGTGTTGGTTAATAAAGTGCGACGTAATCTAGCCCAACCTGCAAGTTGCATATGAAAATTATGCAGTTTAGTTCAGTTCACAAGCAAACTCAAAAAGAATAATTAGTACATAAGACAGAAAAAAGACAAATCAAGATTCACATAAATAATTTCAATTTAAAATAACGTTCATACTATTATGAGTTAAAATACTATTATGTAGTATATATATTGCCTTGAGGTTCTAAAATACTAATTAAAAATGCTTGAAAAGTTAGAATATAGAATCAATACAAGCTCAATCAACCAGAAACAGCGAGAAAACATGAAACACTCGAATTCCAATTTCCTATCTCCCAAATTCATGGCAAACTTTTCACAATAATGACATAAATTCACCAAGTAAAAAATCAATATAAACATAATTATGAAAACCCTTATTAATTTGATTCTATATTTCCAAAAGCAAAATTCAACACAAACAATTATATTACAAGCATCACCGAGTACGACAAATAATATGTTAAAATAGATCCATAACTAAACCAGCTGTAGTTATTTGAACAATGAAGAAAAAGTAAAATCGATTTGAATAGAAACCTCGAGAGGGAGGCCCATGAAATCATCGGAGGGGTTGGATTGCATCTCTTTCACCTCCTGTAAAATCCTCTTCACCGCCGGATTCTTCCGATTGTACTTCTCTTCCGCCATATTAGCTTTCCGTAGATCCAACCACGTCTGATTATTCACACCCCTGCCTCCGCTAAACAGACGCGATATATTTGTCCTATAGATATAGCTTTCGGATACAGGGCGAGTTTTCTGTGTGTGAAATAAATAACAAAGAGAGAGAAATGGTTGGGGACTTGACCGTAAAATTTAGTTGGTGGACACGTCGTTTAGAGAGCAATCTGCTTACGTGTCGGTTGTTTAGTGGTGGTGGTTATCAGATTTTTGTTACTATTGCTCGAGTCTGGTTCCAGGTTGGGTCGGGTTATGAGTAAGATGTGGGCCTTGAAGAGAAAATTGTTGAAGGCTTGAAGGAGTATATTATTTTCTTCCTAGACTAATTGTGGACCGCCCAATACTAAATTCAGTAGTTCATTGCTCTTCTGTATATCCATATCTATTTTATTAAGAAGATGGAAGAAAATAATCCCTCTGTAATTATATAAACTTTAATTATATTTTTACGATAATTATATATACAACACGTGTAATACTTAGACTAGTTACTCTAATTAGTAAGTACTAACTAGTGTCATTAGGTGTCAAGTTTAATTGTTGAAATTATATTACGCTAGTAAGTACGATAAGAACGGCATATAAACGGGATGATTGATATATTCATAAGCTCATTTATTTTCTCTATTTCATATTATTTGATTATTATTAATTTTTAAAAATTTAAAATTGACATAAATTCTTTTAATTTTAATCAATACAATAATAAATATTATAAATTATCTAAAAAGTAATACTCATTGTAAACTTTAATGTTTCATAATTTTTAATAAATTATCTTACTTTTAATTTTTAAAATATCTTAAATTGACTTTAAAAAGTTAATAATGATCAAATAATTTAAAACGAATGGAGTATTTTGCATTTACATTAGTCATTGTGAAAATGGCACTCTCCTAATGTTTTATATATTGTTTATTATTTTTATATGTTAATAGCTAAATTGGGTGAATAAAAAATTTATCTAGAAACAAATTTTGGGTCAAATCTCAAATCCGTATCGAATTAAATTTATTTAAATGAGATTTTAAATTACTAGCTTAATAGCGTTTTTTTAAGTTATTTTAGTTCACTACTGACTCACCTAGAAGGGCATAATTGAAACCTGAAATTACTATTGTTAGTAACTTAATTTCTTATATACAAATAATTTTTTTCTATATATTTTGATGTAGAACTAGAATGTTATATTTAAAATCCTAATTTCTAATGAGTTAATAATATTTATTAAGTTGTCCTAACCTTTTTTGTAATGCAAGTTGTCCTAACTAGAATTAAATAGTAGTTCTACAATGGTGTATTCGTGCTTTTGAATGGGGGCATGGAAAAAATCCCACGGTCAATCTAAAGTGGAAGATCAATAAAGAAAGATCGTGCCTTTTAGTTTCCTTTTTATTTTATTTTTTTGTGTCTCCATTAAAAAATGGTTTTGGGAGCAAAAAGTCAGCCATTGGTATAAAATATTATGTTGATTCTCTTGTCAATTTTGCCGTCTTAACCTACCGTACTTTGCAACTAACCTTGACGTATCATAAATTCATAATTATTTTACACTATTAATTTATTCATTCAATTCAACGACGAATTCACCATTGATGCCGGCCGGCGGTGGGTTTACTGCAAAACGACGAAAAATCAACTCAATCCCATGCAAGTCTGTCTCCCACTCAGCTTCATCTACTCAATTTCTTATGCATATTTAACACTATTTTAGGTTTCATGGTCTGCTTTGACTTCTATCCTGTCCCTAATTTTCTGGCGTATTTCTTTTGTAAAAGATATGTTGCAGTATATGTATGATGTATCTTTCTTGTTTTGTTTATTACTCGTTTTATTTTCCACTGTTATGTCTATCTTATCATTGTGTATTCTTTCCCCCTTTAGTTACACTTTTTTTTAACAGTAAAATAAGAATATTCTCGCGTCAATTTAAGAGGATTAATTATTAAGATAACCAACCCCGTATATTAATTTATATCAAATAATTCATCAGTGATTTTTTGTCCAACAAAACTAGTGCCGAAAATATTGTCCAACTAATTAATTTAGTATTATTTAATAAAATATATTTAAATTTTTATTACTTTTGTAAAATAATAATTTATAATATATTCAATTATTAATACATAAACAAAGATTAAATAATTAAGTCAATTTAAGCATAATGATAAATTATACTTACAATAATAAATAACAAAATAAGATGATTAAGGACAAATTTAACACTTATGTCCAAATTATATATGGGTTTTTGCTGGTAAACTTTTTATAATTATGTGTAAATAAGGATGTTTATGTCCAATTTACAAAATGTCATGGGTATTTTTGTCTATAGAAAGATCTCAAGATGACCGAGATGTGGTAATCTAATATTATCACCTCTTTTTGGTTATCCGGATATCCACTTCAAATAATAATCTTGACACTTTACCAAGTTTAAGATTACTGAGAATATAAGATTACCAATTTAAAAAATATAATTTATTAAAATGACCAACTCACATTACCAAGTATCTAAAATAATTATTTCAAGTGACTTATAACAAATGTCCCCTTAGGTCTTTTGTTCGATTCTCATTTGTGTTAGTGTGGTCTTTGGTTAGATTCTCTTTTGTAAATTTGAAACAATTTTTTATTTTTTTTTCTCCCCAAGAACTAGAGGGTCTACAGGCAAGCTCTAGTGTTTTTACGGAGACAAATTTTCCTGGCAAGGTCCTTATGGGTAGGGACATTTCCCGAGTCTTACTAGGCCCTCACATTGACCTGATGCATTTAAAAGATATCTCTTGATATTGACTTTTAAAATTCGAACTCAAAAAATTAAAAAATAATACATATTTTCTTAACCACCAAGCCAACCCCTTGGAGTTGACCTTTAGTTACACTTTCATTGTATGTATAAAGATCTGAACTGAAATTAAAGATAGTTATAAATCTTGTCTAAATAATATACCCTTCGTTCCCAAAAAAAAATGAAGAAGAAGAAGAGTCAAATGGCAAAATTTGTGAATATTAAGGAATTATTTTTGTTTCATAAATACTCTGAAGATAAATTATTAGTTTAGTATGTGGTATATGATGATAAATATTGTGTCCTTTTATATTGCTATAACTAAAAAGTGTACTATTTTTGTTTAACAATAAATATTTGCAAAGGAGAGGGGAGTTTTCAGAAGCATTGAATTTGTCGTCTTTGGAACTTCAGGAAAGCAATCATGTAAAGAATCATCAGCATTTGAAGTTTCGAGGTCTCTTCTTATTATACTATCTTTTACTAATTCTGATTTTGCAATACCGTTGGCATTAGCACCTTATTTTCTTCTTTCTGCCATTTTATTTACTCATCCAAATAACACTAGATAAATAATAAAATGTCCCCCTCTATGTGATGACTACTTTATTTTAGAAAAATTATTAGTTGGTCTTGGAATAGAGTCAGTTAATACCTTACACCAATCACATGTTATCATTTGTATGAGATTTGTTCAAATATCAGTAAATCAGTGGGTCCATTTATGAGATTTGAGTAAACTTCATACAAATAATAGTATATAATTGATGGGGGCATCACCTAACCCCATCCCCAAAACCCTAAATAATTATTATTTATTTTGATTACCAATAAATAAATATGGAGACAAACCTTTTGGAACTGTCCACATTCTCTTGTTTGTTTGTTTACACATTGGTTACATGAACCTTTGCTTATTCAAATATGATATTTCTCTTGTATTGACTGAAATAGTAATTTCCCATGCATGGTACGATATACCCTTTGGATTGTTTGGGAATGATTTATTTTTTTTGACTTAAAATTAAAATTTTAGTAGATTTACAAGTTAAAATTTTAATAGATTTATAAGTAAAAGTATTCGGCATTATTTTTACTTATAAGTCAAAAATTATAAGCAACAGTTGTAAATATGTTCGGTTAATAATGATTTATAAGTTAAAATAAAATGTAAAAATTATTAAAATGTCTTTTAATAAGAAGAACATTAGAAAATAAAAGAAGACATTTATGTCATTTCATAGTCGTTGACCAACTTAAAAAAAAGGACACTTATTTTTATTTTTTTTTGAACTTATAAATAAATAAAAAATTGATCTCAAACAATTTTTTTAACTTAAGTACTTATAAGTTGGGTTGACCAACTTATAAGTACTTCCCGAACATGCGCTTTGTTTGTTTGCCTGGATTCTTTTTTTTTAACATATAAAAGTCGAGTAAAATTAGTGTCTTGGGATCAATATTCATACCTTTATCCTTTCTATATTTCCTTGGATTATATTTGTTTATAAAAAAATATACCTAAAATTGAACTATTTATATTAATTTAACACTACTTCATACTATTTTATCCCATATGGGAGATTAATAGTCATTTAAATGGACATGGACTATTTTTTATTATTCCTATGGCTATTTATGAGAGAATATATAATCTCATAATAAATGTGAGATTAATAGTCCCCACATTTTAAGCTATTAAATAGTTTTATGAACTAATAGTCATTCGTCAAATGATTAATTAAATATACAAATTAATATTAAATTAAGACAAATAATCTAATCTCAAACATATTTTTTGGAAACAAATCGTAGGAGTCAAACAAAGAATACTTTCTACCTTTGGTGGCCGAGTTTCTTTGAACATTTTCATTTTTGAAGTTCAGCAGAATTTGTAACCTGGTGTTTGAGCATAGTTTGTATTCTAACTTTAACATATAACAGCAAACTACTCAACATATCTAAGTCAAAATGATACTCGGAACATCAAATCTGAATGTGCCAAGGTGCAGGCTGAGCGATAATATCATCGTGCACACACAAGTCAACGTATTATTTGTCTTTACCGTTGGAATATGTCAGTTTAGTTTATCATATGTTGGGAAATGGTCATATGAAAGAAAAATTTATTGTACTATATTTGTGATGTTTGACTACCTACATATACGTGGAAGCTTGTAGGCATTGGTTTAGTTAAATAGACCTTTAGGATTGAAGTGTTATATTTTGTAAACATTTGTAATAGGTTCAATTTCAACAATGAGTGAAATATTACATTTAGAGCAATTGGATTTTAATGGATTTCCAGTTAAGTACGGTCTTTCTAATGATTTTCAGAGCGGGGAAGGAGGTTACATGGTTTATCAAGCTCAGTCGTATGGAACAAGTGATTGGGGAATGTCTAAGGACATCACTTCATGTGATTCCCACATCGAGTACGGGGATCACAAAGCTGAGGAAGAGCTCCTTGTGTCTAAAACTCAACTAGAAAAGCAAGTAGAGTTGTTTTCAGAGTTTGAAGGTTTAGCTGATGGTTCGTCTTTTGATATTGTCTCTTCACCTCATCAATTATGTCGGGTAGTAGAAAAGCTTGAGAGTATTCAGTATGAATCTCCCGACCATACTGAATCCCCGAATGAAAGTACATGTGCTGTTCCTTTGGCATCACTTGAGATTCTTAAGAGCTGTGGTAGCAGGTTCATTCAGTTACATGGTGAAATGGTAAATGCACCTAGCCATGACACAGCACAAGCAAAGGTGAGAGGCCGAAAATTATCAACTGATGAAGTCCTGCGGTTGGGAGGAGAAAAGTTCATTCGGTCCTGTTCCCAAAGGGTTGGTGATCTTTCCTTGCTTAGCCATCCATTTTCCAGTTCATTCCCTTGCCTCGTATATGAGGAGACTAAAGAGATTGAGCTTGTTCAGTTTCTTCTCATTTCTGCTGAGAAAGTGGGCCAGCAACAGTTTGACCATGCAAGCAAGCTTCTTAACCTGTGTGACGTGTTGTCTTCCGCCAAAGGAAATCCTGTTCAAAGATTAGTGTATTACTTTTCTAAAGCTCTTCGAGAGAAGATTAATCAAGAAACAGAAAGAATCCCATCAAAGGGTTCGGGAAAGAAGCAGTCGTTTGATGTCAATGAGGCAATGATGAGCCCAACCCCCACTATCATTTCATTTCACAAAGAGGTACCCTTCTCTCAAGTTAGCCAATTCACTGGAGTACAAGCCATTGTAGAAAGTGTAGCAGAGGCAAAAAGGGTCCATATAATTGACCTCGAGATCAGGAGTGGGATGCAGTGTACAATATTGATGCAAGCTCTTGCCACTAGATGCCAAAGTCCCCTCGGGCATTTAAAGGTAACTGCTATTGGAACTAAATCACAACAAAAAATTGAGGAGACGGGTAAGCGGTTAATGAGTTTTGCTCAGTCCATGAACATATCCTTCTCTTTCAATGTGGTTATGGTAGCAGACGTACTAGATCTCAATGAAAACCTTTTTATTCTAGACGCTGAGGAATCAGTTGCTGTAATATCATCATATTTCTTGTGGAATCTGCTTCCATGGCCAAGTCGGCTGGAGTATGTGATGGGAGTGATCAGAAACATTAATCCTTGTGTAATGGTAATCACTGAAGTTGAGGCGAACCTTAATTCGCCAGTTTTTGTGAACCGTTTTATTGAAGCTCTTTTTTTCTATGGTGCATTTTTTGATGCTGTAGAAGATTGTATGGACCGTGAGAATCCAAACAGATTGATTTCAGAGTCAGTGTACTTAAATCAGTGCATAAAGACTATCGTGGCAACTGAAGGAGAGGAAAGGACAATAAGACACGTGAATACCAGTGTTTGGAGGGCATTTTTTGCACGTTTTGGGATGGTGGAGAAAGAACTGAGCATGTCCTCCTTGTATCATGCTAGTTTGGTGCTGAAGAACTTTGCTTGTGGGAGCTCTTGCACACTTGATAGGGATGGAAAAGGTCTAATTATTGGTTGGAAAGGAACACCAATTCATGTCCTTACTACTTGGAAGTTCTTATAGGTGGAAATGATTGAAGCAATTTGAACTAGGGGTTTGAAGTCTTCTATTTAATGATCTTTGCTGAAATTTACAGTGACATCTATTGAACTCCGTGGATGTTTAGTTATTCATGTCCATTTTGATAATGAATATGATATTGAAGACTATCTCATGGCCTTCCATTGTAAATCCTTTTAAATTGTACTTTTATTTGTCATGTAGCATGGTTGGGTCTCACCTAATGTTTGCTATCTCATGCCCATCTGTAACTTTCTACTTCTTTTTTTCCCAATTATTTCACTGTGTTGGAACATAATTTGATACTAAGAATCTATTATATGTTTGTCATTAAATATTTTATGTTTGTTAGAGAACGTGGTAATGTTATACCTATAGAGTTATTTTCTTTTGGTTGATATTCCATCGTCTTAGGAATATAAACAGCAGGGATGGAAATGACACACCAGCAATGCATTTGACTTTTCCAGTTGAGTCTTACTGCTACTTAGGATGTTGTTGTTTACACATTGGACACCGTGGAATCCATTTATTTAATTTTGGAGTTATTTCATACTTGACTGGTCACTTGAGAAGCCATGTAGTTAGACAAAGAACACATCTTTTCACGTCATTTGTTAGCACCATAATACCATTGGTTAAAATTTATTTGTTGAGTATGTCATCAGTGATAAGAGTTTAATTTGGTTGCCAAGTGTTTTCGGCAACCTAGTAGAGCATGAGCCTTTTATAATGTTGCCGGCCAAGTTTTTGGGATATAATTTTTGAAACACCTGGCTGGGATTCTACAAAATATATTAAATTACAATCCTTGGATGACCTACACTAAATATGTAAACTTCTTGTATTGCTGGCTTCAGTTCGCATGAGGCTTCATAAGCTCATGCGCAACTTATTGTGGAAGGGGAATGAAGAGGGAGAAGTATAACATAGTTACTGGCAGCAGGTTTGTTTCTCGGTGACCTTTGGAGGACTGGGCATTCGGGACTTGGGACTTTCAACCAAGCTTTATTGGAGAAGTGGCTCTGGAGGTTCTTGGTGGAGGATAGCAGTTTGTAGAGGAGGGTGAATGGGTGATTATTAAACTATTTGGTTGGGAGGAACATAGGTTTCTGACTCGGGTAGGTGCTTTCTCGTATGGGTGAGGGGATAGGCAGGGTATTGCGATGATAAAGTTTTCCAGACACACCGAGTGGGTGATTAGAAATGGGAGGAAGATTAGATTTTGATTGGGTAGATGGTGTGGTGGATTTCCCTTGCGGGGGGGATTTTGGTGAGCTCTGCCGGGCTCTTCAAAACATAGTTAATCGTCTCCTGGAGAAAGCACCTGATGATTATGTATTTTTGCCAACTGTTATTCGTTCTTTCAATTAGACTTAATAACTAGTAAGTATGTAAAGATTATCAGGCATGGTTATAAATTCTTGAATGCTTGTGTAGCTCTGCCTCCATTCAAGAACATTTAGGTCTTGAATATTTGATAGTTGACAGGCAGCACAATAAACCAACTGTACTTAATATCAACATAATATTATTCCTAGAAAAAGAAAGAAATAGAAATGTAGCATTTGAAAAGACTAGTCTAATAGCCTTAATTAAGGAACTAAAACAACACCAGATGACCAGATAGGATATATAATTGCCATGGCAAATCAGAAATACCCGCAAACCAATATATATATCCATACACGCAAATTTAAAACTGGAAAAATCCGGCAGAAGTCATAATAGGCAGGGCCTGGGAAGGAGGCTGCCATGGTTTGAGCCAAGGGTCATCAGCAACGTCCACTGAATTATACCCTTCCAAGTAACTGGAAACAAGTTGTGCGGACTCTAATCTCTTCCTTAATTCTTCTGTTTGAGCTCTCAAAACCCGATTCTCAGTTTCAACAGCTGCGTATCTTCTTGTGAATTCATTAATTTTCCGAATCATCTCATTTCTTTTGTTCTTGAAAAATATGCTCTGGTTGTTAAGATCCTTCATGTGCTGCTCCCTCTTCATCCTTGACCGCCTTGCTGATTCGCGATTTGAGATCATTCTCTTCCGTCTCTTTTCATCCATCATCATCCTCGCTTCTGAGCCGGAGCTGGAACAACGTTTAGCAATCTTCATTTTTTTTTCAATTATGAAATGTTAATTTATCTGTAAGGATACAAAGTTGTGATTGATAACAAGTATATGAATGCTATTAGCTGTAAATCTTAACAGAGAAAATATGGGGAGGAAGAAATCAATCATGAGATTACATAAAACCAATAGAGAAAAACAACTGAAAACGACTGAAGAAGTGGGATTCTACGTAGAAGGGTGGCTAAACTCATATCAATTAAGAAAAGAGGGTGATGAATTTGGAAACTAGTGATATCAAATAAGTGGAAATTTGTTGAAGAAACCATATGCTAAAAGAAGTAGGAGAAACTGAACATGGAGGACTACAGAAAGGCAATTATAGAGTATATACAGAGTATATATACAAGGCAGGATAGGTGAAGGATTGTAGGAGTTATCCATTATAGAGTATATATAGAGTATATATATTAGTGGATAAAAGTCGGCTATTTGAAGCTTTCAATTATTTTAAGAGGAAATTATAAAATTTTGAATTGGATAAGGCTATAGATCAAATAACATTGTTCATTGTTTCAATTTTAGAAAGTCCTTATTTATTTCATTATAAGATTATTAATACTGTTGACACCATGTTTATTTTTTTTTAAATGGAGTATTGCATATGTCAAAAGAAACACTTGTAATAAAAAACTAATTTCCTTGGTAAAAATCAATGGGATTATCGTCACAGGATTCACGTTGGAGAAATGCAGTCATAGCCGCCACAAGTAATGGCACTTGCATGAAGGCAACTTAACTAATAGGATTCGGTTGGGAAGAAGTTAATTTCACCGTAAATTAGTATATGAATTAATAAAGTATTGACACGTAAATTGAGATATATTCTCTTTATATTCGTGTTAACACTTTATTGATCCCTAAACCAATTTACGGTGAAATTAATTTCACCTTAATCGCATCCTACTAATAATGTCGAGGAGAAACCTTACTTCACTCATTTAACTTTAATTGAAATATATAAAGCAAATTGTACAACTCATGATTTAACACTTGGGTTATTTTGTTTATAAAAAATATATTTGAGATTGAATTATTTATCTTAATTAAATATTATTTTGAATTATTTTTATTTTGTGATAGAGAATTAATAGTTCTATAAACTATTTTTTGCTATTCTTAAAATTATTTATGAGATATTATATAATCTCATAATGTATGTGAAATTAATAGGCTCCTTATTTTAAATTATCAAATGATTTTATGAAACTAATAATTTTGTATTAAGAGATTAACAGTTTCTCGTTAAAAAAATAAAATAAAATAATATTAAATTAAAATAAATAATTTAATTTTAAATATATTTTTTACAAATAAACTTAGAAAATAAAAGAAATTGACTGCCTTTTCCTCCGTGGATAGTAATTTGTTTTGGAAGCTAGCGAAGGAAATTAAATGGTCCACGTCGATACTTTAGCTCATGACAATGAAAAAAGTTTGGCGCAGTTGCGATCCCTTTTGTTAGGACAAATTTTGCTTTAATATTGTTTTCTATACTCCCTCTTTTTATTATAGAATGAGAATGAGAGAAAATATTATTACCCATGTGTGTGCATGTCTTATCCTATATATTCATGTCATTTGTATACAACTGCTTGTAGTATGATTAAAATTAAATAAATATATAAATATATTTATTTTATCTCTTTTTTTTAGACACTCAAGTCTTAAAGTTGTTTTGATCAATTAAATAGATTTTCTGTCTCCTATTACTTCTATTCACTTGAATTTTATTTGATCAAAACGACTATTGAACTTGTGTATCGAGAAGAATATAATATAATAAATATATCTATAAATTTATTCATTAAAATTTTAGAGAATGTTCCTTAATGGGATTAATTATGATGACCTGGTCAAACTCATTTTGTGAGACTTTTTTTTAACCATATTTAAAATTTTATATTTTACGACACTTTTATTCCTTTAATTAAATCTAAATTACAATATAAATATAATATTTTGTTCCTAATCAGTACATTACTTTATTTATTTTTGCACTTGCATGACCAAATATATATTAAAAAATAAATTATATTTTGTTTTGTTTATTTCAACGGGAAATATTCATGATTTTAGTTTTATATTAAGGATGCTTTTTATATTTTCATTTGTTAGACATTTAATTCATCCAAGTACACAGAACTGAACCATGCAAGTGTTAGATGTGAACTCTATGGACGGTTTTTGAGTTAAATAAACTCTAATCCAAAACTTTAAATTTCATCCTTATCATTAACAAAAAGATATATGTCGTTCTCATACGGAAGACACAGAATTTAAGTGTTAGATGTGAACTCTATAGACGGTTTTTGAATTAAATAAACTCTGATCCAAAATTTTAAATTTCATCCTTATCATTAACAAAAAGATATATGTCGTTCTCTTGCAGAAGACAGAGAATTTAAGTGCATGCGTCATCATCTTTTATGTCTATTTCATGGAGGAGAAAAAGAATAGAAAATAAAATAGTTGGTGGTTCTACTGGAGTACTCAATTTAGTTACGTTGTTGATTAGTGCTAGCAGCAACTATTCTTAAAACAATACTTTAAATTTTGGATAGCCGCTAGGAAAAAAATAATATAAAATTTATCATTTAAAAAATATTACTAAGTGTATTAATTTTTATAAATATAATATACATGGTTAGAAATAAAATTTTATTTTTAATTTTGGAATAAAAAAAACAAAGAAAAATGCATCTATAATTTTGAAGCGGAATAAGTATTTGATATAATAATTAATTTGATACAAACAAGAAGGCTACACCAGCTGAAGCACCATCAGATGAAGCACTAGTTAAGGTTTTGATCAAACTCTGCAACAGCAGCCCCAGCACAATGAAGAGGAAATTCCAATAGAGACTAACAGGGAAGTGGAAATAGAAGAACCAACTGGGATAGCTATAACAGGAACAGAAGATATGGAGGATATCATGGATGATCGAGAGGAATAAAGGGAAAAAGAAATATCCAACAGAATGGACTTAGAGGAAGCTGAGCTAGAGGACTTATTGCACTAAATAGGCTGAGGAGGTCAAGAAGACAACTCAAGGAACCCACATGGCTGCAAGGGTATACCAGGAGCAAGAAGGGAAATAACAAAAAAATCTGGTAGGACAGCAGTAGCTGTTAGTTGGGGCAATCCAAGGGCTAATAATAATTAACCAATAATGAGAGGTGTATGGTTGTGATGAATTCTCTAGAATTCTGTACTAGAGATTCTATAAAACATTCTATCTTGTAAAAAAAGAATTCAATTAATGAAGAAAATATTCCTTTCCTTCTTTATCTCTATCTTTTCTCACTCCTCTCTGTCAAATTGTGAACAGTCTAGTTGAAGATTATAATAAAAAAAATTATTCAATAGTTTTGAGATACCGTCGTATAGTATTTTAGATTAATCACATCTTCTTATTTTAGTACTATGTCACCGTTTATAGTATTGATCTAAAACACCACGTGTCGATACCTTAGAATTACTGAATAATCTCTTATAATAGTAGCAACACTATTACTCGTATTCCATTAAAAGAGTCATTTATCATGATTTTATATTTCATAAAAAAAATTCTATATATTGATGATAAGTATATAATAACATAATATTTTCAAGTTTATTATCATAATTTATTTTTATGCCACCATACACAAAACTAACAACTTGTTTAACATATATCCTTAATATTTTTATTTTTATTATTATTATTTCTCATGTCCAAAAACAAATGACACTTTTTAGCTTCCTAGCAACTGTGGACACACTATGGACCAAATGAATATCAAAATAAAAACAAATAAGCTTTTCTAATTCGAAGGAATAATTATCAATGTTCACTTTAGTTGTGAGAATTCCACGTTGTGGCCATGATGATCTAGGCTCGAATTCCAGTACCCACACACATTTGTTCTTTTATATTATTTTTCTATCCTTTCTGAAGATAAAATGCTAATAAGCCAGAAATATACAAGAGATTCTGCAACATTTTTATGGATATACAATTACGAGAAAACCACATTGCTCTTGATCAAAAGATAAACCATTCCAGTAACTACAACTGTAACCGAGTACCAGCCTGAACAAACACAAAAAATGAGAAAACAAAACTTCTGCCTGCAGCTCATTGAGCCATGAAAATATATGAACAAAAAGAAGAATATACCAAGACGCGAGGAAGGTTCCAGGAGGTCTTCTTGAGCAGGCAAGAATCTTTGCATCCACTTTTAACCTAAATAAACATTAAAAATAAGTTGCGGTTATTTTGATTGGCAATCCAAAAGACAAATAAGGTGTAACAAATGGACAAATTCTCAAAAATTGCTATGACGTTACAAACTTATAATCACATCCCATCGCATTTTAAGGAAGGATACAAATAGTGGCTATTCAGCATTTTCACCACTGCCTGTTGGTGAAGAAAAAATGACATTTGTCTGGCTAAGCAAATAAAAACTAAAAATCAAGCCTCTTTGGTATAGTAGTTAATTCCATTTTTGGAGAACCAAGAGATCTTGGGATCCAACCTTGGCAAAAGCAAGGTTGCTAAATTCCGCTCAACATAGCAAAAAATAAATAAATAAAATAAAAACTAAAACAAAGGTTAAAAAAAAAAGTCATCACAAACGACATGGTCTCCAAAATATAACTATGATATAAACCACAATACATTACAAAAAGAATTCTCCATATAGAAATTTGATGTAATGCAATAGTCTACGTAATGCAATATAATTGTAATGTAATGATAATAAATTATTACGACATATTTGTTTGGTTGGTTCTTGATATTTGCGTAGTAATTGTAATGTTATTACATTGTGTTCAAAATTGTATTTGGTTCACTAAATTATATAATTGTATATAATGAATAAAGTAAATTGTAAATTAAAATGTCAAATCAGTTGTAATTATTACTGTTTTGTCATTTATGACCTATTGCATTACAGATGTAATAGTGTCATTTATGACCTATTGCATTACGGATATAATAGGTCAATGCATCAATTGGAGGATGTAATGAAAAGCTTAAAAATTGATGTAATAGCATTACGTCCATAATGGGCTAATACATATAATAGGTGAACAAAACATAATAAATGTCACATCAGTGTAATAGCATATTGCTATTACAATGATTTGACGCGAACCAACCGTCAAGTGTTATTCTACTTGGTGGTGGTGTAACTCAAACCATGATAGAAAGGCATAGACACATACAATCACATTCCTATGACTGGATTGGAGTATTCCGCTGCAATTTCATCTCCTTGCCCTTCCTTGCTAATTTCACTAAAACTTCTTTTCTTAGATGAAGACCTTGACGTCTCCTCCTTCCCTTTCTCTCTGTCTGGCTGGGCTTCACTGCTTGATTGAGGAAACAAAGGAGGTTCACGCCTACTCAATTGACAAAATACTCTTTCAACAGTTTCATTAATTTCCTTTCCCAAGCCATCGTTGTCCAAAATTAACTCCCAAACTGATTTAGAGGCCTTCTCAAGCACTGGGTTTCTACATAATATTAGCAATACATTTATGCTACTAATTATCTATTTATCTTTGTAGAGTTTCAAGGCATGCGCACAACAGAAAACAAAGAAAGACAAACTAGTATTTACTAATCACAGGATGATAGTTGTTATCCTAGTTCAAATGGGAAACAACATGCCCAGAGAGAAATAAAAAATATATAAATAACCTAACGAAGTGAAACGTTAAATCATACTGAGAGCAAATGCCATCAGTATCAAAACCACTGAAAATGCTATATGACATTTGATGAATGCAATTCTCAATTTGAGCAAATATGATATTTACGATAACTAGTACATTAGCAGAGGATTATTAGCTGAAGAATAAGCTATAATAACTATCACCACCACTAGTGCGCATCTAGAGCATCACCGGTTATAGCAGGTTGAAAAACTTGAGATATTAATCATGGATACACAAGTGAAAGAAAGCTTAAAGTTTCTGCAGCTGATAAAGTAACATGCAGGAGAAGTTTAGGAAAACACATGTTCATAGTTTCTCAACACTTCTGAGTTTGAGTAAATTCGGCCATCACTCATACAATGTCTGCATATGTATTTCAGCTCTTCTCCATGGACCATAACTTCATATTCTAGCTGAAATAGCGACAATGGGCTACCTACCAGCAGCAAGGCTCACTAAGCATTACATGGTGTCAAAAGTTCGGCAACAGTTCTCATTCTTTCGAAGAACAATTTTTACAGTTTACATCAGAACCCAGCCAAATGCAAAAGATAGATGAGAAGTATCATTGCCTCATTGGTATGGTCAGTTTAGCTATCGAGTATTAATTCAGTAAACCCCGTATTAATTGGTGGCTTGGAAACATTTTTTGAGAATATGCAGGTCAGTCAACTGAGAAATCAATTACTTACTTGAGCTCTTGTCGAAGTGCATCAAACAGCTCCCACTTGGTCTGCTTCTCTGCACAAGAGGTGTTAAGAACCTTACTCTGCTCCAACATCCTTATTGTCTTGTTCTTCAGCTCCTCCTGTAAGCGATTTGCAAGATCATCTACATTCAATATGTATCATATAATAGAGATGCATCTTTCTACTTTTATATCTTAACAATGATGTTAGAAACAAAAAGGATAAACAACTTTATTAGAGCAAAAAGTGAATAAGAGAAAAAACAAATGTGAAAGGAGCCAAGAGAGAATATTTAATGAATGAACCATATTGCTAAACCAAAAAAAAATTAACTTTAGCAAGCATGAGGTAGAAATCGACATTCTACATTTAAAAAGAGATGATGAAACACGACTAGCATATATGTGCTTACTAAAACTAATCATATTTGTAAGACCACAAAGATTATGATTCCAAAAACATATGTAACTGGAAAATCCAATCAATTCAAATTGGCAGTGAGGTAATTATTCAATCTTTAAAGGATTTCTCAACAGAAAGTAGTCAAAATGCTGAGCCAAGAGCTGTCACCAACTACGAGAAAACAAAGACTTGTACATACAATTTCATTAGAGCATTACATGTGCTACATTTTTAAAAAGTTTATCAAACCAGTAATGAGTTGGTTCTCCTCATTATGGCCATCCATGATTGAGAACAAAATTAACCATCCCACTCTCTTGTCTATCCATACAAAAGCATAGATTTTTTCTGTATGTCTCTAGTCTCCATAAGTCATTAAGATTTTTAAAATATTCAATTTAGTCACATGCACAGTAAAGTTTTCCTGCTAACAGCCAGGTTCCAACAAAGTTGACTCAACCTAAAACCTAAAGAAATGATTAAGGTTACAAACGAAATATAATCTCTAGATGTTTCCATTGTACCCATATTTTGCAGGCCACAACCTCAAAGTCCAGTCAAAGTTGACTCATATTTTTCAAGGTAAGACAGGAATCCTAAAGTCAAACTGAAATATGTTAAAGACCGAGCAGAAGGGAAAAAGCTTGCAGAAGTTCAGCTTTTTCAGATAGGAAGTTTAGAATTGAAGGTGGTAGAAGTGTCCAAATGTGCACACACAGAAGTACCTTTACTTTTTCAAAGGATATAGATTCTCGATGAAATATTTTAGTATTAGTAATCAAAATAACTAATATAGGGATCGGTGCTATATTCTACACATGTATAACAAATGCAAAACTCCTTTTATTGTTGCGATGACTTTAGCAGCTACTTTCACTTCCTATTTTTATGATGAGATAGAACTTCATTTCGGGAATTACATAAGCTTCTAGATAACTTATACTTGTCAACTGTAAGGTCACAAAATAAAAGTGCCAACCAATAATGTCAAGAAATTCTTTTTTCTTACCAAAAGAAGCCAGGGAGTCTAGTAAGAGCAACTTACTAGAAACTGTCATAAAAACTTTATAGCACCTCCCTCAGATGCTTTAGTCTAAACTTCAATTAACTGGAATGGTATTTATTCACCCATATTCCTCAGCTATATGAATTCAAACTGAAAAAAAAAGTAAAATAAAGAAAGAAACCATTTCATCCTTTGCTCATAAATCAACCAAAACACACAACTTGTACTTTATTTTCCACACTTCGGTAATAGCTCCTCGGTGCACTTGCAATTTCAGCATTTACTGGTAATTTTAGGCTTTTAGCCAACCTATTTAATAACAAATATGCAACATAACAATGGAGTATAAGCAACGAGTAAATAAACTGGCAATTATAATAACTAAGGTTTATATACACGTATTTACTCAATTACAACTTACAAGATACTAACTTATACCATCGTGTAGATGCTTTTACTTATAACTAAGGCAATTCATTTCGGTGTACACAGATTATACAACAATAGTTTAGTGATTAATCGACTTACATTAGCTTTGAGCTGATTGATAATCTTCAATCTAATAGCATCGATAGTACCGTCATTCATCAAAGACTCCAAAACATCTTCTGGCGTTACCACATAAGATGCCATCTTTTATCGCATTATTCGTCTGCATTAACAGAATTAACGCAGCTTAATCAAACTAAATTACAAATTGTGATTTCATAGAATGAATAGGAAACCGAATCATGAAAATCATTCGCGTTAATTTGTTTAGGTAAATATAAACAAATTAAACTTTTCTTTCTGGTTTTCCGAGAGCAGAAATTAGGGAAACAAATTAAATTCGTTTTGGCAATACTGCACCTAATTCGTCGACGTGACGGCGCCTGGACGGTAAATCAGCTTCACCGTTCCGGTATGATGTTACCGATGCAAGGCAAATTCAAGCTGATCCCAGGCGTCGAATGACCAGTCTTATTTGAACAGTGGTTACAAAAATAACGCGGCGGAGTGTGATCGGTTGTTATCAATGTACCCACCAGTGAATTATCAATTCATTTCACTAAACCCACTTATACCCATGGTGAATTATGGATAAATTATATTTTATCATATTATTTTGTAATCATGTTTTTCGTTATACAATTCTTTTATTGTGATAGTAATACTTTTATTTGAAAGCTAGTCATTTGACAGGCATATGAAAAAATAAATAAATAAATTATAACGGTTAAAAAAGAAAAGATTCTGAGAGAGAGTAAAATAGAAGTCCCAAGCTTGGCTCAACCATAAGTTCAACTAATGACATCTTTAAAAAAAATTATGTACCCAAAAATAGGGAGAGTAAATTAGAAAAGTATAAAATAATGATAGTGTTAGGATACTTCTCGAATTTTTAAAAAAAAATAATTGTTATTATAAAAATGAAGAGTCATAATCTTGATAAGAGTATTATTACTGTGAGTATGAATCTTATTTGTAATTGGAGTTTTATTTTTAAAATATCCTATTTTTAATAGGACGATAAAAGTTGTGGGTATTATGTTTAGTTATTGGAGTGTAACACAACCAAGAATTATGTAATATCATAAAAGTTGAGGTAGGGTGGGAGGGGGGGTTTAGTTTATGTGGGGGAGAGGGTTTTTGCAATTTTTATATTTTGTGCAAAAAAATTGCACTATCATGAGAGGGAGTATTTTGACCTTTTTAGTCTATGCAAAAAGTTGTATTGCGATATTGTGGAATCTCAAGTTTTAGAACGCAAAACTTGAAAGAAAATTGTAAGTCAATTATTATTGTAATAGTGGATATTTGAAGTTTGGCTTGTGAGTTTTTTCTTTAAGATTTTTTCATGTTAAATCTTATGTGTTTTCTCCTCTCTTTATTTTATATTATTTAATTTGCAACAACTTAATTCTCAACATCTGATATTATGAATTAGGTTAATTGGATTTATGGTTGAATGGAATTAGTCATATTCGTGTGACAAATAAAGAGAGTAAATATTTTGCGTTTATGAAAGATCACTGACACAATCCTTAAATGATGAAGATGATAAAGATGTTAATGATGATATTGAAGATCTTATCGATGTTATTGAAGATTTGAATAATGTGTGTAACGCATATAATGCGGATTATGCAGATAATGCAGAAGATACGGATAATAAGGATAATGTAAATATTATTGATAATGCTAATATTATGGATATTGCAGATGACGCGTATGATGCAAATATTGCAGATGACGGTGACAACGGCGACGACAATGATAAAATTAGAATATTTAGGAATTTAAGTTGATGAAATAATTATTAAAATACTCTTCAAATCTT
The DNA here is from genome assembly GCA_947179155.2 of Hedera helix. Classification (NCBI taxonomy): domain Eukaryota; kingdom Viridiplantae; phylum Streptophyta; class Magnoliopsida; order Apiales; family Araliaceae; genus Hedera; species Hedera helix. The sequence goes on along the minus strand of OX359277.1, from coordinate 38,393,451 downwards.
ATTCATACATAAAGTTGAAGATTTGAATTGATTGAATAATTATTGGGATACTCTTCGAATTATATTAAAAAATTAATTGTTGTTATGTAAAGGAAAAATACTAATTTTAATAGGAATATTATTATGAGAATGAATTTTATCTGTAGTAGGAGTTTTATTTAAAAAATGTCCTATCATTAATAAAGAGAGAAGTTATTGATACTTTATAAATAAAGTATTATGTTTAATTATTGAAGTATATTTGTAACCAAATATTATGTAGCATCTTAAGAGAGTTGAGAGAGAAACTGTGAGTGAATTTTTAATTTGTGCGAGGAGTAGGAATTTTAAAACTTTTATATTCCGTGTAAATTATACTAAACTTTAATTTTTAATAATGAGATAAAAATTAATATTTTAATTTATATTTTAAAACTGTGTTCGTAAACTTATTATATCTTTTTTTCTTGTAGATTTAGATTTAGAAGACATGAATCTCTCACTGTTTAGTATTTACCTGTGTATGTGGGGTATTTTCGTTTATTTTCCTTAAAAAACTAACTTATACTACTTTTCCTTGGACCAATGAGATAGTAATAGTTCAATAAGTGCACGTGGAACGTGATTAGAAACACTAAACTACACTATCTTCTTATTAACTCCCTTTCAAAGAGGTTTTTAATTTCGTCTCACTTTCTAGCTGATGTTACCCGTTACTTTAAGTGACGTAATCTTGTAAATTTATTATATTGACGTTTTTTATTATATATATATTTTAAATATATTATTAAATAAAGTAATTTATTTTTATTTTTAAATTTAGAAATTGAATAATACAGGTAGTCGATGTATTATATTTAACTTGTAATTATCATAAAGAAAATAAAAAAAATGTAAATTTATATTTTTTATATAATAATAAAATCATACATGTACTAAGATTATAATCATAATTATATTACAAGCTTGCAAAATTTGTAAATGAGATTATTTTTTTTCATAAAATGATATTACTCATTCCATCTCACAAAAGATAACTAAAATATATAAAAAATTATTTTATAAAAATGTCTAAAACACATATTCAAATATAAAATATTATATAAAACATGTTTTATCTTTGAAAGTAGTTTCCTCCTTCTCACAAAAGATAACTAAAATACATAAAAAAATTATTTTATAAAATAGACATTCAAATATAAAATATTATATAAAATACGTTTTACTTTTGAAAGTATTTAAGTAAGGTGCATTATTTTTAATTAAAAGAGAGAACCTAGGGCACTTATATAGAGTCCATTGCAATTAAAATAAGAGTTTATTTAGCTCTTTCTTTTTAATTTTGCTTTTTTAAAATTCTATAAAAAAATGTATTTATATATTTTTTATACGACAAACAAATTACATTTTATTAAAAAAAATATATCCAAACTTGATGTCCTAAAAATAAGAATCCATGGTTCGTTTGGACCGCTATTATTATAAGTAGAATCCGTAGTGAATAGGCTCTTTACCCGTCCCTCATGTCAGTCGTTCAGAGAAAAGTATTCAATTATAATTGAATTGAATTATTTATTTGGTATATAATACTAAATTTTATATAATGTTATTATTCGAATAAATATCTAAAATATATATTAATTGAATAATCAAAATCAGAATAATCGAATTATAATATTTATTTATTAGATATATAATTGAAATATAAACCTATTTTTACCGAGCAAAAATTTATATTTTAAATTTTACACTAAAATTTTTAAATAATATTTAGTCACAATTTACAATCATTGTGACGCCCCCAAATCTGGGCCCACACAGCCCAAACTTGAGTCGTCAAAATACTACAACAAAATTATTACAACAAAGCACAACGTACAACAATACAGTGTATAATAATACACAACTAAGTCTTCACTATTATTGCCACACTATTTTACAAAACGTGAAGACTATGATAACTATTCCTCGGACCCTCACTCCATTCCCCGGCTAGACCCTGTTATGTTTTCATCTCCTGTTGAAAAACAATGGAACAAAAGAAAGGGTGAGCTCAAATAGCCCAGTAAAGAATATCATGACTAAGATAATGACGAATAAATTATCATTAGTCTTCAACAGCTGAGTTCTTGATAGAATACAATAGACTACAAGGTTTATATCAAAAACTGCAGTTAAATTCTTAAACAACGTTCAGATCAATAATAGCAGCGGAATGAGTAATCTATTAGAAGAATAATGCAGACTATAATGTCCACTCGGTTCTCTTTTTAGGAAAAACATCATCAACTTTTATCATCTGAAATATCATTAGTCAAGATAATACAAATTCACAGTTCCTGATCATAATCATGCAGATCAACAGTTCATCTTTGCACTACGGGCCAAAGACATTCAATATAACACCAACGGTCATGATTATACCAGATTCAGCCTTTGGTCATAATCATACCAAACAACAGTTCATCTTTGCACTACGGGCCAAAGAGAACATTCACCACGTGCCATAAAAGACACCGAACAGATGTATCGCCTTTAACCTATTATATCGCCTTTAACCTATCATCTGTTCAACAAATATATCACATCTGTGCCCCCGGCCACAGATATTCACAACAGCTTGATTTTTGGATGATTAGAATGATATAAATGATGAACAGAAGAAATAGGATAACAATAAGTATCGGAAGTTTACTTTGTACAGATTCAAATAATGTCCAAATTGTCAACATGATGTGGAGTGAAATTCAAGATCCACAGTTCAGAATAACGGTTACAATTCAATTGAAAGGTTCACGTAAATAGGAAGGTTCAGTTGAAATAATGAAGTTCAACTATTATGGAACATATAATATTTTCAGGAATTATAGAAGCAATAGTTCCATAATAAATTTCGATTTAGGAGTATGAAAGAAAATAATATCCCTTACCGTAGCAGGTTTGATTAACAAAAGGTGAAGGAAATTAATACAAAGGGTTATTCACCAACAGGCGGCAATCCGCTCCGTAAGGTTATTCCCACAATTTAATAGAATGTGAGTACAAAGAGTTATTCACCAAACAAGCGGCAATCCGCTCCGTAAGGTTATTCTCAGAGATTAATAATGAATGAATACGAAAGGTTATTCACCAACAGGCGGCAATCCGCTCCGTAAGGTTATTCCCACAATTTAATAGAATTTGAGTACAAAGAGTTATTCACCAAACAGGCGGCAATCCGCTCCGTAAGGTTATTCTCAGAGATTAATAATGAATGAATACGAAAGGTTATTCACCAACAGGCGGCAATCCGCTCCGTAAGGTTATTCCCACAATTTAATACATGGAAATAAAAGGCACGTCTTATGAGTAAGGAAGAAACAATATTATTATCGAGAATCAAATAATGATAATCCCTTACCATAGTATGTTTGAATAATGGAAGATGAAAAAGATGGTATCCCTTACCGTAACACGTGACTGGATATTGATTTAAATGCGGTTGATTAACTTGAACAGTACACGTATACTTATAGATCTTCACAAATACTCAAGATGACTTAAGCACACTTAGAGAGAACTTTCACAAGAAGTATTTAGAGAGAGAAAGAAAGAACAAGTAAGGAAGTTTATGAAAAATCCTTAAGTTAAGGCTTCTATTTATAGCCAAAAATCTTATCATTCATTTAATCTAAACCATTCATTTAAAGATCACCTTTTAATCTACACCATCCATTTCAAATATTATATTATCTTTAATCTACACCATTCATTTCATATCACCTAATAATCACCTAACTTTATATTATAAACAAATCAATTTAATTATTCAACAATAATTCACACTTTAATCTACACCATTCATTTCATATCACCTAATAATCACCTAACTTTATATTATAAACAAATCAATTCAATTATTCAACAATAATTCACACTTTAATCTACACCATTCATTTCATATCACCTAATAATCACCTAACTTTATATTATAAACAAATAACTTTATCAATTCAATTATTATGACTAATTGTTATAAATACAGTATAGTTAGTTCTTAGATATCAAGTCAATAAATTAATGAAATACAACTGTTTAAATAACATCATAATAGAGATAACAATAATGTAAAATAAAGCATACGTTACTGTGTAATGACAATTATTGATTCAATAATGCAAAATACTGTGTAACAACAATTATTGAATTGATAATATAAAATATTATGCAGTGACAATTATCGATGAAATGATGCGTAACAGTTACGGTGTCAATTATCAGACCAATAATATGAGACACTATGCAATACCGTGTGTTACTGTAGAGTACCGTGTGCTACAGAAAATACCATAAACTACCGTATGCTACTATTCTTTTATCACCGGTATTTTAACAGTTCCGTTGACTATTTTTATTTAAAAAGGTTACTTCTGTCGTTTTCTATATCCGACAAATATTCCGTTGTGGGGTCCACCAATAATTTATTATTTCGGCGCCGTCGTACGGCACGAATATTCCCCGACCAAACGAATATTCCCCGACAAAGCGAATATTGTCCGACAAAATAAAATTTGCACATAACATCCTTAACTTTCAATTTTGTTAATTTAACCACTTACTGTTTCAAAAAAAAAATATATATGAAGAAAAATTAAATTTTGTATTTCATAAAATTCGGGGTCTTACAATCATAATAATTTATAAACTAATTTAATAATTTCAAATTAACGATATATAATTTATAAGACAAAGTCTAATTAAAAATAATATTTTATTTTTTGAAACTTTTAATTTAATTAATTGATTATTTAAATAATTTAATTTTCATACACAAAATCAAATATCAAATTATAAAACAATTATAACTAAATATATTCAAATAACCAAAATATTCAATTCGATTATTCAGTTTTACTATTTTTTATCAGAGCTAAAAGTTAGCACTCCGAAGCGTACTTATTCGGTGTTGAAGCTCTATCCACGCGATAAAGTAACGCGTGTAGAACAATATCCCAATTATCTAATTTATTTAGTTAGAAAATTTATTCTTTTTCTCCTCGGGGTATCTATTTAGAAGAGTGGGCGTAAAGATTATAAACGCTTCCTTCCCTTTTCTCTCTACTTCTCTTTTCCCCTTCGCCTCCCTCCCTCGAAAACAAACTCCAAAGTCGAGAAAATACAGAGAGAGCTCCCTTCAGCGCATCTAAATTCACTCAATTTCATATTCATTGCGCCATTTATTCTCTCCATTCCTCCTTATGAATCTTACCCAAACTCTTTCATGTAATTTTTCTTCAAATTCTTCTTAATTGGATCCCCATTTACACTCATATTGCAAGCTCCGCATAAAAACACATAAATTTTCAGGTATTTATTAAATTTTCAATTGGGTGTTCTCCCGTAAATAAAATAGGGATTTGTGCATGTTGTTTATCAGAGTTCAAATAGGTTCTGTTTAGTTTCTCGAGTAAATTAATCCAGTTAGTCAATTCTTGTATGGCAGTAGGATCTGTAGAGAAAAGTTGTTCTTGAACGTCCCTCATTCCCCCTTTCCCAAAAATTGAATTAAATTATTGTAGGCATTCATTTGCTTTCCAATTGGTTATATTTCCCAAAAATAAAATAGGGCTTTGTCTTTTATTAGATTCAGAATTGTCTTTGTTTAGTTTCTTGAATAATTCTTCATTTGCAATAGTAAAATGTGAAAAAGCTTCAGTCTTAGGGATTGTTTGGAATTTGCTGAGGAGATTGGAAGGCTTATGGGCTATGGTGGGTCAGGGTTTTGGAACCTGAGGCCTGACTTTTGGGCTTCTGGTGATTGCCCATCTGGTTAACATTCTTGGAGCATAAAGGGTAATTTTTTCCACTTGGGAGTCTTTATATTCTTTTTTTTGGTTCTATACATTGCCTGTAAACTTATAACGAGTAGATTTCTTTTAGTAGTGTTTGTACCTTGTACTTGACTTAATGCATTGATAGCTCTGGGTGGTATTAGATTACCTTTTCTGATGAGTGGAGGTAATTTGGTTGCTATATCTTGTAGCTTGCAAAGCTAGAAAGCAATTAGCTGCCTTACATTGATATGAAACAGCATTCTTGCCTTGCCTATCACGGTCAGGATGAAAGAGTAGGGTTGTGTCAGGCAAAATAATTTATCTACCTCTCATGAAAATGAATCCCAACTTAAAATTCATTTTCAACCTACCCCAATTAGTTTGTGATGAAATGTTGGTTGAGTTCAGTTTAATTTGCTATATCAATTTTGCTTGTGATGGCATGGATTATGAGCCAAGTCAATTGGTGTTTTTCGTTGCAAACGTGTTAGATTGTTTAGAGTGCTGCAGTGTGGGGTTCTCCTAATAGAAATAATGGACATGAGATCCAACACAATCTATTACTATTACATGTTGCACTGAACTAGATCCCATAGGAATATTGAAACTTAAGTCTGCCAATCAGTGTAGGAATCAACTTAAAAAGAAAAGCTTTGGTTTAGTGTTAATTGAAATTAATATTGTTTGTCGAAATTAAGTAGTCAGTGTTACATCCATATAAAATACAATAGTTGAAATAACTTTCTTTTCCTGATACCAACAGTAGTTCTTAATAACTCCTGAAGCAGCCAGAACACCACTTCAGTGAACATCTGGTCCCATATACATTGATTTGCAGTCTTAGAGCATGGGATTATTGGTAAAATCCGTAAGAAATATTTGATAACACAAAGATTTAAGTTTATCGTTGGTTATTGCTAACCTAAGAACAGTCCATTCCTAGGTAGTTAGGTCTTTGACAAGAGGCTCACAAGGAACCTGAAGAGATTAAAGGCAGTTTTTCTTCTTTTTCTTTGTCAATTGACAAGTAAGGCATTTTAGCTCGCAAGTGAATTTTTATCTGTTCTTTCTTTTCATTTTGTTGCTAATAACAGCTCTGAACTTTATTAAAAAGGATTATTATGACTATTGATAGTTTCCTCAGCCATTGGCATGAATTAAATTGTAAACATGATCGATGTCTTTTTGCATAATACTTAACTGAAATAACCAAATATGCTGGAGCTATAGTTGTCTTTTTTTTTTTACATGCAAGCCTAAAAAAATGTAGTCGTTTGTATATATATTTGAATTTCTATTGGGCGCATCATATTTCATAATAATGTTGTGAATGAAAGCTTGATGTACTAGTACTATTTATCAGTTTTGCAGGAGAAATGGCTCTTCAGAAATATGTCCCTTCTGTTGACGCACCTTCTACAAATATGAAATCTTTGAGGTTTTCCTGTAAATCAAAAGAGAAAACTCAGGTTGCAGTTACACAAGGAAGCCAAACTGAGGCTGATGTGGATATTGATCTTAGGGAGGTCTATTTTCTGATAATGCATTTTTTATCCGCTGGGCCCTGTCATAGGACATATGGGCAGTTCTGGAATGAACTGCTTGAACATCAACTTTTACCTAGACGATACCACGCTTGGTATTCAAGGACAGGGGCATACAGTGGGGATGAAAATGACAATGGCTCTTCTTTCCCATTAAGTTACAATAAGTTGGTGGAGAGGTATATAAATTTACTGTTTTCTTGCTCCGGTATCATCTTTGTTTTTAATAACTGCTACCTTTGTGGATTATCAATAAGAAGTGTGAATTATCAATAAGAAGGTTGTAATTACATTTTTCTTGCTTTATTGTTTTGTTATTTGCATTATGTATATTTTAGTTGCATTTTTCTTTTAAGGACTTCCACATGATTCATGTGACCATTCATCAGCAGTATCCTAATTTTAACTTAGCACTCCCTCTGACCCACATTAATTGCGACACTTCTTTTAGTGTATTTGACACATTGTTTTTGATGTGTGCCAAAAGTATATTTAAATATTATATTTTATATAATTTCGTATTTTCAAATGTTACATTTTTATCCATTTTGTAATTTTTTAGTATGTAAATATGTTTTTAGCATGTCTTAAAATCTGCGCTACACGCACACACTAAAAGATGTGTTGCAATTAATGTGGTCATCAGTTTCACAATACTTTATGAATTAGCAGAATGCGAGTTCAGATATGATGGTAGCCACTTGACTTGACCAATTAATGCTTGAAGGCTTATTTTTAATTAGTCCATCTCTTTTAGCAACTTGTGTTGGTATGGTCAACATTGGGTTCTGGCTATCTACACACAAATAACTGATCATAATATAAGAAAGGAACCATTTAGGTGGTTCCAAGTAATATAGATATTTATCGAGTTTCCTATCTAACTTTGTCTGATTCTCCCCAAAAAAGCATCTCGGATTTATTATTTTCCATTTGATCTGTGTAGGTATCCTCACATTGAAAAAGATCACTTGGTAAAGCTTCTGAAGCAACTGCTACTTGGTGCAGCCGCTCCACAGGGCATGGTCAGTGGGAATGCGTTGAATGCAGCTGCTGTACCTACTCTTTTGGGGACCGGCTCCTTTTCACTTCTGGGCAGTATGTGAACTGTATCATGTTTTAATGCTCGAGAATGTGTGATACAGATAATCTCTTTTTATAATTGGATTGAGTCATTGACAAAATAAGACACTGTTAAGCTTGGGCGGGGAGAAGACAAGAAATACAATTATGCTGTTTCTTTTATTTATACCTTATTTTTAATTGGGTGTATAGTGGACGGTGGTAGATAGAGTTACTACCATCCTATATTTTCCTCTTCTGCAAAAAAGTTTTCAAGCCCCTACTCCTTTAATACTCTCTCTCTCTCTCTCTCTCTCTCTCTCTCTCTCTCTCTCTCTCTCTCTCTCTCTCACAGATGATGAACTTAGAAAAATTGATAAACATCCCCCACGATACATGCGTTGGCCTCATATGCAAGCTGATCAGGTGCGTGGGCTAAGTTTAAGGGAAATTGGTGGTGGCTTCTCAAGACACCATCGTGCGCCCTCTATTCGTGCAGCATGTTATGCCATTGCAAAACCTTCTACCATGGTGCAGAAGATGCAAAATATTAAAAAGCTTAGGGGACACCGTAATGCTGTTTATTGTGGTAAGGTCTTCATCACTCCATTCTGGTATCGATTAGGTATTGTATGTTATCAATCATTGTGTATTCCCTCTGAAGAATCCTTGACGCAAAAGGATAAAGGTGTCTTTCTATTCTGTATCCATTATCAAAATGAATCCTTATTGCAAAAGGTATCTAATAAAACTGTATCATATAATTTTGGGTTGCCTTGGCACTTCCTTTATGCTGTCTCTTTCTTGGCCCATCCTCTGGCTGATACTGCTAATTTCAGATAATAATTTAATAATTTCATTACCTGCAGCCATATTTGATCGATCTGGAAGATATGTTATTACTGGTTCAGATGACCGGCTTGTAAAAATTTGGTCAATGGAAACTGCATATTGCTTAGCCAGCTGCCGAGGACATGAAGTGAGTTCTATTCCATCAAGTGCATGTTCATCAACCATTAATTATTTATTTGTTGTTTTATTAGTTTGTTTGAAATATTTATACTTTTCCGCTTGAAAGGGTGATATTACTGACCTTGCTGTGAACTTCAACAACACTTTGGTGGCCTCTGCTTCAAATGACTGCATCATCCGAGTTGTAAGATTCTGTTCTAACCTAACAAATTTTTTTATTTGTGGCCGTTCATTCTTTTTTCTGACTTCTCTTTTTGTTTTATATAGTGGCGTTTACCTGATGGGCTGCCAATTTCAGTTTTGCGTGGTCATAGTGGAGCAGTTACTGCCATTGCATTTAGTCCCAGACTAAGCTCTCCGTACCAGCTTTTATCGTAAGCAGATTTTTTTATTTTTTATTCTGCCTTTCATCAGACCTTGTTAATAGATATAATTACAACTGATTGAAATATAGTTAAAATTAGTTGAGCTGATTCTAAGTGTAGCATCATGTCATCGCTTACTGCGGAGGCCCACTAGGCGCTCATTGTGTTACACTAGTTGGCATTTTCTAGAAGTTTTTTTACATATTAGGATTTCTAATAGAGTGTTCTTGATTCATCCATGTCATAATTATTCTTGTAAATGTCCTAGATATTTTAGGGAATAATTTTAGATAGCTGATCTTAGACCTCCATTAGATTCATACAAGGGGATGCCAATGCTACTCATTCGTAAATCATAAAGCAGTTGTAATGATGCTTGTGTAGTATGAAAAATAAGTTTTTGATTGCTAAATTTAGTGTTTCGGAATGAAAGTGTACTAACATTCGTACCAAAGTGCACAATTCGGTACCATGTTCGAATAACAGGCAAGAGTTATTTATTTATTTATTATTATTATTTTTGTGAAATTCCATTTGAACGAGCTTCCACTTATCTATTGACGTGAAGTGCCTGTTTTGTGGAGTCGTGTGGTGGCCTGTAAGAGAAATGAATTTGGAAATTGTGTTTGTTTATTTTGTAACATAATTAGAATTGTTTTTAGCCTTAGTGCTTTTGGACATAAAAGTACTTTAGAAATTAAGATTTGGTGTTTTGAACATTTGTTTGCAAATTAATTTGTAAACTTATCAGATTATCCTTATAAAGTGCTTTTAAAATTATTACGAAACACTATTAACATTTACATGAATTCAGCTCTTCACCAAATAGAAACTTGCATCACCTTGTTATCACCCACTGATTCACATTGGAGCTTTGTATGCTGTGTCCTTTTCTTTTCTTTTGGAGCTTTCTAATGATGATTTTTTTGTTTTGAAAAAGTAATATCTAGAAGAAAAAAAATCTGCCTGTTGGACTGTATCTATCATAGTTTACAAATATTATGCTCACCTTCATGTGCATTAGTCTTATTTCTTCCTGAATTAATTGGACGTATTTTGTTTATTTTCTTTATTTGTAGGTCATCTGATGATGGAACTTGTAGAATTTGGGATGCCAGACACTCCCAATTCAGTCCAAGGATATACTTACCAAGGCCTCCGGATCCTGCTACTGGTTAGTTGCTGCTTTTAATTGTCTAGTGGCTCATTTCCTCTGATTTATGGGTTAAAGGACTTATCTAGGTTTTCCTGTGAACAATAGGGAAGAACAGTGGCCCATCGTCAAGTGCTGCTCAACAGAATCACCAGATTTTCTGCTGTGCATTTAATTCTAATGGTACCGTTTTTGTCACTGGAAGCTCGGACACTTTTGCAAGGGTACAACTAAATTAAGCACTTTGATCTAGTACTTGCTGTTTTTTCCTCTTAAAAAGTCATTCTCAAAATCCTAACCATCGTTTATTTTGTTCGTATCAGTTTGAGTGAATTGACCATATTAAATTAATGAAGAGCTAGCTACTTGCAGGTGTGGAATGCTTGTAAACCCAACACAAATGACTCAGAGCAACCAAACAATGAGATGGATATTTTGGCTGGGCATGAGAATGATGTCAATTATGTGCAGTTCAGGTTAGTCTCTCTGGGTCTTGCTTCAACTTTTGTAGATTGGATTTCATGCTGATAGATGTTGCTTCCCTTGTGATACAGTGGTTGTGCTGCGGCATCTAGGTTTTTATCAATGTCTGATGCCTCGAAGGAAGACAATAATCCAAAATTCAGAAACACATGGTGTGTTTGTATATTTTCCTGACGAATCACTATTTATAGCTCTGTTTTTATTCTTCCCAGTTTTCTCCCCCACTGGTGGAGGTGTTTCTTTACTACCTCTTTGATACATCTTCATGTTTCTAGGTTCACACATGACAACATTGTTACTTGTTCACGGGATGGCAGTGCGATAATTTGGATTCCGAGGTCGCGTAGATCACATGTGAGCTTTTCTTCCCTATCTGCTCTACTTTTCATGATGACAATTTTGTCTGTTTGAGATGATCAAAGTAATGTCTGCATCTTTATATTTTCCCAACTGAAGTGGATAATTGTAACCTTGTTTCAGGTAAAGGCTGGACGTTGGACACGGGCATATCATTTGAAAGTTCCTCCGCCCCCAATGCCTACTCAACCTCCTCGAGGAGGTCCACGTCAAAGAATTCTCCCAACTCCTCGTGGTGTTAATATGATTGTCTGGAGCCTAGACAACCGGTTTGTCCTTGCTGCAATCATGGGTAAGCTTCTTGTGTACATATTATGTATGAATATTTTAAATTGAAAATTGTAGTTTAGTTTATTTTCTATTCATACGAGTTTTTTACACAAATCATAAGAGGCTAATAGTACCTGATCTTCTAGTGTAGCTGGTTTTCAATAATTTGCAGCGTATGAGCTTTTCTCTGGTTTCTTAATTACTGTTTTTTTTCTTCAAAAAGCAAGATTGATAATTTTATTGTTATTTTGATCTTTTATTGCTGACTTTGTCATCTATTGCTACTTCGTCATTGCTGACTTCTTATGTTATCTTAAATCTTATATAAGTTAGCACGTTTGTGTCGGGACCTGCATCTGTCGTAAACTGATGCATCCTCCTAATTGAATCTCCTCTTCAAGTTCCACACTACCCATACAAGAGCATTTGCCTTCAGAATACTTGTTTTTTTTCCCCATCCACATCCAGCACTCCAAATACGCAGAAAAGGAAAAATCACCTCTATGATGAGGGTGCAGAAAATACAGGACGGGTAGACACGATATATGGACTGAAGGGTGTCTTCAGTTCAGCTGAAATTAATTGCAGAAATTTACATAAAGAATAGGAGTAATGGCAATTGATTCCATGAGTACTAACGGCTAATGGTGCTTTAATTTAATAATAAATGGGTCAGTGGGTGTTCAGAGTGAGGTGGAAGTGGTTTGTAGATATCTTGTAAATGAGGTTTTCTTTTCCTCGTAACTAAACAACTGTCTACCTAAAAATCTATAACTAATCCTCATACTGTACGCTTTTGGATGAGACATATTTATATCATGCTAATTTCTCTGATGTGTGTGTGCTTGTGTACTTGAGTTGGATGTTTTTCTCTTCAAGAACTCATGGTGTGATCTATCAATTTTTTGCTTAATAGTTTTCTACTGACAGATTGCAGAATATGCGTCTGGAATGCTGTTGATGGCAGCTTAGTACATTCTTTGACAGGCCACACTGAATCTGTAAGTGGTTAATACCATATTTTTTGGGGTTATTCTGTTAATTTTAGTGCATAAGTATTTCATTAGTAGATATGCTGGGATGATTACTTCTTGCTCTCTTGTTACAGTTCTCTCATTTATTCCGTTGAACCAATTTTTAGATGGTATTTTATAGATCGCGTTGGATGTAGAAGTAATTTCACTAATTTGTTGAGGTGCTAGTATCTGAAGTTAATTGCATTTCTTTTAATGTCTTATTGCCAGTTAATTCCTGCTAGTTATGCTTTTTAATGGAAAAGAGTCGAATCAAGCCTTATTGAGCCTGAGAAACTTGGACTGAAATGCAAAACCCACCCCCGAATTTTTGTATGCTTTTTACGAACCCATTCCCTATTTTTTTTTTTATAGCAAAACTCACCCTCAAACTTATATTATTAATAAAATGGAGACCACAAGACCAATTCCGTTAAAAAGTTTAACGGAAAATGGACATTATGAATGGAAACTTGATCATGTGAGTTCCATGTCTGCAAACTATTGTCAAATTAGTCACTAGTTACATTAATATAGGAAAGATTGCTCTATTACGTTAATCAATAGTGCTAAATATTGTATTTGGGTAAATTAATTAGGTTATTATTTATGAGTTAATTAACTACTCCCTCCGTCCTCAAAAGGATGGTCTAAGGTACAATTTTTTTTGTCCTTAAAAGGATGGCAATAAGTACATAAATTAAAGGGCAAATATGTCATTTAATGGGGTCCACTAGTATATAAAAAAAGAAAGACTCGTCATTTTATGTAATTTTGTGGGGCTACTAAGGATAAACTTGGAACTTTTTCTACTCTTTCCTCTACTTTTCTTAATTTGGGTGCAAAATGTACTTTGGACATCCTTTGGAGGACGGAGGGAGTATTTAATTTTAATATCACGTTAATATGGGAAAAAATTGTGTTTATGTTTATCTTATCAAGCTCAAGTAGCTTAACTCAGTCACGGATCTAATTTCTATTGGTATACCTGAAGTTTGTTGACTGGCTACTGCAGTGGATGGCTGATTTCAGACCTGATTTATCTTGTACTACTTGCAGAGTTACTCTATACTGAGAACAGAGTTGCTTTTCTTTGAACTTGTTTTCTTGCAGCTGGAGATTATCATAATTAGATTATGCTAATAAGATTATCTGTGTATTCGGTAAATTTGCTTGAGGGTGGTCTCAAAAGTTCTGAAAATTTGTTTAATGACTGCACAATCTATAGTATTATATTCACCTTATGGATAACTTGTGAATTGTGCATATGATAAAATTTGATTATAGCTTTTTCGTTTAAGCTGCAACAATCACTACAAACCAGCTTAGTATAAAGCTATAATCGTTTACCAATAAGCTACAATGTATAAGCATACTGGTTGGGTCGAACTACTGACCATCTCCTTTGCAGAATCTGTTGCTTAGTGTTTTAACTTTTACCTTATGTTTAACCCTTCTCTACCTTTCCTACAGCAATTCAATGCAGCATTAAGCTATTTGTATGGTCTTGTTCTCTGAACAAGACTTAGCTTTTGTACTGCTTTTTGGTTGCACTTCCGTTCTATGCTAGGTTGCTTGTTTTTTCCTTTTTAAGAAACAAAGTTCATGGGATCTCTTACATGGCCATGTCTGACCATATTGAGTCTAATTTTTGTAGACTTATGTTCTCGACGTTCATCCTTTCAACCCCCGAATAGCCATGAGTGCTGGATATGATGGAAAAACAATTGTTTGGGATGTGAGTTCAAGCTTTGTAAATATTTATAGCTTCTTGTATTTGTTGAATTCTTTCTGGTTTCCCTATTTGTTTATTATGTCAATTATTAAGAAAATCAATTAAATGTAGATTAAATATTTAACTAAAATTTATTAAATATTAATAATTATGATAAAATAATTATTTTAATTTTATTTAAGTCTGTAATGAAATTCTATAGTAGTGTTTATATTGACAAAATTTGTTTAAAAATCCGAATAGAACTTTGAAACTCGAACTTTAATAAATTTTAATTTAGTTATGACAATGAGTTAGTAATGAATCATCTATATATTTTTTTACTGATTTACAATTATTATGTTTCAATTTTTTTACATATATTATTAATACAATTAATCATGTGATTTGATAAAAAAATATTTAATTTAGTTATGATATAATTTATTAATAAAATTTATGACTAATATTAATATAATTAAATCACTTGACTTGTTAAGAGATTTTTTCGATATCTTAATAACTTAATAAAATTATAATAATAAATTATCCTACATTAAGTCTTTTAAGATATATTATCTTACATGAAATTGTAATAAAATTGGTAGAGCCAAAAATGAAAATTCTTTTTGAAGTTCCTTTTCCATATAAAAGCAAAAGACACCTTCCTTTTTTCCTAATAGATTGGGTTCCTTTTGAATACTTTAAAATTTTGGATAGTATTTAATTGTTACAAATTTTGATAGTACTTTGGATAGGAAAAAAAGAGGCTGAATCAAAAATTTGTGAAACTAAGTTTGTGCTTTTAATTATATAGTTGATTCCTTCTCATTTTCCCTGTTTGTTAAAATTCCTTCTTTTCTCTCTATTCTTGCAGATATGGGAGGGAATACCTATTCGGATATACGAAATGGGACGTTGGAAGCTAGTTGACGGAAAATTTTCTTCGTAAGTTGATAGTAGTACAGTTCAAAGCTGAAAATATATTGGCTTTTACTTATAGTTTCTTTCTCCGAAGGAAAATCAAAGCTTAAAAGGAAAAAAAAGGACCAATAATAATAGGGAAAAAAATGAAGAAAATGTATGGAACTAATATTTATTTTCATATTCTTAACCTTTGCTTTTAATTCTTTGTTTGTACAATTCTACTACTATGTTAATTTCCTATTTATGTTTTCTGCTTATAAGTTTATTTTCTGCAACCCAGGGACGGGACATCAATTATACTTTCAGATGATGTTGGTCAATTATATATACTGAACACTGGTCAAGGGGAATCCCAGAAAGATGCCAAATATGATCAGGTGAATTGGGAAAAAGTTTTCCTGGATATCTTGTTGATTAAATACATAACTTACAACTCCTTTGGTACTTATACACACGAGAACATGTAAACAGTTCTTCCTTGGGGATTATCGACCCCTTGTTCAAGATACACATGGAAACGTACTTGACCAGGTTAGTTAACCTTTCTCACTTTTTCCATTTGCAAGTTTTTGGCAGTTAAAATTTATACATGTGAAACTTAATTTTGGCCAGGATTGCCTGTTTTTAGAAACTGGCTCATCTCTAGTAGCATAGTGGGTATAATGATGTAAGGTCTTTATGACACAGTTGTTTTGAATTGAATCCATCCGTGGTTTGTGTGTGCATATATTATTTGTCCAAAAATTCTATAGAAATTAGCAGAGTGGTGGGTACTTTCCACTAAGGTTTTCAGACCCAAATCGGTCATTGAACCGAAAAGGGAACCGGTTGGATGGGTCACTGGTTCAACCAGTTAGCGAACCGTTATTGACCCAGTGACGTCATTAATATGTAATAAATAATAAATATATTATTTATTATTATATATAATGTTTAATAAATATGTAAAATTAATCAATTTATCTATAAAAAAAAAACTAAATCTATTTGTATAATTTTTACTTTATACAATTGAGCAAGGATGTATCCAAATCAGCTTGAAAAAGAAAAAGCATAGCAAAGTGTACCTTGCAATATATGGATCAAACTCTGAGATGTGGATATATCAGCAGATTGAGCAATTAATAAGCGTCCTTAGCAATTCTCGGTTCTTGTCCAAAATTCCAACCCGAGTACAACAAAATTCAAAACTCCTTGTATCTAGACATTTTTGGGGGGGGGGGGGGGGGTGTTATTCCTTCAATGAGATAAAAATGAACTAAACTAATTCAGCTTCTACCAATTGAATAAAAATGAACTAAACTAATTCAGCTTCTACCAATTGAATAAAACCTACAATCAAGGTCCACCATTTGATACTGATTCTAATTAGTTGATCCCATGAGTATATTTATTGTGTCAATATGATACAAGTAAACTCTTTACTTGGTTCTGGCACTTCTCCAACCATTCACATAAGGATTATAAGATCCCCTAATAACAAAAAAGATGTTCTAGATTTAAATTCAAATATGGCTGAATGCAAACAAGAAACTCTTCAGGGATGATAAGAAATCACAAACACATATAGTTCATCATATATAGCAATCACTGTCACACACACACAAAAATGATTTTTCCATTAGCAATAGGATCTAGTTATGTATTGCAGAAGCATTCATATCACTATAAATTATAAATCTAGACACAACAAAATAGTAGGAAGAGAGAGTACCCTGCCATTCATGGCTTTCAATGCATTCTGAGGTTCAACCTCTGACTGGAATGTAACAAAATCAAAGCCTTTTGGCCTGTGTTTGGTCAATCACAAGTCTAGCCTGCATCAAGTAAACAAATACTTAATTAGTCATATACTGTACACTATAGGTACCTAACCTAATCAAAACAGATGCCTCATTTACAAAGAAGGAATTCAAATTACATGAACAATAATCGGAGGGAATACCCACCAAAAACCAACGCTAAAAGCTAACATTACCTTCTGTAACTAAACCAAATGGCGAAAACCACCTCTTCAAATCTTGATTTGTGGTGTAAAATGGCAATCCTGAGCAAGAATATAGAAATTTATAGTATATCAGAACTGGGTTTGGTCTATAGATACCCCATAACTGAAAAAAGAGGGAGGGAGGGGAGAGATTACTGCTCACAAATAGCTGGGAACCAAGTCGTTTTGCCATCTAACTTCCAAAAGAAGAGTGTTTCAGAACGATCGGAAGCTTTTGTTCGCTCCAAGGAGGAATCCAACCACAGTCTTTCTTATGAACCCTTCAACGTTGTTGATAGAGATGTGAGATGATGACTGATGGCGATGTGAGTGAGAGAGAAGTGAGAGAAAATTAGGCGAAACTGAGATCTCTGTTCTGAAGCCTTATATTTTTTTTATATAACAATCTTGAACCGGTAAAACCCGTGAATGTCACTGGGTCGCTCGGTTCAACCGCCGGTTCACCGGGTTTTACCAGTTTTTTGCAAAAAATGGGTTAATGGGCTAAACCCAACCGGTTCCAGTTTTACCGGTTGAACGGCAGGTCCGTTCCGGGTTTTAAAACCATGCTTTCCACCATAACCTTAGGTAGTTACTATAGATGTATGTTGTTCAATCTTGACCCAACTGCTCGCGTTTGTGGAATTTTAAGCAATATATTCTATTATTCTTATTTAAAAAGTTTTTTCCCAACCAAAATCAGCTAGTGTTAACTTGGAAACAAACTATATCTCGTATGTTGCATACTGTCTTGGCATTAATGTTACCTTTCCTTTTCCCTAGGGAATCTTTCGTTGGATGTTTAGTTCATCAAGCTTAAGTCATGTAGGTTTTGAATAATGTGAGAATATTCTAATTTTTGACGTTAATTATAGGTAATTTTGGCATTCCAATTACTAGTAACTATTGCCACCTACCTGCCTTTGTCAACTCCATGTTGTGTTTGCTGTCTAGCTTTCTTCTAAATTTGAAACCAAGGACGACTTCTTATATTTTGATGCAGGAAACTCAACTTGCTCCATATCGAAGAAATATGCAAGATCTCCTTTGTGATTCAGGTTTCTTTTTGCTAACTTAAAAGTTATATTTTTTTGGCTGATATTCTCTTAACTATTTGTATTCTCAAATTACTAAATATTTGGGATTTCTAGCCATGATTCCGTACCCAGAGCCTTATCAGAGTATGTACCAAGGACGGCGGTTAGGAGCTCTAGGTATTGAATGGCGTCCGTCTTCTGTAAGATTTGCTGTTGGTGCAGAAATCAGTATGGACCAAGAATACCAGATGCTGCCAATAGCAGATCTGGATATATTGATCGATCCACTTCCAGAATTATTAGATGCCATGGATTGGGAACCTGAGATTGAAATACATAGTGATGGTAACGATGCAGAGTATACTGTACCAGAGGAGAATTCTTCTGGAGGGGAGCAAGGAAGTCTTAGTTCCCATTCTTCTGGTGATCGAGAACGCAGTGCTGAAGACAGTGAAGCTGAGAACGCACAAGAAGAGGGCCTTCGTAGATCAAAAAGGAAAAAGCAGAAGGCAGGAGTAAATGATTTTCTGTAATTTACCCCTAAATTTTTGTTTGACAAACTAGCATTGGTATTTTGTTTCTTTGCAGGTTGAGGTGACAACTTCTTCTGGGAGGCATGTTAAGAGGAAGAATATGGATGAGTATGATGATAATTCATGCATGATTAACCGGAGTAGGAAATCAAGGAGTGCTCGTAAAGCATCAAAGAAGAAGTCCTCTTCAAAGACTTTGAGACCACAGAGAGCTGCTGCACTCAATGCTCTTAATTTTCTTTCCCAAATTACAGGAACATCAACGGACGGAGAAGATGAAGAAGGCTCTCTAGGTGATTCATCCGAAAGTGAATCCATGCAGCCGGATTCAAACATTGAGAGTGAAGAATCTGATGATTTTTCACAAAATGACCGAAATGTGCTGTCTAAAGGGAAAGAAGTATCTATGGATGAGTCTGAGAAGGTTCATACATGTCCTGAAACTCATATGACTGCTGGAAGCAGGAAAAGATTGGTTCTTAAATTGCCAAATCGTAATCCAAATAAACTTATGGGTCTGGAAAACACAGTGCTAGAATGTGTCAGCGAGCCTAATGTAGCAGGCTCATCATCTCCAGCTCCTGAAGGAGTTGATAAAGTAAACAGAAATTACTCTCACAATCTAGAGGGCACTTCTAATAGTGGAAAATGTAACAATGTTGAAAGAAGTGAAAAGGAAAAGCATTTAAAGTTCAAACAGCATTTCAATCTACTTGAAGGGTGCGAGGGTGGGAAGATTCGATGGGGAGGGGTCAAGAATCGCACGTCCAAACGCTCGAGGATGGGAGATCCAGTGCCGTCAGGTACATATGCTAAAACCGGTTCATACCTTGATGGTCACTGTAAAATTGAAAATGTTGTCAACGGAAATCCCATAGCTGAGGAGTACTGTACAATTTTGGCTTCTTCAGAAACCCAAAATAAGGGAAGTGGAATAGTTCTTTCAAACCCGCATCAGTTAGACACTAGTATCCCTGAGGCTTTAGATAAAGGTAGAAATAATAAAGAGCATTTTGACTTGGATAATTGCAAGGACTGTGACAAATCACAGGAATTTCAGAAGGTTGCTGATGATCGAGACACGCCTGTTCCATATAACAATGGGGCAGACAGCCCCCCTGAACCTAAAGAAGACCCGACGCCATTTCCAACAAAGCTATGTATAAGATCGAAAATTCAATCAAGTGATCACGAAAGTCCCTCCAAGATGAAAATTAGTTCAGCAGTGGAAGATTCTTGGAATAGTGCACATGATACATTGTTGGAAAGCCCATCAGACAATGGGCAGAAGTTAAATTTTGAGGCCCCTGATTGTGATGGCAACGAAAGGCCTAGTTCAGAGTGTGGGGTTCGCTATGGTGCATCAGAAGATGCTCACATCAGTAGCACTTCCAGGTCTGTATTGCAGGGCTCACCGAAGTTGAAATCGCATGATAGGATGTTCAATGCTGTTTATAGAAGGTCCAAGTCATCTAGAGCAAGAAGTAACCTAGAAGGTAATTGTGGAAGCGTTGAAGCAAGCACTTCAAATGCAGGCAGACCTGATCTTGATGAAGGAACAGAAGCCGCAACACCCAAAGGAATGCGTAGGACACGGTCCATGGGACTGGGGTCAACCACAGGTGATTTAAATATTGTTGAAAGCAATGCCAAATTAAGGAAATCCCATAATGGGTCTGACAATACATCGACTAGTGTTGAAAGGAATTCCAGTAATGGATGTGATGAACTCCGTGTTGAAGAATGGGGAACAAATTCAAGGGTTACTGTCAGATTAAGGTCTACCAGAAACAGGAGAGCCAGTTACCACATTCATGAATCTAGTTCTCCAGATAGAAAGAAATCACATCAAGCAGCAAGAAGTTCATGGTTGATGTTGACAACACATGAGGAGGGGTCCAGATACATTCCCCAGCTGGGGGATGAAATCGCATATTTGAGACAAGTACTACTCTTCATGTTCTCCTGGTCTGCAATTTTTGTTGTTGTATAAGATGATACTTTGATTTCTAACTTAGCTACACATTTTGTTTTTTAGGGCCATCAGGAGTATATAAGTGAAAGTGGTTCAAAAGAGAGAGCCCCTTGGAGAATAATCAAGGGTAACATCAGAGCTGTGGAATTTTGTAGGGTTGAAGACCTCGAGTATTCTACCCATTCAGGTTCTGGAGAAAGCTGCTGTAGAATGACTCTTCAGTTTGTAGATCCGACTTCCAGTGTGGTTGGTAAATCTTTTAAAATGACTCTGCCTGAAGCGACTGGTTTCCCAGACTTCCTTGTTGAAAGAACTAGATATGAAGCTGCGATGGCAAGGAACTGGACGTGCCGTGATAAGTGTCAGGTCTGGTGGAAAAATGAGGGGGAGGAAGACGGGAGTTGGTGGGATGGCAGGATACAGTCTGTGAAACCCAAATCTCCCGAATTTCCAGAAAGCCCATGGGAAAGGTATATGGTCCAGTATAAGAGTGAGCCCACTGAAACACATGGACATAGTCCATGGGAACTTTATGATGCTGATACACAATGGGAGCAACCTCGGATTGATGATGAGATCAGAGATAAAATTCTCCGTGCTTTTGTCAAACTGGAGCAATCAGGGAACAAACCCAAGGTAATCTAGTGTGCGCGCGCATCTTTTTGTATTATGTGATATTTGTATACCGACGGCACGGACCAATAGAAGTTAAACAAGTTTTGTATCTCATTTTATTCCGATTTACAGGATCATTATGGAGTTCAAAATCTGAAACAAGTTTCTCAGAAGTCAACATTTGTTAACAGGTAAAAGCTTTGATGATTCATCATAATTTTCCATTTTGGTGTTAGATGCCTTACTCACAAAAGAACCTTGCTAAAAGGTGTCAGATGTAGCGTAATATGTGCAAAATTACGGGGGTTTTTTAGTTACTATTAGATATAAAAAAAAATTGTTGATGAATTGAAGTTTGAGAATTTTGTACCTGGATCTATCAAAATATTTGCAGGTTTCCTGTTCCAATATCTCTTGAAGTGATCGAATCAAGATTAGAGAACAACTACTACAGGGGCTTGCAGGCAATGAAGCACGACATTGAAGTTATGCTGTCAAATGCTGAAACATACTTTGGAAAGAATGCAGAGCTTTCAACAAAAATGAGACGCTTATCAGACTGGTTTACCGAGACGTTATCATCTCTGTAGGAGATGTATAATTCTGTACAAATTCAACATTGTTGAGCTTGAGCCGAGTTCTTTTCTTCTCTTATAGATGTTTTACCCTTTTTTCCCCTTTCTGATTTTGTTATTTTTTTTCCTGGCCCATGCCTCCTGGTAATACGGCCGCTTATTTTTCTGCCTCAAGTAGCCATTGATTTAATTTGTGAAATTAGTTCATCAATTTGGGGTTCCTTTATAGAGGAGAGGGGCATCATCTTAAAGGTTGTTGGTAGGCTGGTCAATCATTACCTCGAAGCATCATTTCTGTATAGTCACTTGGATCTTTATCAGTTGATACAAATTAAAGAAATCAAAAGTACATTTTTTTGGGCGTCCCTATACAAGTCGTCGTTATCTGTTCTTGTTTACTCTTTTCCCTAACATTACTTGTTAAAGAAAAAATATTAAAAAATCAATTTGCTTCGTTTTCTCAAGATTTTCATGTTCTCTATCAGCATCTCTCAACCTAACAACTGTTATGAAGGAATTGTTCGGCACTTTATAAAAAAAAAAAAAAAACTAGTTTATGTACTTTTTCATTTTCTCTTAAATTTTATGATAACCACATACTTTTGCTGAAAATCACCATAAGAATGTTTCTGGCTTTTTTTGTTAGGCTCACAAACTTCCTAAACTATAAAGTGTCTGGTGGAATGCATCCCTCCAACGACGGCCACAGCTTGGGTTGCAGCAATGCATCCCTCCAATGATGGCCCTGCAGCAAACGAAAAACAGTGTCATATCTTCTTCTCCTCTTGCAGTTGCCTAAAACAAAGAGATACCATACATAAAAATGAAGAACCAATGAAAAAAGGAACACCAAACACGAGAAAGACTGAGACAAAATGATAATCAGTTTAGAATGAATTTCCCACTACAAAACATTAGCACCAACCATTTGCACAAAAGGAGGCCTGCCTGAGCAATTTTAGCTTTGACTAAATCAAATTCACTCCACCTGGAAGAAGACAGCGAACTGATTTTGTTTGTTCGTGGAAGCGTTGGATCTGAAGCTACATCCTGCAACAGAGTGGTGTATTTCATTGCTGACTGTAAACACAATTGCTATCGGCAACCTCCTGTCCTGTACAAATTTAAACAGGCATCGAAGGGAATCAAGAATGTTAATCATCATCATCTAGTCAAGCAAGAGCACATTTTGCCAACTGAAACGATTAAAATTATTAGGATGATGGTCATGTCACAATGCAAATAGTTTGGTAATGCAACTGGTAAAACAGTGATGATAAAATACAAATGCGGAATATAAATTTTAGGGAAATCTAACGTCTAGTGTAATTAGATACAAGAGTCGAGGGAATTTTTATCTGGAGATGTAAGATGAAGATACGACGTTGAAACAAATGCACCACCACCACCACTGTAGTTACTCTAAATTAATATAATAAATTCAAACTTGACTCCGTTGATCAGGGAAAGAAATATGTAATAAAGTACTAGATTTCTATTTGACTTTAATCCTAATTAATTTTGCCAAGATTTTAAATTCAAATTGTGATGTGAACTTATCAACTTCTAGACTGATAGACACGAGTTAATATCGATAATATAATCTAAAATTGTGGTGTGTGCCATTAGATATTATAATTATAGTAATAGTATAGTATGAACAACAATAATATATTGAACATGAAATTGAAGAATTGTATGTATATCAAAATTATTGTATATATATATTTTAATACATATATGTACACTCTTGGAATAATACAACAAAAGGTACAAAAAAATTAATATAATTATGAACATGACATACATTATTAATAAAGGACTTGAGATTAACTCGTTGACTAACTCGGTTAATTTGGATAAGATATCTATTTGTCTTGTTATATAATAATAAATTGTGTTAAGCATCAATTTTGAATTTTAGGACCTGGTAATTTCAATTAAAGATGAAAAAAAGGAGGAACTATGATTTCCTTTATTTATAATGTGATGATTTGAATTGATAAAGCCAATGCGGTGATATATACAAGGAATTAATGCCGTTATTATATGCACGTGTGCGAGCATATATATAGAATGATCCATAACATGTATTTGTTATGAATCATAATATGGCAAACACTATTATTAACATCTGTTACTATTAGTAGCGAATGTTGCAATTTTAGTTCTAATCTCGACCGGTTATTCCTATATTAAACGATAGAGATGGTATTTATCCATTTTTATTCATAACAGTTGGATCATTCTATATATAACCCTAAAGTAGAGGAGACCTGGCGATCACAGTTACGGCAGGCATAGAGGAGGATCTTCTGCTGCTTATCTTCCTTCGGGTA
The DNA here is from genome assembly GCA_947179155.2 of Hedera helix. Classification (NCBI taxonomy): domain Eukaryota; kingdom Viridiplantae; phylum Streptophyta; class Magnoliopsida; order Apiales; family Araliaceae; genus Hedera; species Hedera helix. The sequence goes on along the minus strand of OX359277.1, from coordinate 38,368,738 downwards.
ACAATAAAAAGCTCACATTTATTTATTATCTAACAAGAAAAAAATAAATTGTATAAATACATAATTGAAATAAAATATGAATAATGTGTAAGCATCTGAGTTGCGTGACTGGCAAAACTTCATGGTACTCATTTTTGAAAACCAAGAGGCTTTATTTTCTGCACAATTAAACACTAGGTTTTTCTAGAGTGGCACACCAGTGATATCTATTATTAACAGCGGAAATCTCTATATTACTACTCTGCCCTACAAAAAGAGTTGATTTGCTAATTTTCTTTTCAAAGATGAATTTTTTTATAAAATAATATAATATCTTCAAATTTAAAATCAAAGTCTTGTTATAATATATCATAATTTCATTATCGGTCACCGCTACTAAGTTAACAAATATTTTAAGAATAAATGGAACAAGAATACGTTCTTAGTATTTTCAAATTTTACAAGAGAATTTGTTCTGTTGAATGGAAAGGGTATTTGTTTTGTAGCATAAACATGAAATAAAAAGCATTCTTATTTCTTAATACTTATAAATGAAACTCTTTTCATATAATAATGAAATAGTATATTTTTCCTAAACACATCTTTCAATCCCTGCCTTGCATTATGTTTTTATTTTAACCCTGGACTTTCATTTAATGAAAGAGAAATATAGTTGAATACATAGTTATAAAATTATATAAGAATACAATTATATACGTGAACAAGGATTATCTAATGATTTTTTATTTATTTATATATTTTCGGTCGGGACCGCTTATTAGATCTCACTAGTTTCATTGAATGTGTTCTCGCAACTTCACCTGATTTTAGTTCAAGAATTCTTACATTCGTAACAGCTAAAAAGTAAATCATAAATTTCACAATAAAGTTTTATTAGCCAAATTTATTTAGGAAGGGTACTTTCCAAAACAACAGATGTCAACATACAACAAACAACTTCCACAGAACTTGATTGATACCTCAAGTAAAATGCCAAAAGTTAAAATATGGAACCCCAAGATGAGAGATTTTGACACAAGTTGCTGCTCGCCATTTGGACAACCTCTTCAGCGCTTTCTGCTATGCCTCCTGCTCTTCCTTCGGCTGCTCCTACCCTCTGAATCTGATTCAGACTCTGACTCTGAATCAGGAGACCCGGAAGTTGAGCTGTACTTCCTATGTCTCCTTTTCCTCTGCTGCTGCTGCTTCTTCTTCTGTTGCTTCTTCCTCCTCCTCTCTTCCTCTGAATCCGACGATGAACTGTAACTTGAGTCACTCTCGAGAGATTTGTCAGATCCTGTAACCGATGATGAACCGGAATCAAACACTGATGCCTCACTATCACTACCAGATTCAGTATCTGACCTATGTTTCCTTTTACTTCTCCTTTTGCTTTTACTTTTCTTCACATGCTTTTCACCTTCTTCATTTGGAATATCTGGGTTATCCAGTTCATAAGACACCAATGGCTTCATCCTCAATTTGGGGTTTTTAAGTTGCTGGGTCCGCGAAGGTCGCGATATGTAAACTCTTTCATTCTTGCACTCGTATGTCCAGTGACCAGTTTGGTAACACTTTTGACACCGTGAAGCTGTCCCACTAATTGTAGACATTGAATTCTTAAGGTCTTTCCTTTCACCTAATCTAACTTGCTTTTCAGTACTCATCAAATACATCTGCCTCTTTGCTTCTTTTCTCTCCTGCCATCTACTAGGTCCTTCTTCCTTCTGACCATAAGCATTTACATTCCGAGCAGCAGCAGCTGCTGCCCGCTCAGCCTGAGAACGACTAAGACCTTTTGCAGCTGACAAGGCTGCAGCCTTGATTCTTTCAGCCGCATCCTGGGCACCTGTCTCTTCTTTCTTACTGGGCGACATAAATTCTTGTTGCTCAACAAAACCAGATCAGACAAAGACAACGATACTCTGCCAGAGAAACTAAACCCCCAATTTGGAATCAGTTCATTCCCAGAATTAAAAATTAAAGTCAGAAATGCATCAAAAAAATGTTCACGGAAAAGGAAGTTCAAAGCAGCAGAGAATTTTGGAAACTGGATTGAGTTCAAGGTGGAGCCTTCTTCCAGTCCTCCACTTCCTTAGTTTTAGAGTCTTAAGCTATGTTTGGAATTCGGAAAATTTTAGAGAAACCATTTGTTTTTGTTTTCCTTTTCCTTTCTTTTCCAAGTTCCCAATGTAACATTGGTATCTTACTAAATTATTTGTTAACGAGTCTTGCTAAATTATTGTGTCATAATGTCAGTTCCTATTATGTTTCCAGAGTCAATGGTAGTTAGACTATTTCAAAAGTCGGGGGTAATTGTTACCTTCTTTGTGGATTTTGATATTCCATCAATGTTTTTTAAGAAAGCCTTTTATCTTAAAGGATTTGGAAATATTTTATATTATAGGATTTGAAAATCCTTTTCTAGTAGGAAAGGATTTTTATTCAAATGACTGATGTTAATTCCAAGCATATAGTTACTTTCTTTTAATGGTAAGACTCCAACGAGATTAAGGTTTTTTAACTCTTCTTCCTCTCTTCTTCTTTTGTTCTATTTTCTGGTCTTATTGTAATATTCAGACCTGAAAAGTGAAAAACCTTCACTCACCCATTGAACATCATCTACTATAAAGCCCAATCATCTCTTGTTTTCAACCCTCAACCCCTAGCAGCACCAACATACAACTCAAAACCCTAGTTCGCGCTCAAGATTACTGCTTATATTTTTCAAAAGCTAACTAACTTGTTGATAAGTAACTTAATAAAGGTGGTAGCTAAGAATAGTAAGTTGTAAAGGTACCCCTCTTACCTTTGAATCCTTTAATATCAATATCAAACCTTTTCCCTCAAATGATAAGCTCTCACAAAATCATAACTAACTTGATTGTTTATATAGCGTGTATTAAGTACAATCACACACAGGGAACACATAAAGCACAATTTTTTTTTATCAAATCAGAGAATACAAATAATGTTATATTGAAGAGATTGTAAGCAAGCGAATTGGGAAGATGTAAGCGATATTCTTACCGAGATATGAGAAGATTCGACCGGAAGGTTGCCGTAGAATAGATATAAAGGAGATCGGGTCTCCAGAGCTCGATAGGCTGAATCGGAAGATCGGTAACCCTAATAATACATTTTATTTGGAACCATCTTCATTCCGATGAGAGTGGAGTTTCATTTGCAGAAAACTCAGGACAATTGTCATTTGATATTTATATAAAAAATAATTCACTTGAATTGAGAATGTGACGAAAATAATTTTTTTTTTCTAAATATAATTTTAAAAAAATTGGGAAAGAAATGGACTATAAATTAATTTTGCTATGGAAAAAATTGTGATTGAAATTTATATATTTCTAATTTTATTTGTGTTTGGAGAAAAAGGGAAGTACAGTTAAATTAAAAAGAAAAGCTCAAAGGTAAAAAATATATTCATATGTTTGTAGGAAAAGGTAAGTAAGTATAACTAAAATAAAGAAAAAGCTCAAAGGCAAATATTGAGTATTAAATAAATTTGAGTTTAACTTTATAACCCCTAGGGATATAAAAAATTTAATATCATTAAATTCACAATAAAGCCTAACAAATAAGTAGGGAAAAGAACTTGCAAACTCACATAATATTAACAAGAATTAAACCTGAGTGACAACAAAAATAAGATTTCAAATGTGCTGTGCTACTCCTGGTTTCAATTTCAAATATATTAAATAATATAAATTTTTGACTAAAATACAAATGCCACCAAATCCTTGCACCTCTCCTTAATTAGTGACCATTAAAGGGTTGATGAGGTAAAAATAAAAAACACAGTTAATTATAAAATTTGTGTACGGAAGTATTTGATAACCTAATAAAGAGTCGGCTGCAACCTTTCCTTCAAAATTATAATATACAGTTACTTGTACATACACGGGCATATATCAGGGAAGATTTTGGGCTCAAATCGTTTCAGTTCACCTACCTCTTCTTAGTTACACCCACCACCGCCGGGAAAAAGAAATTGCACAAGGGGGAACTATGCAGGGCAATATTTGCGCCTGGTACGTTAAGACCACCATCTAATGGGGGGGAAAAATAATTAAATCCTAAGAAAGGTTTTACAGAGAGCTAAGATGAAAGCTTCAAGAAACTTGATGATGAAGACTAATCAACACGAGATCTGGAGCCTTCCTTCTCACCCTTCCAATGGCTCTGCTCTGTACAGTATCATCTCCAAGCACAGGCGGGAACTCAAAATGCATCATCTTCCTCTGCCAATTGAATGGGCATTTTTACGCCGCAGAAAGTTGCAATTAGTAACACCTCCCATGCTCATAACCAAGTAAAATATAACAGGTTGACAACTTGCAAAGTAGAAAATAGCTTATGACCCATTAACAGTCATTTCAGGAGAGGACTTCGGTGGTATCAATGGACAGTCATCCCCACTCCGCTGTCTATTTTCTGTAGTACTGTGCAAGCTGTCAGAACAGCTTTTGGAGGAAGGTAACTCTTTATCTGCATGATTCTCCAATTTCTCCACATCTGAACTGATGCTCTTACTGGAACAGTTCATAGATCCCTTCACTTCATTATTCACTTCATCAGAGCTCTTGGTCGAGTTTGGGGAGTGAGGAACAATATGCTCGGCACTAGCTGTTTTCTTACTGGGTAATACTGCCGGACTTGACGTTGTGCACAAAGCAGCAAATACACCATCTTTCGACGATGAATTTGAATGTCTGCTTAAACGTTGCCTTTTAATCAGCTCAGGCTCCTCCCTCGAAGACAATTTTCGCTTCAACATGAAGGACTCCACTGTTTCCTTGTCTTCTTCAGACACTTCTGACTGTTTCCTAGGCGGTGGCTTGTAATCCTCGTCATCTTCATCATCATCATAATCAACAAGTCCACCAGTTCTTGAACTACGGAGTACAATAAGTAAAATAATTAATATACATAACAAGTTTCACAAACACTGTATCCATACTTTCAACGGAAAAATATATTACCTTAACGAAGGGTGGCTTGGAGCAGATCCATTGGATACAACAGATTGAATACATAATCTATTGCCACGCGACATCAATGCAGATGCAGAATCTTCTTCTTCACTGTTTAGCAATGGAAGTTCAGTTGCTATTGGCCAAAAGGCCCTAGGCAAGGATTCTGATATAGGAAGAAAGTACTCACCTTTCCTCATTGAAGTAATCCTCCTCTTCTTTCTCCAGAGCACGTTCATCTATCCGTCTTCTGGAGTTTAATACATTAGTGACAGCATTTCCTCCCACGTTCTCGAGGGACTGCCAATTCACTCATTGTAAAACCAAAAATTAGTAACTGAAAAGTAGGATAAAGAAAAAAGACAATCATGGAGATTACCTGCTCATATCTAACTTTTAAAGAGTGAAGGGAAGGTAAGTTCTCAAACTTGACCAACTGAACCCAAAATGAATCGACAAGATACTTGAGTAATATCTTCAAATTCTCCTGCAGGAAACAATCACCTCAAAGGTAAACAATTACTTCGTACAGCTGTTCCAGAAAAAATAAAATGCGGTGATGTAGAAAATATGAGTACCTTCCGGATATACTCAAAAAACTCCAGAACAGCTGAGTTCAAAAGATTGTAACGATTTCCATTATCAATGAAAGCATCTATTATTGGTTTCAAAAGGTTGTTCTTCACAATATGATTCATTAGATGATCATCCTGCTAAAAAACACAGTACAGTCTCAAGTAAACATGCATCCGTAAAGAAGTGAACCCAAACAATAACTACCCCATAAAGGAAAAATGGCCTTGGAGGGGAAAAAGGAGCAGAGCCTGACTTAAGTTTTAGCAATTTATAACATTTACTAAAAAAACAAATGAATTAACTTACATTGCGTGAGATAAGAGTTCGAACAAATTTAACTGCAGCGACTATAAGATACTTTTCCCTTCTCCGAGTCAGAAATAAAACTTTATCTATAACATTATTGAGAATAAAGTTGCACCTGCAAACAACAATGCAAAAGCACATTTAATCACTATATTTTGAAAGTGGTGAAATCAAAATTAGATGACCATGAAGCAACTAGATGATTACTTTATTCTATATGGATGGTGCAAGACGCAGAAGCATAGGAGATCACATATGTTTAGAAGTATTTCAGGCTTCGCACTAGTTTGATTCTCCAGATAACGAGAGCCTGCAGATTTACTGATACATTGAGCATCACCACTCTGAGGACATGATGATGTTATGACATCTACTAGTTGACCCAAGTGCTTCTCGTAGAAAATATCAATGATTGCATCTTTCTGCAACAGAATTAAATATGATCTCTCACACATGAAATGAGATAATGATAACTACCACTTAAGCACCACATAAAAGGAGCACCGGTAAGTAATGAGATTTATTCTTACATACTAACGTAACTGGTTATTTTATCCACCAATTTATGATGTATATAATTGAAAGTAATAAGCATTCAAACTGAGCTACCTGCATAAAATGAGGCACAAAAGAAGTAGGAGAGACTCACATGAGTAACATAAGTTACAGGTTTAGCATCCCACCCATTCATTTGCATACCGAACTTGCTCTTGATAACCCTATGCCAAATTTACGTTATAAAGAAACATTCAATGTTACTTGCCCACTAAGGCGACATTCTTACCGACCAAGTTACCAAGACCTAAATATCCCTCCTGCTTCGACATTCACACCTTCTATCCTACCAAATGATCTTTTAGTCTCTCGTAAGAAAAAACCTATCATCAACTTCTATAAGGTACCTAAAATCCTGACCGGAAACCTAAAAACCCACTTCTTTATCTTACTAAATATTTTATTAACCTTCAACCCCTTTCCTAATATTTATCAAAAGAAGAACCATTAATACCCTTTTTATATTGTCTCGAACAGAGTAATATCATGAATAAAAATCTGAACATCCAAATTGTGTTATATAATACCAACTCAATTCCAAAATTACACATGCGTTTCTATTTTTATACTACAAAATCACATGAAATTCCTAACATGACATTACTTATATACTTGGTAGATTGAGTACTATCATGTCACCACTACTACATTCTAGCAAATGCTGAGGATATATTTTGAAAAAGTAATTTTTTTTCTAAAAGTTGTCGTTTTAGAAATCTATTTCTAATTTTGGAAGGGAAGGAGTACGTGATTTGAAGACAAGACTAAGTAAAATACTTATATAATACTCCCTCCGTTTCAAATTATAAGATTAATATTGACTTTTCAAAAGTCAATTGTAAATATTTTCAAACTCATAATTGACATGAATTCATGTAGTTTATGCCAATACAATTATGAATATCATAAACTACCTAAAAAGTAATACTAGTTATACGATTTATTGTTTTCAAAATTTAAATAAATTTTAAAAATGTCTCAAATTGACTTTTCAAAAGTCAATATTAATCTTATAATTAGAAACGGATAGAGTACATGATTTGAAGACAAGACAAGACAAAAATAAACACAGTGATAATGTGATAACAAACTGAGATATATATGTAGTCAACTAATCTCCATTGTGCAAAGAAATGACAGTTATTTAACACAGCATGGCCAATTAACAAAATCATGAGCTCAATTTCAATCACAACACTAGGGCAGCATGCTCAAAGCATGCAGAAAAAACAAGTTGCACATCGTAGTAGTCTTTGAGGACAACCTAGTTGTTAGCACAAGATTTTATTTCTTTGTGTTTGGTACTCTGTCACCACAACAAATATAAGTTACATAACAAAGACGTTAAAAGTACTTCAAAATTTTTATAGCAAATTAAACTAGATAATTAACTAGTTTCCTAGTAGTATATCAAGCTTTAAAAAGTAAGTACAACTAAAGCACCTGTGATCCTGATGCGAACGAATCCAAAAGACTGCGAAGAATTTCAAGAAATTGGCAATGCATATCATCCCCAAAATCTGTAAGCATACCTTTCACCTGTAAAATAACAATGAAAATGTAATCTAACTGTTTCCCAAAAGGAATATATTAGAGCTCCATATGTATAACGTGTTCATTCAGCCAAGGCTATTGCAACACTTATTTAGTTGATAAAACATGCCATAGTAAGTATTATATGGTAATAGGGAAGAGAAAAGGAAGAATATAGTTAAGTGCAAGGGCTTCTTTGTAAATTACTTTGTATTGTAATTTAAGGATAAATTGATTGTAATTAGTTTAGAAAATTAAAGGGACCCTAAAGAGGGTTTATATCACGGAAGAGAAGAGGAAAATTAACGAAAATTGCAACGTTGCAAGGGCTTATTGCTAAATTATTTTGTAGTGTTATTAATGGATACATTGGTTGTAATTTTTAAATATTTTAATTGTAGCAAGTAGTATTAGGAGTTTATTACCTTGTTTAATTAGATTTCCTAATTATAAGAATTAAAATAAGCTATTTCCTATATAAAGTAAAATAATCCCTGTCGTTAACATAAATTATGGTAATAGGCTGCTGTCAGGATTATGGTAATTGATAAAACTATTGCTTTTAGACTCAACGCACATGGTAATTATGATATAAAGATCCATACCAGAAGTCCAAGAAGAGGGACACCTTCCTGCCGAGTGGCAAAAGAACGCGTAAGGTTTGGATCTTGATTTAGGAAAAGAATGAGGATGTCTGTCCTGCATCCATTAGAATCACCTATCATAAGGACAGAATACTTGTGCTGGGAAAAGAACAAATGCACAGCGAAAGAGGCAAACAATTTCATTACCCAGTTAATATAAGCTTTTTGTCTTGACTCTGCAAAATATCAGCAATGATGTCAATGATGCCTTCATTCATGAGATCCCTGCAAGCATTGAAATATTTGACTTGTATTATGATCCCAACATGATTGTGTATATATATATATACACACACACACGTACACATTTGTAAATGCCAACATTGACCCAAGTGAAAGTTGAAACTCTTAAAAAGACTGTATGCAGTTGAACTTACATCCGAAAGACTGATACATGAGAAATGGCATTCAAAATAAAATATGCAACAATTAAAAAACATACCTAAATAACCGGAGTTGGTGTACCATCTGAAAACTCTTGCTTAAAATACAAAACTCTTGCAAGAAAAACACCTATTTTCATGAAAATAATAATAATAACATATTTAGTGTTGGCACTGCCAGCATGATCAGAATAAACATATTTTGATGTATTTGAAATGGTACCATATTCAGGACTTGAAGTCATTAAAAAAGACATAGGGGCATACTTGTCCCCTTACAAAAGATAGCGCGTGCGCACACAGATAATTATATTGACTAAACATCAAAATCCTACTTTTTAAGGCCAGTAGTCATCATATGACATTGTGGAAATACATTTCTGCCTTTAGAGCATGGAGATCTTACGATATCCACGAAGCGAGAAGAACTTTAGGGGCAGAAACTTAAGGTTTGGGATGATTATAGTCATGCATGCTGCAAGGTAAGTTGTCATGATGTACGAGCTTAGCAGCAACATTCAATGAATATAGATACTGTTCCTAGGTAGATCAGCAATATGGAGGTGGAGATTTGGTGGTCCTGTTTACGGTGATTATTACATTAATAGCGTATAAAAGGAGGATGTGATACTGCTAATAATAATACAAAAAGTCGATAGAAAAATTGCAATTAAAAAATAAGTTATAATGGTTGCATCGTTAAGCAGATGCACTGGTATACTCCATCACTTCTCAAAAGCAGCACAGACAATTAGTATGTGGAAATGCATCTAAAATAATCGAAAAGAAATAAACAAGCTAAACAAAAACACCAATGAGCCGTGATGCAGAACAAGTTAGTCCATGCAAGTTAAAAAGGCATAAAGCACGCAACACCCTCGCAATGGAATCACTACCTGCAAGCTAAGATTTGTGTCTTCATTGCAAGGATAGGGCTACACAAATAATATCAACACTAATGGTAATGATAGGGACTGGAATATCGGATTCAAGAGAACCTAGCATTACTAGGACAAGAATTTCAAATTGAAAGATAATTAATTTTTTTTAAGAGGATTATACTAGAAAACAAAATTCCAGTATCAAACTAGCTCTCTCTGTAAGTTGTAATACAAAGCATACGTTCCAAAATGGGGTTTGTAAAGCAGCATTATACTGGCAAGTGCAAAGAATCAAAGAAAGTATTCAAGAATCTGCAGTTACCAAATTTTTCCTAGACTCTGCAGAAGTGGTGGGGGCTTTTAACCTTGCAAACAATTCCTGGATAAAGGTGCTGTCATCTTTCAGCGTAGAAACAACCTACAAGAAGATCACAAACTCAGCATAAAGAATACCTATACCTCGAGAAGTGTGAAGGAAGATTTTGAAAATCTTACAAATGCATTATTTGAATGAACTATGGAGTTTAGGCTTCCCACTGTGGCTTCATCCAAAACTCTAGGCAGAACAACATCCTAAAACAGAAGATGTAGGTGAAAATCTTGTCAACAGGCAAAATATCTATCAAATCAAGCTCAAAATCTTCACCTTCAGATAACCAACTCTGTATGTCTGGTGTATCTTTGATAGGACTTGGGGATCTTTAATAGGTATGGCCTACACACATGCACAAGCATAAAGCAAATTAATAAAAAATAATAATAATAACAAAAGCTGCCAGTACTAGACTACATAATCTTCAATCTACCCCAACACTTATTCCAATAACCACTTGAGGGCTGCTTAAGCCACTTGACGTAAACTAGAGGCCTCCTCCAGGCAAGATCCATCCCTTAACATTCCCCTATATTATAAAAGGATAAGAAAGAAGAACAAGAAAGATACACGTACCTCCTTAAATACCACATGCTCTCTTAGAAAAATACGATGATGGACACGAGGTACCTCAGGGTCGTCTGCAGACCAACTTTCAACATTAACCATATTATTGCAACAAGAAGATCAGAACGTAAAATAGACACGAAACGTTATAGTCAAGTATCATCTATATTATCTAGTGTTTGCATCAAGTAAAGAGGACATTGTATTTTACATAATCAAAAGAAAAAAGTAAGAGCACATTGGTAGATTATGAGATATTTGAAAATATGACACTCCGAATAATTACTGTAATCATCACACATTAAACTCAAACACGAGTTTCTATAAGACAATGGAGAATAAATAAAGATCAACACCTAGAAAACTGCATTAGCCTTATTAAGATGAGTCATGAGAAGCATACTCATAAAAGAATTTCTCACTTTAAACGCAGTGTAGAATATAGAGGTTTGAACATCAATAACTATATATAACAAGGCAATATGAAATTTTATCCAATAATTTAATAATTTTACCGAGTCGTTTTGGTTGGTCATAAGTCAATACCGAATTAAAACCGAGTCAATCATTCAATAATCTTCATTCTTTTGATACAATGTATAAACTTGTCGTATACCGTGAAATATATACTTGGATATATACAAATATATATACATGCATGTATGAGTTGTACTCAATGTATAAACTTTTCGTATACTATAAAATATATACAATTATCTTTAACATTATATATGTATTATGTCAATGAAAAATAATAAATATATCAATAAAAAATTATCAAATATTTATGCACAGGCTGTCAAGCTTATATAACCTAACCAACTAAAAAAGTAATTGAAAAGAATTTCATAGACCAACATACAACTTACATTCAAGGCATCCAATAATGTCCATGACCAATTCATCCCCAAATATTCTCTCAAAGATCTGAGCACAATTGAGTAAAACTGCACATAACAACAATACTAGTCAACATCATCTAAAGAGAAAATGTGACAATAAATATATATCATCATTAGCTAATGACCAAAAGAAATGGAAAGTAGAAAGTAGATACTGACTGATCCCTCTGACTATTTTGTATATGATGTGAAGACCATCAATATTTTCCAAATCTTCACAAATTCTAAACAGGTCCATCAGCTTCCGGAAAAAATCTTGCTGTGTGCACAATAATTAATTATAAAATCTTAAAACATCAGTTAATCAAACAAGTAACAACACAGGAATTGAATGACGATTACCAAATGAGAGGCTTTAACATCTAAAAAATTAAAGAGGGATGAACAGAATTATGGTTTATTGTTTTTTAGCAAGTCAAATGCATCATAAGTTGTGTGCAACTCCAATACACAATAAAAAGGGCAAAAATAATCTATACCCACTGAAATAGTCACATTTTGTGCAATAGTCCACTGAAGTTAAAAAATAAAAAATTGCAATTGGATAACTAAACTAAATGAAACGCTGCAATCAAACTCATTCTGTCAAATTTTTTTAACTCCGTTAATATATGACAGCAATGGGACCAACGACCATTGCCGGAGTCCACCATCCTGGCAGCAACCAGCAATTGACAATCTGATCAAGGCAACCTAGAAACAAATTTTCATACTCAACGATCTACTTCTTATGGACAATGAAGCCCCAACCACAGATCCATATCAAATTGCAAGCACCCAAGCATCCATACACAAAGAGAAGAAAGAAGAATGAAATTTTACAAATTTTTTTGAACAAGATGAGAAAAAGAACCCTAGGAAGAGGAAACCAAGATGGAGAAGAAAAAACCATCTCAGTTGGTTGCTTATTTATTTCTCTGTCATTTTTTTTGTTTCAGCATGCCAAGTAAGGTTGTATTTGTTTACGTCAGAATGCATCTGAATGAGTCTAAATCTGACCGAATAAGTCATTCAGACTGTTTGTTTTATACTTTTAAAATATGAATGCATCTGAATGAGTCTGAACGATTCAGTCAAAAAATAGTGGCTAAATCAGTAAAAAGTAGTGTTAAATAATATTTTTACTTACATTTTCTCAGCCAAAATTTGTTACATACAAATTGCTTTTGATTTTTTTTTAACAAATTAGTAACCAATTTAATTTATGTTGTTATAATCTTTTGTTTTTATTTTACGGACCAATAAAATGTCATTAATATTTTTAGTTTTTTTTCCTAAAATTATATTATTATTAGTATACTCCATTAAAGATTGTTCAAAAGTTTATAAGTTTGTTTAAGTTCTAATTGAATTATATGTGTTTGTTTTATTATTTATTTATATGCACGCATATGTGTGCTAAACCCGTTGTTGTTATTTGTTTTATTATGTATTTAAATACATATTTATTATTTATTTAAATACATATATATGTATAAAAAAATCATTCTACTAATCTGTTATACCACTAAGAGAAGTAAAAAATTACTACTAATTTTTTAATATAATAAAAGTAAAAATACTCGTAAACAGAATGATTTTTTTTTTATATAAAATATGAATATGAAAAAATAAATTAAACAATTTAAAATGCTACCTTCACCTCAATATTTGAAAAAATAAGTATGATTTTTCTTATACATATATTGGGTTAAAATGATAAATATTATCATTCAGTTATTTCGAACGAATCAGTTAACCAACAACTTCTTTCATTCAGTTCAGTTTCAATTAGACCTCTGTTTTATTCAGTTCGTTCAACCATTCAGATTTTTTCATTTAGTTTTTATCAAATAACACCCGAGTCTGATTTAAACGGCTGTTTCATTAATTTAATGGAGTCGGTCAATTGCAATTTTTTTTCTTCAGTTGGTTAATTACATTTTTTTTTTAGTTCAATGACCTCTAATACACAAAACGTGCCAACTGTAATGGGGTAAATAATATTTTTGCCCAATAAAAAGGTAATCCAGTGGGGAGTGGGGACACAATACAATTTATAATACAATTTGAACCAGGATTGTATTTGGCACACATAAGGGGATGCTCATACTGTTGCTAGGGATGCCACTCTCCCCCTCCAATGGTTGTTTTCATTTTACCCAAAGAAAAAAGGAAAGGCAAGATCATTTCTAGAAAAGGTATCTATCCATTGTAATGGAGTCATTTAAAACAATTATCCAAAAAAACAAGAGTGTCCATAAGATACAAATCTTAGAGGCACACTAACTAAAAAATATCGAAGAAAGCTTACATCACGCAGTATGAGTTCTGTCACACGACACTGGTCAGCGATGCTACTCTCAACCACAGTCTGCAAGATGAAAAATAATTGAAATAACAAATTAGCACGTACCACATATGCATTTTGTGAATTATCAATGAATGTAAGTACAATTTTTTTTAATAATTAGCAACTAAAAAACAAAAAAATATTCCAACAATAAGGAAAGAAAGTAGTCTGCCAATGAATCACAAATCTAGCAGCAGGTTAAGAAAATATATAAGACCTAAGATAAACAACAGTTCACGAATACAAAAGTTACTATAGAAGTTAATGTATTACTATCAAAATGAATAGCATGAACGTTATCTGAATCAAAATAATTTATGGAGGTCTTAAAGATCACAAATAATTTTAAAATAAGCAGGATATATCTCATAATTATTTTATTCACTGATTACCTAAAGGGCTACCTGAGTCCTCTCGTACAACAAGTGAAGGTAGATAAACAGACCACAAAGAAGACCAAGACAGAATTAAATAAACATATACATAGGCGAATCCAAAGATCCTCTATAATATTGCCCTCACGGTTTTCCACCTAATGGCTAAAAAAATATCACTAATAGCGAGAACAACAAGAAACCAATTTAATTTAGAAATTTTAGAACAAGAAACCTAAGTAGCATTTCTGCAACTCTAAAGAAATTTAAGATACTTCACACTGAAAATTAGACTTTCCAAGAATATGATGGTAGCAAGTTAACAAGTTAAAAATGCACTATCAGAACATTAACATAAATCTTCACAAAAATTAGATCAATCAAGCACTTCTTAGCCAATTTAACCATTCTGATCTACTACCAGAAAGGTAACATAGCTACGAAGCACATGCTGAAAATTATTCTGATAGATAACTTTGGCCGCATTTATGGGACTTGGAAACAGCTAGAGGATATTCCTCAAGGCCTTTTCCATTTACCCACCCTTCAGGTTCGAAGGCATGATAAGTTCTTTCAGATAGAAGAAGATGATTTTGCCAAGCCCAACTAATTTGGGTAAAAAGGTGTTGAATTTAATTATAAAAGAATACTATTCAATTGATTTAGAGAGAAGAAGTTACAATGCATATGGAGGACAAATAGTCTTCTCAAATGAAAAGCAAAAAAAGCAACAACACAAAAATGAGTGGAAAAAACATCAAGGCGGTAGTGAAGCACAACCAGGCAATCTAATGATCTATACGAGGGTTTGACAAAGAAACTCCTCAAAAAGATCAAAATGCATGAGCCCAAAAAGAAGCCAAAAAATAAATGAAACTATGTCCCAAAGAAAATCAATATTCCCTGTACGCTGAAAGTTAGCAAAAAGATTTTTCAGCAACAAAATAAAATTTTCATCGGAAAAGGGAAGAAGGGAAGGGAGACCAAAGGAAGCAGGGGTTTATTTCAAGGAATTTGTGGATAAAATACATGCCTTACCGAACCTACATCAATTATACCACATTAATCAGATTAGGAAATGCGAAACTCCAACTAATTTAAGAAAACAAATTTTAAATTATCACATTACTATTGGAACTTAATATAATGGATAGCCACTGACATCCAGTGGCAAAAATATATATAACTATATACACAAGAAGAGAGCACAGATAGTAAGGAAAAAAAAACATAGATTCACAATTAATCAAGGACCACATAATATTCAGATGAAACAAATTAATATGGAGCTGGACTCTGACACAATCTGATCAGCTTCATCACTTTCGCACAACAAATATGACCAGAAAAATGCATTGCTGAAAAGTTGGCAATATATAAGAATAAAATTCAGTTTAGACCTTAAGTATTAGAGGAAGTGTTGATAGCTCAACTGCAGGCAACTCCCTCAGCTCACTGTGGATAGTATGATATGTCCCACCTGAAGAAGTAACAGCAAAGGAAAACCAAGCTTAGATGGTCATGGTTCATGAATTATCGAAATGCAACCAAAATTTCTGATCAGGGAGGACACAAGGATTCGGCCTTAGAAGCAATGTAGATCTTAAATATTTTATAACTGCTTCACTAGATGTTGGAAATCCATACTGCATAAATCATGCTGAAGACTGATTTCCATATGTCAACTACAACACATCCCTTTCTTTTCTTAGTTATCTGGTGCACAATGTATGTACTGAACTACAGTGATTCAATGCAATAAAATGTAAACTTAAATTACAAATCTAATAAATTTTACCCAAAACAAGAACCTAAGAGATTATCTTCGTATGCGATCAAAGCAGGAAGTGATAAATTTGATCACAGTAGTCCAAATTTAGAAAGAAAAAGTAAAAATTATGCACCCTCAATTGACAAGAACTGAAGATCACCTATAAATGATCAGAAGTTTCTGGTAATAGGCCCAGCATACAATAGCGACTTTAAGGATTCAAGTCAGGTAACCGCTTTATGTCACTGATACTATTAAAGTATTATGTAATACAGTATTATAAAAGTTATTTCTTTTTGATTGCAATGACATTTAAATATTAAAAGGCCAATACTGGAGGAAAAAAACTAGTCATCACATCTAGGCAGGCTTCTACAGGCACAAACGTAAAACTTTGCCTTTGCTTCTTTTTTCCTTCTTTTTTTCAAAAGTTAAAACATAGAGGCATAAGAGTTTAAAGGAGCTCAAATCTTATAAATATTCTCTGGACTTGTTCATTGACATTAAGAATAAAATTATATAATTTGTAAGTTCAGCACATATTGTACAAACAAAATCCCACAATTCAAGTTTTTAGTGCATTTGGGATTTTCTGTAAACGGATAATCAGACGAATCAAGTCTTGGTTATGTTAATAATTATACTTCGTTTGTTAAAATGTATAGATCGACACAGATTTGCCCTACAATCCGTATACTTGAACTTGAAAGCTTACAATCACCATCAAAAGAGCATAATTTATCAGGGGAAAAAAAAGGAAATAGGGCCTTGCTATTTTCAAACAATTAAAAACAAGAATCAGGTGCTTACTTTATTTTTTAGATAAAAACACTTACTTGTAAGAGAATTAAATTGTAGATTCCTTTGCACATTACAAATTTGGTCCCTACAGAAATGCAGATATTATTAGTTAATGAAATTAACCTTAGAGAGGAGAAAGAAAAAAAAATATGCATAAGCAGAACAAAAGGCCTAAATGGTAGGCACGTTAATGAATCCGCATATATACAAATTTATTTATTTATTAATACACCAGTTACATAGTATAAATAAATAAACTTATATATACACTAGGCGTGTACTTAGATTCACCCTGTTTTTGGTGCTTTTAGTGGATTATTTACTTATCAAATAAAAATTATACACTAGTTACCATATATATGAGCACCCCGTGTTTTCTTGAAAGCTAAGAGCTAGCTCAGTTGTATACTCTGGATCCCTCCAAGAGATTATTGTATCTGATTATATAAAAGAATACATTTAAACCATAAACATTTTGACAAATAATTAGATAATAAACTTAATGCTGAGGGAGAAGAGCAACTTTGAAAGTATTACCTTCTTGCTTTCGATATATGTCATCTGAGCTAATACGGTGCAAGAGTAACGTTTCATTGTCCTCTTCATCAACAACAAACAAACCCAAACCCAATTCTTCTGATCTCTGTGTTAAAAGATTTATGAATCAAAATTCCAGTGAACTCTTAACTAATCATATATACATATAGACACACAAATATATATATATATATATATATATATATATATATAGAGAGAGAGAGAGAGAGAGAGAGAGAGAATTCTAGAATTATAAATCTGACAATCTAGGACAAAAATAAAATCAAGCACAGGAACGGACAGACCTCCAAATAATCAACAGTTACATGCCCAGTTCCTTGATCAACCCATTTCCCATCATCATTCAGGCGATATACCTTAACACGCTGAATTTTAAACAAGTAAAGGGTCAGCCTTTTGCATTATGAAGGGCCATACTTACACTTATGCACAGAAATATAAAAGAAAATAGGTAACAAGAAAGATACTACGCTTTCCGGAAATTTCCAGCTACAATTTAATATCCTCACCAATATTGATTTTATTTTGTTGATAAGTTACCTACCAATATATATATATATATATATATTGGATGGTCCACAGCAAAAACTATGCATCATGATTCTTAGGATGACTCATATAGGCATGTACCTAAATTATATGCTGGGAAAACATAATTACACAACTAACCTAAACTTTTCTTAATCTCATTTAATATACACGCATCAAAAGCAGTAGCCTGTTCGCAAATCTATGCGAGTACTCAAATTTTCAAATTGAAAACCTCCAAAAATATTAATAGACAAGACATTCTATATATACACTTCAAATTTAAAGCACATGTTAAATTAAAGAAAATATTCCTGCAAATTACTGTCTCCTTACTGTGATAAAGCTAAACGAACATTAAAACATAAACAAGCACAAACAGCTCCACCAACACTGATTCAGGACAAGGTTGAAGGGTCCAACAAAGGAGGAAGAAGAATAAGATTATAGGATAGCAATAAGGAAAGCATCATACGATAGCAATAAGGTAAGCCACAAAAGCACAAAGCTTTAAATCAATATATTTAATTCTCATTCTCCTGTACGCATCATAATTAATTCCCTACACTCCTTAAGAGATGGCCTCATATTAACCAAATCTCTTAAGAGATGGCCTCATATTAACCAAATCTCTTGATAAAGGACTATCTTCTTCTAACTTATCTATGTATTTCACTTCCTCACTAATGCAGCTTTCCTTACTCTTATGAACCCAAATACCTCTTTTTTCCACACCGTCACCCTAACTCTGATTGCCCTCAACTTCTTCAGGAAGACAAATGCCGCCATATGTCAAGTGGAACTCAATTGGCCATTCAAAATTTGAAAAAGATAGTGATAAATTCTAAAAATGAAGTCGGCCCACACCTGACTGAATTCACCTGAATTCACTCAAGGACCACAGGAAATTATCCAAGGCCAATAGGCCATCCTAGGAAGCACCTCCTCACCCAAAATATTACATATATCCACCAGTTTATTAAAAAAGAGAAACATGTAAATGTGAATAACTACCCGTTGCCCCTTGGATCATGAACACATAAATTGAGAATCAGAAAGGGAGATCCTCATTAGGTGTGTCAACGGGTCGACCTTATCCGAAAGAGAGTTACTCTGATTCAACTCGTAAAGTTAAATTTTTACTCGGATTCAAATTATATTCGAAAAACTTTAGTCAAATTTAACTTAATTTGAATTCTCATTACTCGAATTCGATTCAACTCGGATCGAATTATATTCAAACTACTATTGAGCTTCGAATTCGAGTGTGCACATAGTAACTAACTTTATAATACATTTAATTACTAATTGAACTTATTATTTTACCTAGAAATGAGAAAATATAATTACAATTACACTTTATAAATATAAAATTAAAATTACAAACAAAATAAAAAAATAATAACTAATTATTCTAATTTTGTTTAATTGTGTATATATTATAAAAAAATGTACTGAGTATATTTTTGAATATGTACTAATCAAGTATGTATCAAATCATGACTAAGAATTCAAGTAGTTTGAATCCTAGACGAGTCGAGTATAATCTTACTCATTTTACTCGTATTTTTATTCTAACATATTTTTTGTACTCAAATTTGAATCATATTATTAACGAATTCTAGTTTCGCTCACATTTTTTCAAGTTGAGGCCGAATTGAGCCTGAACTATTTGGTTCAATTTACACATTATCCCTCATACAATATTCCATAATAAATATATCAAAACCTCTAAAAATATTAGTAGTGAATCTAGAGCCTCCAAACTTCTCTTTCGATAACATACACCAGAGTGAACCACCACTCACGGGTAGGGCTGCAAACAATCCGAACCAAACCGAACATTGTCGAACTCGAACCTCATTAGTCGAACTCAAACATGTTCGAGTAACATTATCGAACTAACGCACTTATGCGAGTTCGGATCGTTAGTGTTTAAGAACAGTTCGCGAACATGTTCGAGTACGCGAGTAGATCGGGTTCGACTATATGCTCGAGTTCGACTTTAATACTCAAGTTCGCGTATAATGCTCGAGTTCGTCTATTGTGCTCGAGTTTGCAAAAATTAGGCCAAATATTTTTATTTTTGTTTGAAAATTTTAAACTTTAATTACAAGACTAAGAGGACTCAGATACTCGGGATTATTTAGGAATTAGGAATAGCCAAATAAGATACAATATATCATAAAATCATATTATAATGCATTCATATATATTAAATTATTAGTAGTGGTCAATATTATTATTAATTACATAATTAGTCTAGAATAAATAAATATGACTACTTTCAATTAACCCAAAAATGGAGATATTACTACTTTCTTAATTAATTAATTATTTTTGTATTTTTGTATTTTTTTACTTTTAGGTGAAACAAAAGAAAAAAAATACTCCATCTATTTCATAAAAAAGAGTCTTATTTGAGATTTTTTTATAATGAAATTGAAAAATTCTAAAATTCAAAATAACGTGAATTTAGTTGATTTAGATTAATTCAATATCTAATAAACTAATATTGTTAACCTTGAAATGTATTACTACTAGATACTTCTTCCATTCTGAAATATAAGTAATAAGATCAACTGCTCAAGTATAAATTTTTAACTCAAAATGGACGTGGTAATTAACTTTTGAACAACATAAATCTTGAGAATTATTTTATAAAAAAATTATAATTTTCATAATTAAATTGTTTAAAACTAAATAATTTTTTTCTAAAAAACTAAAGTAATATATTAAATTTTACAATTTTGTAAATTAACTGCAATTCTAATATCAAAGGCTCAAAGTAATTTAGAGACTTTGTTTCTTTTTGTGTTTTTGTTTTTTCACCTTTTTGCTTATTTTAATTTAAATTATTAACTCATTTTAATTTCATGCAAACGGTACTGTGACATTGTTTTATTGAATTATTAAACTTTTTAAACACTATTTTTTATACTAAATATGATTACTTAATTGCATAAAACAAAGTTAGCCAATTATTTTTTCTCACTGTCTCACTATATACACTGTAACACTAAAAAATTCAAAATTGTTAAAATCAAGTTTGCACTTTTAATTATATGGTTGATAAACGATAGGTTGATGTAATGTACAATAGTAATTGTACAATGACTATTACTCTATTAGTGAAGTCTTGATACATGGATGACTTGATTTCTCTAATCTCTATCTTGATTTGGCAATTTCAATAAATCAAGCAAATGTAAGCAATTGTATTGTATCATGCTTTAATTAATGTCAAATTGTCATTGCATGATGATTAATGACATTATTTATGTGATTTATGACATGCGTTATAATTTATTAAATTATCAGTGATATAAATTGTAATAATCTAACAATAATTGTTAAAAAAATTATGAAAATATTATAATTATTTTAACTAAATTACAGGTGAAGAAGTACACATTATTATTTATTAATTATTTAATAAAAATGTATACTTCTAATCAATTATTAAAAAAACAAAAAGATATTTAAGTAATAAAAAAAGAAAATTACTAAAAATTTAACAATTATTGATAAGACAAACTTTAAAATTTAATATGAAATAACTAATTGTTTGTATTTAGAATTTAAAAACATTAAACATGTAAGAAATACAATTCAAACTCGAGCAGCTAACGAACCGAACTGAACTGCGCCTAACACTAGCATAATCGAACCAAACTCGAATCGAACTCGAACTGTTCACGAACATAATTGAACCAAACCACATGGTTCGCGAACATGTTCAATCAAGCAATCAAACTCGATATCATGTGCGAGTTAGGCTCGAAAATGTCAGATAGTCGAACTCGAACCAAACCGAACTCGAACCGAACCGGTCCTCGAACAATTCAGTTCGTTTGCAGGTCTACTCACGAGGACCACGAATGTCTAACTAAACAAAGAAAAACTAAGACACTTTTAAAATCCGAACATTATAGAAGTTACCCAAATATCCCATGCAACAGTAATAATACCCAATGCTCCCACCAATAAAAGAAAAACCCAATCCTTATACATAGAGACTCCCAAAAACTCCTAGCAATACTCCTATCAACAACCTTTAACTTGAATTTCTAAATAAGTATATTTGGGGTTGCATTGTGGATTAATTCTCGCAGGTTAACATAAAAATCCACTTACCGTGAAAAATAATTCTTTAAAGCAAGAAAAGGAGGGGAAAATGGGGAGTAAATTTCCATTAACCACTTGAGTTTTACACATTTTCTCATATGGTCACCTATGTTTCAAAAGTCGACACAAACATTTGAGATATTGAGGCCAAGTGAAACGGTCACTTTTTTCATCCAATTTAACGGTATGTGTTCACCACTCGATAAAAGTGCCTGAAAGACCACAAAAACTATCAAATTTTGCCAAAACATCTTCCTACCGAGTGACCACTACCACCATTACAAAACCTCCATAGCCACTAGATTCCATAGAAAAACTTCCATAGCCACCATCTTCTAATAATGTATACACACACACATGCATATTCAAAGCATACTTACATAAAAAATTACTTTTTCAACAAGCAATTATCTATTTCTTTACTAGGGAAAAAAAAAATTAAATTTTGGGGTCACTGTTAGAGATGTTCTCCATCTACATCTTCCGTGCTTATTCTTACAATTCAATCATCGTCATCTTTTCCCTCCACATCATCTCCCCCTTCAATCTTTCCTCCTAACCTTCAAATTGAAAATCCTAAATTAAAACCCCAAACACCAAATCCAATAATATCTTCACCCACCACCACCATCTCCACCATCATCGAATATGCACAACTCATTCTTTGATATCCTCACCAATTGAAATCCCAATTTGATTCCCTTTACTCTCAAACCATCAAATCAAAGAGAAACTTAAGAATTCTTCACTCACCCACCATGACCAATGCTGCTAAAACTTGAGAAATTTAAAAGAAAGAGATGAGAGTGTGGGTGCCGATGGTGATGGGTGTGTGCAGTAAAGATGAAATAACTAACCCCGCTAAGTTTAGTAATGGGTGTGTGTATGAGAGATGAAAGAACTAGCCCGACTAAATTTGGTAGAATGAAGAAAGAATAAACCTAATAAGAGTCATTAAAATACTCAGTACCAAGAGATTAGAGATTATTGAAGCAAGTGGGTTTTACAAGGAAGAAATATGGGTTAGGGCTTAGAGATTGGGTGTCTACTGTTTAGGATAGGGGTAAGAGTTTGGGGCAAAAATGTCGTTACACATTTTAGTTAACAGAGTTATGACATAAAACAAATTTTCACTTGGCCTCAATACTATAAGTGTTTAATTGTCGATTTTTAAAACTTAGGTGTTTATGTGAGAAAACTTATAAATCCCATGTGGTTAAGTGAAATTTATCCCAAAAAAATGACTACAAAGGAAAGCACAAATAATATGAATTGTCTAACACAAAAACATGTTAAACTCAATAAACTAGTTTTCGAGGGAAATTTATATCACTAGATAAGCATAAACATTCTTTTTGCTTTAGATAAAAAAATGGCCAAAATGACGGAGAATGTAATGGGGGACGGGAAAAGCAAAAGGAGTTTTCACACACAAAGATAATCTCACACTATAATCCAATGCATCAAAAATAATGAAATACATCCCTATTTATAATACTCATAAATAACTCTCCTAACCTAAATTGGACTCTAATAAGATAACTATAAATTAAATAAGGTAACTACAAATTAAAGAAATTAATTAAAATACAACTTCCAATTAAAATATAATTTTTAATTGGGTTTCCAAAGTTTTTTATATTGGTCCAATCAACTTCCACGACGGGCTTGACGAGGTCGTCCTGCATCAAAATGCCGAAAGCGAGGTTTTACTTAACCGTATAAAGAGGCTGGAATCTTTAGATAACCATAATAATCTACCCCAAACTCGATGAAGGTCCATAACCTAAGTAAGGTCCCACTAGATATACTATAATCAACTATGCTTCAGAGATAGATATCATTGAGGCCTATTGATGGATTGAGGCCTATTGATGGCTACAACTCTAGTTGAGCATGGGTATATTATCAACAGGTTGACCCATACAGACTTCAGGCCATAGGATGGCGGTTGGTTTGATATTGAATGGCATAAATCTTTACCATAACAATTAAAGTGCCACAATTGGTGAAACGCATTAGATAAAAAGTTTTAAACTCAAAAATTACACACCAAATGAGCCCTGATTAAATTTATAACTCAAGCATAAAACCACCCAAATCCTAATGGTAGCAAAAACACATTAAGAGTGAGAAATTTCCTTTCTAAGAAAGGTTTTGCAAGAAAAAAATAGTTGGTCCAAATTTCCAATTAGTCTCCAAGATAATTTAAGTAACTGCACAAATTTCACATAAACCTCGTAGAGAGAGACCATTAGCGATCAGTCTATGTTGACGAGAACCATTTCAACAGACGCAGCAAACAAAGGACTAACCAACTTAAACACACCAGAATATTGATAACTTTATGAATCCCTGGTCTATATGTTGTTACAAACAACTCTTAACTATTACTAGTGCAACCTAACAAGTCTAAACTACACATACCTGACTACAAAAAGGGTAGTAAATAAGTGTCAACTCAACTTGTATACACCACAAACTTGAGCAATAAGTCATAACCTAAGGAAAGTTCACGACTTTTTGTTTTCACTTGCACATTGGTGTGTGTAATTAACACATTGTCCTAAGTAAAGTCAGGTTGCCATCCCTTTACCCACTGTCAATCATAAATGACCAGGAAAAAAATATACCCAGTTCGCAATTTTTCAGTATCCACGGGGATCACATTGACAAATCTATAAAAGCTCTGGTTAAAGGAGGACTGTTTCTTTTTCAAGCATACATATGTACAATATGAACTAAAAAACAGCTCCAACTAGTAGTTAATCAAACTGAACACCTACTTCAGAGTTCAGATGTGCAAACACCAATAGATAACTGGAAATGACTATCCATAAACCTTAAAAATCCTAAAACGAATAAATTAACATTAAACCTATGGTTGAATCAAGATTGGCAATCATCCTCTATCAGTAGTTACTTGTTACATCGAAACTAGGTGAAGAAACAAAATTATGATTAGTCAAGGTCAGTATTTAAGAAAAAGTAATCATGTGAAACTACGACTTCATGCAACAGAGAAACTACTGACCTGCATCGAATTATTTGAAGTTGGTGACTTCTCTTGTGAGCCCATCACAGCCCCTCCCCTCCTGTGAATTGCAATTCTTACTAAAACTGAAACTTGTACGGGTTGAATTGTGGAGATCGTTTAGGGGTGTTTATAATTAGGGTAAAAAGAGAGAAAATTAAAAACTGAGGTTCGGAAGATCAATGGAAAACCCTAACCGTAATTAAAATAGCAGTCCGTTCTGCTCTCTCCCTACCTCTCGTTGTACTGAACCTCGTCTCTCTCTTCCGTGAAGGTGTCTGTGCCCGACCTCTGAACCTTTGAGAAAACAGGAATAATGAAATACCTTTTACACTGAGTTTTGGATATTAAAAAAAACGGAAATAAATGTTTGTGAATTTATAAAATAAGCAAGGTCCGCTAAATATACATTACCACCTTAACATTATATTAAAAAAGTTTAAATATAAATTATTAACTTAAATTATTTAATTAGCAAAAAAAAACTTAAATTATTTTTCTTTTTTCACTTACGTGATCCAATTTTTAATTTTTATAATTGAGACATTAAACTCTTAATTTTTAGGTGACAAGATAATGCTTATGTGTAAAAATAAATTATTTTATAATTGATTTAATTTCTTTTTATTAAATTAAGAGGGCTGAAATGTAATAAAGCATTATTACATTTTAAAATTTAAAGATTAGAAGTAGAATAAACATCTCAAATCTCATTCGTCACTTTTAAACCCTTACTCATCATAATCACACCATTACCGCCGCCGCATCCTTACATCTCAATCATCATAGGTGCCACCACCGCGCTGAGCCCATCGGGCATCAGCCATCAACGAACAATAACTTTCTGCTTTCAGAAGTCTGAAACCAAACGGTCCACCGCCACTTAGCCATCCGCTATCAAACACAATAAGTTGATTGAAAGGAAGAAAAAAAAAGAGGGAGAAGAATTATACGATATTCTGTCATCTTGTGTTTTTTTTCCATTACCTTTGGAACTCCCAGATCCAAAAATAGGTCTCCTTCTCTCTCTCATTATTGAATTTCAAATGATATACATATATACGTACATATTCAAAGAGAATTAAAGGAGATTGTTGAGCATACTAGGAGAACTTTGTTGCGCGATTTGACTTTCGAGGTTAGGTTATGGTGGCTTTGAGATGGTTTTCATGGGGTTTCGAACAATTTGTGGTTGGATATGTATGTACTTATTATGTGTAGGAATTGTACTCGTGGGTTTTGAGGTGAAGAAAGCTTATCCAATTCCATGCATGAATGATGACTGGGGATAATTCGGTGCATGAAGATACGGTATAATAAATATAATAATCAAGTATTATATCTAATATTTTTAGGTTAAAAAATTTAAAATTATCGTGGACTCTCAGTTTTATAATAAAACTGAGAGTCCAATTATTAATACAAAAAGATTGATACTCAATCCAAACATTAGTATGTTACTTATTTCTATCTTAAAATTAGTTATTGGCAAGTTTGAGCAATTAATTGATTAACGATAGCGGGCTCAAATTTGTGTAATATAGTATTTTCGGGTATCTCACACACTTTTCTTTTATTGAAAAAACATAATGAGAAGTTTGGAAACATTTATTTGCCTCCAATATCTCTAATTATGGATCAATATGATCTATGAACAATATTTTATGTAAAAAAATATAGTACTACAAGTCATTTAGTGGGATCCAATGAGTGAAAAAAATATATGTAAAAATTCAAAAGAAAGGTTTTTTACATATATACCCAAAAGTATAAAATAAGCCCTCTAAATTCAAATAAAAAAATATTGTCAGAACACCAACTAAATCGCATCACCATAATATTTTTTTCTCTATATTTTTTTTGAAATTGGACAAAAGATTCTCATACCATGAGTCAAAGCCTACTACAATAGTTGCTTTCGATATAGCCAGCAAAAACACCAAAGAGATGACACGTAATTACCCGTGCCTAAAGGCACGACGTAGATTAAAATTTTAAAAATACTCTATTACCTAAAAACTCTTTGTAACCTAAAATAACTTACAAATTAATTAGAATAAATCTAAACTGTCCATGTGATTTCTCGTCCAAATTAATTTGCATGTGAAAACATAACGACCGCAATATTAGAAAAACAGAAAAAATGAGTCAATACTAAAAGAGTGACCCATGTTGTTTACGTGTATTATTATTATTATTATTATTATCACTATTACTATTACTATTATTATTAGTAGTAGTAGTAGTAAGTATTATTATTATTATTATTATTCTTATTATAATAATAATAATTATTATTATTATTATTATTATTATTATTATTATTCTTATTATAATAATAATAATTATTATTATTATTATTATTACTATTATTATTACTATTACTATTACTATTACTATTACTATTACTATTATTATTACTATTATTATAATTATTATTGTTATTATTATTACTATTATTATAATTATTTATTATAATAATTATTGTTATTGTTATTATTATTATTACTACTACTGTTATTATTACTATTAGTAGTAGTAGTAGTAGTAGTAGTAGTATTACTATTATTATAATTATTATTATTAATAATACTATTATTATTATTTATATTATTATAATTATTATTGTTATTATTATTATTATTACTATTATTACTATATTATTACTATTATTATTATTATAATAATTATTATAGTGTAGTGGTGAATTTGATTTTGGTGGGAAATATGAGTATATAGATTTTTGAAAAAAAATATGTTGAATTGGGGAGAAAAATGAGAGATAGATTAGTGACCGTTGGATGTTGAAGCCCCAAATGATTTTAGACTGTTGGATGTTGAAGTCTAAATTGATTTGAGGCGGTTGGATGTTGAAATCTTAGGATTTGAGTAGTTCTGTTTTATATTATAGTTTTTTATTATTATTACTATTATTATAATAATAATTATTATTATTATTATTAAGCCTTGGAATTTGAGCAGTTTTGTTTTATATTATAGTTTGTTATTATTATTACTATTATTATAATTATTATTTTTATTATTATTACTACTACTACTACTACTACTATTATTATTGTTATTATTATTACTATGTTATTATTATTATTATTGCTACTACTATTATTATATTAATTATTATTATTATTATTATTATTATAGTGTAGTTGTGAATTTGATTTGGGCGAGAAATGTGAGTGTATAGATTTTTGAAAAAAAGATGTTGAATTAAGGGGGAAAAATGAGAGATAGATTAGTGATCGTTGGATGTTGAAGCCCCAAATGATTTTAGACTGTTGAATGTTGAAACCTAAATTGATTTGAGACCATTGGATATTGAAGACTTGAGATTTGAGCCGCTCTATTTTATATTATAGATGTTATCTGGATTTGAGAAGAATTTAGCCTATTTTAATTTTGTGTTTTATTTTTAATTCTTTTTTTTATCACGACAAAGCTGAATCTAGCGAATAATTTGTATAATATTTGAAATGTTATATATATATATATATATATATATATATATATATATATATATATATATATATATATATATATATATTAGATGTGATATTTGTTATTTCTAAACTCCTATTATTCGTTATTTTACCTTTTTGTCCCTTAATACAATACAATTGTAAAAAACTTCATTAAAAAAATGTTTTTTAAACTATAAATATGAATAAGTTTACACACACAATATAAAATACTACATCTCATCTGATTATTAAAAAGTGGGGTCTAGCACGAAAATTTGTGTCAGGCTCCACTTTTTAATGTTAAGATACAATGTATTGTTTTATGTTGTGTTCTAATATTATGTGTGTAAAGTGGTCCTATAAATATAAGTTGATTTGCCACATCAATGTCAAACTCAACTTTTTAATTGTGAGATGGAATGTAATTTTTTATGTTGTATTTTGATATTGTGTGTGTAAAGTGAATAAAAATATAGGTTGATCTGTCGCATCAGTATGCCATGTCTCTTAATTTGTGACATGGCGTTCTAATTGGATCAAAGTGAAAAAAATTAAGAGTAATGTCTCACTTGTAAAAATTAAAAGAAAAATTATCGAAGTAAAAAAAGGATAATAGTTCAATATAATAATTTATATTTAAGACTATTAAAAAAGTTTGTTTGTAAATAAACGGCATTTTAAGAATTACTAACATATATATTTTTCCTACTTTTAAATGAAAATCTTATGTTAAGAGAAACAAGTTTTTCATTCATTTATTTTTTGTTCCATCCCTTAAAAACTTAGGTTCCCTTATGGGTTCAAGATCTCATTGACAAAGGTAAAGTATTTCTATTGATTAGTTATGTCATATATGCCGAGCAAACAATATAAAGTGGCAAATTGAGCGCAAGGCACTTAAAAACTTTTTTATTTGTTATTTTCTGCCAGATCTTTGGTTTACAATTTATTTCTTTTTTATTATCATTTTTCAATATTTTTATTATAAATTTTTATTAATAATGATAATATAAAATTTTACAACATTTTGTTAGACTTGTTATCAAATTTCATCATATTGTTACAATAGTAATTTATTATTTTTTGTGATAAACTTGAGACAAAAAAATACAACCTTAATTTTAACATACAAATTGAAATCAATTAAAATTTACGAGTATTTTGCTTATCATTCACCACTTGACTCTCTTATCTCCAAAGTTGTATCGAGTGTTATTTTATTTACCAAGTAAAACTGTTAAGTTTAACAAAGTTCTACTCATGTACAAGTGAGACTAGCATACGAATATACGAGAGATACAACATTTTGTATTGTGCAACTAATATTCTTTTTATAACATTGATTTACATGATATAAATGCAAATTGTAATATTATTATAAATACTAAAATTATAATTATTAATTTTAAATCATTCAATTATGAAAATGATAAACTATTTAAATAATACTACTAAGTACTAATCTTGTTCTTCAAAAGTTAATTAAATCAAATCAATATTTGAATATAAAAATATTGTATATTGACTTAGAAAGGAGTCTCAAACATGTGAGACACGAGAAAAGTCTTTCTAGAAGTCCTTCACACACGCAGAGGAAGATAATTTTCTGATTTACATACCCACCAAAGTGCAGGATTCTTCTGATGACAAATCAGACGGGTAAAACAAATCCTAGACTGCATGCAGGAAGGGGGCTACCAGTGTATCGTAATATCAAGTCCCAGACTGCGAGCCCGAATGTTGCAGACCTGGGGGACGTGACTTCCATATTGTTATCCCCATATTAAAAACATCCTACCCGTGGTTTAGAAATTAATCAAGACTTCGACATTAAAGGGAATGAAAAAAGCTACAAGCAAAAGCTGCAAAAGCATATACCAAACTCTTTCAAACCATTAAGCAACTAGATGCATTCATGCAAGTGCTGTAATAAAATTACACAACTCTGATAAGGTTTAAAAGTTACTAGATGCATTCTTGCAAGTGCTGTAATAAAATAATAAAGCCTTCTATGGGGACAAGAAGGGTCTTTTAAGGATCTAAAGAAATCAAAGACGAGATAAACATTGTTAGATACAAGTTCATCTAGCCTCTAGTGGAATACTGAAATAAATAGCAGATTAATATAAGGCGCATCTGGTCTCATCCTGACATGACAATATACAACGACATCAAAACTCCTTTCATGATTTGTGAATGACTTCAAACATAATTGAAATGAATGAGAACATATGCATGTTTAGCCAAGAGCTCAAAGAGCATTTCTCAGTGTCTATGAACCACAAAAGTAGCATCAAAACTTCTTTACTGATTCGTAAATGAATTCACAAAAAGAATTGAAATGTACGAGAGCATATGCATGTTTCCTCATGAGCTCAAAGAGGATCTCTCAGCATGCATACCACAGTAGTAGCAGTGCCAATTTGGGTAGGAGGAGCACTTTAGTTGTCAAGAAGAGTCTAATGCAAAACACAAAAACATTAAAACTAGATGACAAACACCATGAAAGCAGTAATTTTTTCAGAACCCAAGTAAATTCCAAGTCTGACAGCAACTTATATCAGTAACACTGTATCCTATAAATACAGTAAAGATTACGATT
Source organism: Hedera helix (assembly GCA_947179155.2). NCBI lineage: Eukaryota > Viridiplantae > Streptophyta > Magnoliopsida > Apiales > Araliaceae > Hedera > Hedera helix. The sequence goes on along the minus strand of OX359277.1, from coordinate 38,337,444 downwards.
AACAATTTGTGCAACTTCTATTAGTCCTGTACTCCTTCGTAAGGATACCTCACATAAGCCAAAGTCCTTTACTCCTTCGTAAGGATACCTCACATAAGCCAACCCATACATGGTGTAACAACTACAACTAATTTGAGGGGTTAATCTGGTAACCCCAAGAGGGTGACTGAAAACTCACGACCACTTGATTAACCATGCTAGTTGTCAATTGCCAAATGCTGGGAGCAGCTCCAAAAGGACACTAGAAATACAACCAAATTCAAAATAAACCATGGCCATCCCTACCATCAGATTGAATGAGGAGACACTTGCCACTAAAACCTACCAAATTATTGAAACATACGATAGACAACCATGGAATATATTTATCATAAATAAATACCATTTCTAATAAGGAAAGAACAAACCTCAACATAAAACAATATAATCCCACATAAACTCATAAAGGGTTCAATACATACTTAAAATAAATGTAACACAGTTGAATACCAAAGAAAACCATATCGTTAAATCCCTTGTTAAAACCCTAAAGGACAATTGAGTTTACTCTTCCTCGGTGGCCGATTCACCAGTCTTGTTGTTATGCTTCCTTGCGTACCTCTGGTTCCTCAAGAACTTTGGATCCATCTATAATACCAACAAATTTAAAACGTATAAATCAACTGATAAATATTGGAAACATAATCCAACCAAAAAATTGAACAATGAAAAAAGGTACCCCTCTGGTGGAAATGTGGCGGTGCTTCCTAGGCTTCTTGATTCCGTTCCGGTGAGCCTTACGTGACTGATTGTGTGCAGTGTGATTCTTCGACTTCGCCATCTCTTTCGCTGTATCACAAATTAATGAATATAAAACTCATATATATATATATATATATATATATATATATATAGCTAATCGATCGAAAAAATTTCAAATTTATATACAAATAGGCAACCTAACAATTTCAAATTTAGTAAACAAAAAGTAGATTTAGTGTATCTGTTCAAGTTTTTAGAGAGAATACCTGGTTGCTGCTTGGCTCTGTGGAGTCGGCTTAACGGGGGGAGGGAAGATGAAAAGAAGAAGAACGGTTGGAATTTTAATGCGACTTCTCGATCAACAAACCCTAGCGATCGATCCTTTTGACAAATTTACCCTTGTTACCAAGGCCCTTGACTGCAAAAGAGCTTCTTGCCCTAATGTAACTTTTCGTTATGTGGTCAGGGTCTTCTAATGCTCCGTCAGTTATAACATAAAAAGAGTCTCGTACTCTCATTTGCAAAAAATTATAAAGTCTAAATATTGATAATTTATTACTTTATTACTAATAGCATGATAATTAAAATTGTGATAGCAAACTAAATTTTATATTTTATATTATTATTAAAAAAAATGAAATTCTTTTTAATAATTAAAAAAAATTGTTGATAATGTTAAAACAATAATTATGTTGTTAGAGTAATAAGTATAATTAAAAGTTTAAAATATAACTAAAATATGTATAAAAGTATTATTAAATATATATTTACTGTGGCAGTATCAACGGCCTAAAAATAAAAATAAGGTAAATAGACTCTATTTATGAAAATCAAGTATTATTTTGAATGACAATAAACTAATAATTGCCAAAACAACATTATTTTGGAGTACCCCTCATCCCCCTCAAAAATGGCAGTTTTCTTCCACAAAAAAATATATATTATTTTATTAATAATAGTATAAAAATCAAATAATACTCTCAAATTTGGCAATCATAATTTTATTATCACGTTACCACTATTAAAATAGCAGCTTATTATTTTTAAGAATAAAAATATAACAAAAATACATTCTTAATATTTATAAATAAGCCCCCTTTTTTTGGTAAAATCACGAGAATATTTTGTTTTCTGCTCTAGGGGAAGCATACCCTCCCCAATAATGTCTGAATTCTGGTGTAGAAGCTTTTGCCTTATTAGTCATTTTTTTCTTTTCTAGATGCCTAATTATCCAACGAGTCAAGGAGCCACTAGCAAATGTCCCAAATCTCATGCATACATGTAAACATCATTAACATTCCTATGCTGGATGCATTTACATGCATTATTACATACTTCGACCCAACGTACCGCTAACAAGTGTATTATAATTATAATACCGGCAATGTGACGTTGAATATCTATTTTTTGCTTGGGACTTCGTAGGGTATAAAATTTTCTTTCTTTTGCAAGGCAGGGTTTGAGTGAAATTTCTGCTGCTTCTCTTTGCATTTGATATAGAAGTATACAGTTAAATGTGCAAGCAATATTGCACCATACCCTTTTTTTTTCTTGAGCATTTACAAGAAGCTGCTGTTTTTATTTTTCTGTAGGTATTCATTTAGCGTCGTGTGTGTATGTGCAAGTCGGAGCTCGTGTCGGCTTGCATTTGTACCTGCGTATGTTTATTCACATTTCACAGCACACATGCACAGCTTCTAAGATCTTCCTAGGCTTGAAAAAATTCCTAGTGATCTCTTTTCGGCTTTATGTTTGCCGTATAGTGTCATTTCCCTTCTTATGTGGTGTCCGGCTGTCAATGATATAAATCGCATGCAAAAAAGTTTGTTCCTTCAACTTGGTGTAAATGGTGCAAGTAATACTACCAAAAAATACAGAATAAAGGAAGACCTTGGCCAAAATACATTTATCATACCAAGCCACCCAAATGGATCAATACCGACAAACTGAACACTACTTGTCAACGAGAGGATACATAAAGTCGTAAACAGGATGATTTCTAAAGAAAGAATACAAGGGCGTGGATTAAAATCACGATGCCCTCGTATTTTCATGGGAGCCAAAACTACCTACTGTATTCTATACATTTACAAGATGTACATGTTCTTGTCAAGAACACAAAAGTGTTATGTAAAGTTGTTCAACTCGTTGACGGTGTACCTTGAGATCTCCAACTAACCAATGCCTAAAAGGTAGTTTATCCCATGTCAGTGTCAGGATTGAGAATCCCTATATATTCCAGCTGCACATAACAAGGTCAAGTTGGCTTAATAATTCAACTACAATATATGTACACTAGTTTAAAAACAATTGCTTACTGTGGCTCTATTATGTGTTAATTTCATCCGGTGATAATCTTTTTGTGCTCGCTTTGAACGAAACATGGCTTGAACCCGTACAACAGATCTCTCAACGCGCTCTTCAGCCTGTTTTCTGCTGGCTTGGAAGAATTCCTCCTCCACATCATCTTTTTGATCCTGATATTTGGCATCTTTGGCTGGACAAACCTGAAGGCCACGGAAACCTTTTCTCTTCAAACGCCAACGTAGAATTACCTTTTCAAGCACTCCCACTGCAAATATAATCTTCCGGTACTGCCTCCGGACTTGGAAACCCCGGAAAACAGCCTGCATCAAAAGTGAATAATATGACCAGTTATTTATGAACAAATGTTAACAGTTATTACTGAATCTGTAAAACCTATAGGATAGTATCACTGGCATGTTATTACCACAATCTATTTTCCACTTACTGTTTGAAGCACTAAGAAATGGTGAATATCAATAATATGCATAAAACTTTCAACTATCATACACCAAGCAAGTTGAGCATATTTCAGCTAAGCTGCTAAAATTTCTCTTTCTGGAATCAAATCACACTAAAGCTGGGAACTACGGTTATTAGCTTAACAGCAATGTGGCCGAAGTTGACTTTAATAGCTCTGCAGATGCTAAATGGAGGATAGTCAGACATATAATTATCCTTCAAACTTGCAGAAGCAAATTTGAGTTTTGAGTTGGAGCTCTTCCACAAGTCATATGTACAAGAGGATTACAATTAACTAGTCAAACAGGCAAAAAAGATTAAACAACAGCTTACTTGAATTCTGATGGCTTGACGACGCAAATTGAGGAAATCTTTTCGTATCTTCCAAGTACGGAACCTATATTGGATTCGGGCAGCAGCTAGCATCAGTTTCCGTCTCTCATGATTGCGGAAAGCATGCTGGATCTTCATTGCTGCAATTATATAGCGTGCATCATCCTCTGGATTGGAGCACTGAACGGCATCTGTTTGCAACTTAAGCGAGTGCTCCCTGAATGCAGCCTGTATACGTGCTGCTGCATCAGCAGCAGTTCTATAAGCTGCCAAAGTATCCCTTAAGTACATCTCCTCCTCAGTAAATGTCCCGGGGTAAGCAGAATCACTTGTGGTAGTCCGTAGTGAACCACTGACGTTTCCAGCTATGGTCATATCCTTAAAATGCTCCACTAATCCCTTCTCTGCAAGATAAGCTGCCAAACCATCATACCCATTCTTGGATGCAAGATCAGCTGCTGTGCATCCACCAGGGCATTCCGAAGTGGGATCTGTGACCAAATTTGGCTTTGCCCCTGCAGATAGAAGAGTTGCAACCATGTCCTCCCTGAAAATTGAGATTCATAATAATAAGCAATAAATCAATTGGAGGCGGTTCATATGAAAATTTAAATGCTCTCGTATTTTTTTTTCTCTTTTCATTGGTAAAGGTTTGATCTTTTTTTTTTTTTTTTTTAAAAAGGAACAAACTAGAAGGTGTCTATTACCCAACTAATGCTAGATGAGAAAAGAACCTCTACAGAAAAGTTGCTTGTGTATAGTTGTGGTTAGTTATAATAATGGAACCCATCTATGTATGGTGAATCACCTACAAATCACATTTTGCGAAGTCATTTTGCAAGTGATTTTTTGTAACTGTAGCAATATTCCTATTAACCCTATAAACCAGTTAGATACCCATTAGGGTACCTCCCTCTCGCGCGCGTGCACACACATACATATATACATATAAGAATTTGAGAAGCATTGTATCTGAGGACATTAAAACTATGTACCTTCCATAATATGCAGCCCAATGAAGAGCTGTCCATCCAAATTTATCCCGATAATCCAACGACAACCCGGACAATGAAAATGGATAGACAGCCCATGTATACCCTAGAATAGAACAAAAATGGATAACTCCTTGGCCTTGATCATCACGATCAGAGATTTTATAACCTTCGACTACTCTTTCCAACAGCCATTCCCGTAGTCTGTTCTGCAATGCGAGCTCAAACAAGTTGTCTTTTGCCCGTGGGAAAGATAATTTGTTTTCATCAATGGACTTATTCAAAGATGACCAACTATCAGCAATATGAGAAGTTTTGCGCAAAAATACTTCGGCTTCTTTCAAGGCATTTTGTGATAGCTTGCTAGACAATATACTAAACCTATTTGATGTAGAGAAGAGCAAATGGGCAAGCCTCATCTGATATCTAAATTCTTCCAATTTTAATTTGTCTTCTGACAAATTCATTAACTTTTCGGTCAGACAGTGATACTCAAAAGTCACAATTTGGCTGATAGGCTTTTGGCCATCAAAGCTCAAATAAAGATCTACTAATCCAGGTTTATGTGGTGGAACAAAACAACGGTATACTCCAGATTGAACAAGTTCTGCAGGAACACATTCGTCTCCACAAACACAAAATAAATTGGACTTTGCAAGGGGTGTATAAGCTTCATGAAAATATCCGACGACTAGGATCTGCAACAATTCATAATACTTAACTGTTCATTAATCAATAAATACAGTCCGTGTTCAGGATTGACAAAGTTGCATAATAAATTTCAGGACCATATATAATAGCAATATCAGAGAGGAAATGGAACAAAATATAAATATCAGTTTTTAGTGACAAACATTGAAAAGTAACCATAAACTACTGCTTAACTGCAAATGAATAAGTAAGCTGAACAAGGAAGTGGTCCAACATTCAAACAAGTTCTTTGAGAAATTAACAATCCTTAAATGCATTGCTAGAATTACTGTGAGAATGGATAACAATACATAATGAACACATGCAATTATGCTCTGTTGTGGGTGCAGGAACTTGTTCCTGTGGGGGCATTGTATGCGAATAGCTAATTTTGCATGAAGAAAATTATTATATTAAAAATAAATATGAATTTTATTACATAATAAAACACTGAAAAATGAATTCTAATAACTCAGCTAAAGAATTCCTTCATTCCTTGTATCCCAAACTAGTTGGGGTAGACTAAACACGAATTCCATATGTAACCGTACAAGCAAAAAGGAGAGAAGCAAACTAAAACTATAATAGATAAATAAATAAATAAATAATTTAAATTAAAAGAACAGAACAGAATGAAAATAATTAAAATAAAAACACACCCACATATAGGAAATTTATATACAAGAGAATATTGTAACGTTAAAATTACAAAAGGATTAAAAAAGAAATGAAAGGAAAGGAAAAAAAACACATTTCCAATCTTTTCTTTGCTTTCTTTTTTGGTTTTACAGTAATTTGTCAAAAGAATAAAATTAAAAAACATAAGAATAATTTGCAGGGGTTCATCATAGTTGACAGGAGTGGGAATTTAAACCCAAAAGCCAGATTATTTTGTCATGACCCTTGAACGTTTGTAAGAGTTTAACTTGCACCTTCAACACTAAAATAGAGATTAGGATAGTGGGTGGAATGGCGGGTCTTAAGCTTAGTTCTTGACCCTGGCTCAAACACTCGATCTCTAATAGGTCAAGTACTTTCTGCTTCTTCCATTGAATAGATGTTTGGTTCGGCAAGGCCAGGTTGTTTTCAGTCATCAGGAGGTGGAGGCGGAGGTGGAGTGCAAGCTCACTATCTACAGCTACCATTATATTCCTTGAAAAAGTCAAGTATGTTCCGAATGCTGCTCTAACAGAGGCTTGAGAGGAAATACCAGTTAATAGCATCATAACGCAGTGAATAGAGTCTTGAGTAATTGATAATGTATAGGAAATGCTGACACTCATCAAAAATAGGTCTTCAACTCTAATGATCTATTGTTCACTGCCAGTGAAACTTGGAACCTTCCAAACTTTTTTAGGATTGTGATTGCCTAACATGTATTAATGTCCCTAGTAGTTAAAGACAGAGCGGGTAAGGATTCAAGAAGAGTAAAATGTAGGCATATATGCATCATATTAAAATGATGTATTATATTCTGAGGTTGTAAAATTTGCACCTAAAATCATGCTTAGCCAAGATTTTCCTTCTAAGATTCCCCCCTCTTCAACTAAGACTTATCCCGAGCATCTCCCCCTTTGTGAGTGTTGGCAAATATTTTTCTTTTTCTTCTGATAAGGGAGTGTCAACCACTTTTATTAATAAGCATGTATTTATTAAAAAGCGTCTACGCAGTCAAAACATAGATAAACTGTGTACAAAAAGCGATCAAGAAAAAGGCAAGTAAGGTCTATGGAAAAGGAAACTGTGCGCAAGCTAAACAGCTATCTGAAATAGGGAACTGCACAATAAAATCCTAACACCAAGAAACTAAAACTATCCCGTAAAAAGCTCTTCCCAAGCATATACCTACTAATCAGAGCAAGAGGAGTTCTATCCTTACGATTCATTTGTAAGAAATGGGTTTATGTTATTTCATTTAGTTCAGGTTTCCTTCGTATATATGAGTTTATAACCAAATGCCATGCGTAAATGCATCTCTTTCAGTTTTCTCTCTTGTCACGGAACTTCTATATTGGATTACCTCGGGACTGGTGAGCTGTGCTCTATGGATGCTGAGATGGTTTTTCATTTGTTTTCTTCATTTCTATTTCTATTATATTTTCTTCTGGTTGAAGTTCTGGTTAGGGGTGAGCAATAAACCGAATTGCCCCCAAAAACCGCACAAACCACACCAACGGTTTCGGCGTATGTGACGATTTTAGGTGGTTGAAAAACCGTAAATGCGGTTTGGGTTTGGTTTCTAGACAAAACCGCATCTAAGAAACCGCACCGCACTATGCACTGTCAAAATGGAGCATATTAAAAAATATTATTATAATGTACAAATATTTATTATTATCTCAAATTTTAATTATCTCTGTTTAGAATTTTTATATGTAAGGATATATCATTATTCATGTTTTTAGGTTCTATTTTATTTTTGTTTAGAAAAAATATTATAAATAAAATTGTGTATTATCAAAGTGGTATTTAATATTGTGTGATGTTAAATTGTTAATTTAAATTGCATAAAATTTAATTATTTCAATTAGTTTTGGAACCAAAACCGCACCAATCACAAGCGGTTTCATGTATGATTTTGAATTTGTCAAACCACACCTAAGCAGTTTCATGTGCGGTTTGGGCTTCAAACCGCATCATGCTCACCCCTAGTTCTGGTCCTCCATCTACATTGTAGTTCCACTTTCTATTCTCTAATAAACCTTCTTTAATAAAACCAAAAAAATAAGAAAAAAAGAAGGTAAAACAATTCCCATTCAAAGCTTTGTACAGATCAGGCAGTTTCTTTTTACATATCAATTAATAACGTGCATCAGTGCCCAAAAAAGGAAAACCTGCAACATGGTAAGTTTCAGTTACAACGAGAGGCAAGGGGAAAGAAGCAGAATGAATATGGCCACTTCAAAAATCTTATCCCAAGCCAAATTAAGTTAGATAATAATCCTAAAATTTCCTTCTCAACTCATTTATCCTGTATTTCTCCATTTCCAGTTTCCTATTTACAGCCATTTGCCTATCAAAAATTAGTATAGCCTTTGATTCTTTGATCCAGCTGAATGGCAGTATTAAATTAAGTACATTTTGTCTTCTTTTAGCCTTCTGTCTAAGCAAATAAAGAAGTTACTTCTTCCTCGTTTATTGTGGAACATATGCTAACATAAAAAGATCACAAAATGGAACAAAAAAGAAATAGAACCTTTGTTTCTTCAGTTGAAGTAGCAGATGCAGTCGAGACATCAGTTATACTGAATATTTGCTCAGGGAGAGATGATTCATGATGATCAATAAACCTAGATGATTCTTGACCAACTGAAATAGAAGATTCCAGATTTGGATCATCTACCAATACCGGATTGCAAGAATCAGTCATGATATGGTTCATCCATCTTCCAAAACTGTCCTGATTTTGCAGACTATCCTTGTTTATAATGTCTAAAGAGTGAACCGAGCCCACATTCACCAGATTGGAGCCATTTCTCTGTGAAATTGAGTCTATTTGACCGTCTACAGTCCCAAATAAAACATTGTCTGAAATATTAATCTGATCAGAATTATTCCCAGCAATTAGATCTGTTAAATTTCCCAGAGAAGTGTTTTCTGTGGGTAATATATGGGCTGATAAGGGGTTACACTGCAAAAGATGAAACATTGTCAAATAATGCCTCTGATTAACAACAAAGAAACAATTAAGAGCTTGTGTTTGAAATATATATAAGGAAGAAATCACTGTAGTGACTCAGGGTAGTGCCAAATTTACTATTTAAAATGGTTAGACAATCAACCCAATCTAACCAATCAACCCAATCATAGCTTAATAGCCCATAAACATGCAATGCACTTAGACAAACAACATAAAAACACTGTAGTATGCAAGGTAAGCACTCACATATGAAACAATGTGGAGTGCAGATGCAGTATACCTGTGTAGGTCACCAGGAAACAACAGAAACAAATTTATATAAAAAGAATAATTACATCAAGGAAGAAATGCCTCTCAATCCTAAGCATGTTAACTGCAGTGGAGCCTTTTCATCAATCATAAAACTACAAGTTTTTTTAGCTTACCAACATCAAAGTGGCCTATTAAGTTGGGACAAAGAGTATTCTTACTAGGCCAGACAAACTTCTTTTTGGTGGGGGAAAGTAGAGGAATGTCACAACTCACAATTGTAATTCTGTTCCAAGGATCGAGAGTGACTAATTATGGAAGCATATTTTTTTTCCTTGCTTATTGCTTATTAAGCAAGGTCAACAAGCAATAATATGGTCCAGACCAGATTATTTAAATTATTTCAGAGCTGCAGATTTAAATTTAATTATTTACGACTCTTTTACACTCCATGAAATTATAACAATTCCAAGAGTACCATTGAATAATGATATAAATTCCATTATCTGTTATATATTTCACCATGGAAATAATTTATAAGAATTATTTCAACAATTATTTTAACCTAAGATAAATATTCCTCCGTGATTAATTCAGCACTCAGTTATAAACAATTATAACCTCAATAATTACAAATTAACTAAAGCTGAAACAACTAGGGCCATTGTTCTGACCTTTGGTTTTTATCATTTTCAAGCGAACGACAGAGACAAAAATGGACATGCTTCCTCCCTTACTTTTTTCCATAGAAGTATGAGAAAGAAATTACAATGATGCATTCACTTCTTGTGATATTTCTAAATAATGTTGTGCCAGATGTGAGTGATACTTCAACCCAAATCTCAAACATCAAATTTCATTATAATCGCAATCCATCAGGTCCGATAAAGGTGCAACACATTCTATCCTAAAACGCCTCTTTCAATTTTCTTTGTGCAATATGTTTTAACATGGCTAGCAGGAATCATCAAGCAGAGAAAATATGAATGACTATAAATCTACTAGAGCATATGTCAGGTGAACTTATTAATATAATCAAAAAACAATGTTGAATTAACTTTTATTAGAGAGATATTTAAATTCTACTTCAAACAGATTTAAATTGAGCCTACTGCAAACGGCAAAAGGAAAAAGATTTAATCATTGAGACAACATTTATATTCAGAGAAAGAAAAAACAAGGACTAAAAAACTGATCTATTTTTTATTCTTTCAGCTAAATCAGCTAGCTGTACTAGTGTACTTACATTACTTCTATAGCCATTCATTTCATATTGATTCCATTGCTCAAAGCCTGAAAATTTTCCTGCTAAAGAATATGCTTGAATAAATAAATGTATGGCTACAATTGTCAGAAATTTCTTGAGAATCTCCCTGACTCTACTGCAGGTAATATGAAGCATCTTACCTCCCTCAGACGCAATCAACTTGTTTGGATCAACTGGCACCACAAGCTCATCCCATTCAAGTGTGTTAATCTCGTGAAGTCTTATTTCATGATTTTGGATGGTCTTGTTGGGGTCTATGAAGTTGCCAAGAAAAGAAGATAAGATCAAGACATACACATTTGCAGAATGGAAATAAAACTATTGCACTCTTCAGATCACATATATTTTTGAAGTAAACATCAACTTGCTACCATAATGATAACATTGAATGAGGTCAGCCAAAGCAGTTCTCCCAAAATTAATGAATCCACCAATAATATTCTCTCAAAGCGAGTTGGGTCTATCATACCTCTTTAGTAGGTTCTTCTAAGGAGTTAGATAATTCAGTTATTATAATCTTTACTTCATATAACATAACAAGTTCAGTTTCTACAAAATGGGGGCGGAGAGAGAGAGAGAGAGAGGCAATTATGCAGGTTTTATGAAGCATGCCATTAACCGACAGTGTAGAAGAAAATTAATGTTACCTAAAAGTGCTTTCTCGCCTGTATCGAATGACCGTTCAACCCCAGAATCAGATTCTTCTGATAAAAGCCAAGAAGCAGATGGAACGGATAGGGCTGAATCAGAGTTGGAATTCACAGGCGTGATTGGAGAGCACTGTGACTGTATCATGAATAAAGTAAAACCCCATAAATCAGCTACCAAATGTCATACTGATAAATATATCAAAGGCAATCGATTATCAGTTTATTCATTTAACACTTGTGAATTGTGATGTGTCCTAACTTCACTTCAACCATCAAGGCACCTCAGAATCTGCCTAGCTCTGTCAAAGGCAGAATTAAGGAGGTGATGCACACACCTAGCACTATGAGTGTTCAGAGGAGGAGGTTGGACATATTTTCCATTATTGTTTATATGGATTCATAATGCACTCGAATCGTAGAAGACTATTCAGATTGCCAACCAGTTTTAAAAAAATGTAAAACTTCTCTTTGTTGAACCTAAAGGCTCATCATTTTTTATATTAAAGAAATATAATGTGCAGCCTCTTCGCAGCAGTACAGTATATATGTCACCTTCATGCATTTTGTAAGCGTGTGCACTAGAAAATCAATACATAGTCAGAACTCAGAAGTGTGATTGCTCTCGATATTTACATTAGGAAACAGTTACAAAAGGCTTTCCAAAATCTACAAGTCAGGTAGTATAAATTACAAAAAAATTGTAAAGGAACAAATATATGCAAAAATAATTCCTTATCGAAAGAAGAAGGCAATACATATAGTCGCGGACATAATATTAAAGCAAAAGTTTATAGCTGAACAAAGAATAGATCGAAAAAATGAGTCAGTCTTTAGAAGAAGAGGGAACTTTAAGGGAGTTTAATCAGTACAATTCTCAAAGAACTTTAATATAGAGAACAGATACAGATTTGGTGAACATGAATTTCACCAAAACATCATCCACGAAAAGAAAACAAATCCTCAGCAAAGTACAACCCTTAATAACTATGACTATCCAAAATAGCTACACCTCATAAGCCTCCCCATCGCCGATGCCCAAAGGGATGCCAAAACATACAATTTTGTCCCAAAGCAAGTAGAAAGGGAGATACGCATTAGCAAGAATCCTCGCATTTCTCTAAGTCCATTAACATCAAAGAATAGCTAACTTTCCAAACCGCAATAAAATCCTACCATCCATCTTCTGCCCATAAGGCCACAACCCCTAAAACTGATCTTCAAAAGGCTTCAAACAGAGTAAGGACAAACCCAAGCCTCATTGGATAAACCTGAAAAGGTACTCCACAGCCTCGTGGCCATAGATCAATGCAAAAAAAGATGAGTGGAGATTCCCAACTCTGCTGACTCATGACGCAAGTGTCTGCAGTCCTGGACTCTGGAGACAAGTGTTTGCCATTGTTATGGCATTGGCGCAAATCATTCTTATTAAGCCTTTCAAGGGCAGAAGTGCATAAAAACACCTTGATCTTAGAGGAAACTTACCTTTCTAAATACAGTTCAAAAGAAGGAACAAAATGGAATTCAGATGACGAAAAAATCAAAACAAGGAAAAAATTCGCATGGGATCTAAAGATTAAACATGTATATCAGGGTCAATAGACAAGGTACATGAAGAGAAGAGGGAGAGGAGAGAATAAACATCTGCTGCCTCTACATCATTAAGATTCCGAAAGAAATGAAAATTCCAAGAGCTCATACTACCATCCCTACGTCTCATAAGAACATTATGCAGAAAAGATAGATGAAAAAGTCTAGGAAATAAAAATATGAAAACAAACATCCCTTAACCACATTTACCCCCGAAACATAATAAGTATACCTGAACTTGTGTTTGATCAAAAGCAGAAAAGAAACGAAGAATTGAGAGCTCAACTTTTATTGAGTGACTGATGCATTGTAGGATTAGCATCCCACACATTTCAATGAAGGTCAACTTGCTTTTCATCAGTCAATGGCCAATGCCAAAGAGAATTAAACTCCAAGGAAACTGCCAAAGCAATTTTTGCACAAAGAACAAGTTTTTTAGCCAGCAAGTTCCCCCAGCATAAACACCCTCCTCTCTCGGGCACAAACAACCTCCCAATCGGCTAACTAATTCTTTCTCTTTCTGTAACACCCACCTAGAGAAAAACTCATACTTTCCTCATATTTTTGTTGGGAAACAAACAAAGTTCGTCCATATACTTGTATAAAAAAGCTAAGATTTCAAAAACAACAACAAATGAAGATGATTGGAACGAAAATGCATATTGGTAGCTGTTAACACGCCAGTCCGTCATGCTAAGTGCAGTACAGAATAATCAAAATTTCTAATTGAATTATTTGTATATCAAATATACACACACACACACACACAACATATAGATAGATAGAGAATTTAATGAGGTAATTAAGGCCAACCTCTTGAGTTTCACGATAGTGTGCAAGGACAATGTGCTCCAACCTCCTACAACAAAGTAATATTAATCAAAGTATGAACTAATAAAACAAAATTCACTTTTTGCCAAGCTAATGAGTAACTAAATGTTTTTTGACATCAAAATAATGCTAAAGTATTAAGGTGAAAGATACACGGCAATTAACATGAATTTTCATGAAAACATACTTATCAAGTAGCCAGTAACACCTTCGAACAAAAGTTGGGTTATCTTGGCCATGTGCATAGTATACATGAATCCTTTCTTCATTGCCCACCTGTAAACAGGAAACACATATGGTTATTTTGAAACTTTATGTATACAAATTCCAGTTCTGCCAATACATTTTCCAAATGAAAATCTAAACAACAACAATAATCATTGAAATAAGAATATTGGCTTAATAATTCTCGACAGTATTCAAATGCTACAAAATCAATAGGTACCAAAATACTGAAACCTAACGTTTATCAGAATTTATTCTCTTGAACAGGACAAGAAATTCATATGTCCATGCCCCCTTCCCACTATACAACGAAACTCAAGGCTGTACACAATATCCAGATGAACACTGACAGCATTTAAGGACTCAGCAGCATTTGTAACACTCTTGACCATTCCAGAATGCTACTTCAACTTAAATTACTAAAGACCACCCCAAAAAAAAAAAAAAAAAAAAACACCCACCAAAAAAGGGGAACCTATTATATATAGTGTAAAAGTATACCACCTACTTGGACTTAAAGTGCAGGGAAAAAAAGTATTAAAAAAAAAACCATTTGTTTACATCAAGAGTTCTTACCACAACCACTCATTTAATTTAAATACCTAAATAATTAGTTACATCATACACCAAATGGTGCATGTAGTTCAATCTAGACAATAGAAGTACCATATTCTTTATCAATTTGACTTCAAGAACTATAAGTGTATGAGAATTTTAGTGGCATATTTACTGGTATATGCTGATCACAACACAGTAAAAATTGGAAAAGGTCTCACTTTCAAGTGTTCATGGGCTTCTTTGACAGTCTTCCCATCTTTTTTCTTCTTCCAGTTATGACCATCTTTCCGAAAGTTCCTGAGCATCTTACGGTCAAACAAAACAATCGTGCCACCTAAAAGATATTATTAGACACGTTATAAAAAGAATCATTAGTCAGTCATCTGCCAAATTTTATGAGCACGGAATTATAACGTACATAGGACTCTTTAAAACTGCCAAACTTCATTGTAATCAGCGGGAGAAAAATGTAACTGGGGATGAATGGCAAGAAACAATGCATAAATTATAATCAAGTATAGAATGATATACCTGGTGGCAAATTCACAGGCTTTACATAGATGGTGAAATTTTTATGGTTACAGAGTATTGCATGAATCTCATTTGGTCGAAGCCATCTTGCCTTGGCTTCCTCCATTATGTTGCTAATATCCAACTCTGTCCACAAAAGAAGGAGCCTGAATAACATTCTGATGACAAGAAAAAGAGGGAGTTGAAAATTTCACATGGGGCAGGCTTGACACATAGGGTGATGATTGTAGGGTTACAGTTGAGTCATATGTGAAGCAAATTTAGTTTTTATACTGTTAGAATTGTTTTAAATATATTTTGTTAGGTTTTGAAGATTCAAGGTATCTTTGACTTTCCACAATTGCAGACTATAGGTTGTATTTGGTTACATTATAAGACTCTTTAAGTTATCAATTAATCTCTAATCTTTCATTACCAAAAAAAAATCTATACTATTCAGCAAAAGAGACACTTTTCTTAAATATAAATCTGTTCTAAAAAAAGAAGGATAAACCACCAACAAAAAGTCCATATAATCTTATTTTATGGAGTATTGAATTATGAGTTTTCAGTTGTTAAGATTTTGTTTGCGTGATTTAAAAGACCCTTGTGAGGGTGAAATATAATACTTCTCTTACTGACTTTTATTCTGCAATCAGACTAATTTAGTCACATTAATCTTGACCACCTTTACAGATCCTATTCTAATCTTTACTTCAACATAGATTCAACAAAAACCCAATTATGAGGCAAACCATTGTCCTCAATACTGCTAACAACAACACTAAAGCCCAAAACATCTTTTCGTTGATTACTCTTAATCGGTTATTACTCTTAATCGGTTAATCCCTAATTGGCACCGATTGTCGCATCATTGATGACCCCAAAGCCCAACATATTGATAAACCTTTAAGAAATATAAATTATACAGTCCCAGAAAACTACTTCAATACTGTCTGTATCAACTTTTTGCATCAATGTGGTAAAAGAGTAGTATCCACATATGCTCTACATTGAAGTTATGAACATGCATTGAAAGTAATAACTGCATGAATCATATTTTAGATCCTAAGCTCTTAGGCTGTTACATATAACCAAGTAACTGTAAATATATCGTGTCTATGCTCCCAAATATTAACAAGGAAAAGGTATCAGATAGATTTAAGTGGAATAGATGACCTAACAAACTATAAGTGCATATTTATATAAAGTTTTTCAAAATTTCTTCATGGTTAAGGGTAACTCTTGACACCAATCCACCTATTTCAACACTTGTCCAGAAGTCTGTTCACTTTGGCAGGCACAAAAGACTGCACCCCTCATGCTTAAAAAGGTAAATCCCCAATTTAAACTCGGTTAATACTCAATACAGCAGACCAGCAAACACACTTGATTTAGTCTTTGAACCTTATAATCGATTGTCAACACTTTAGAATTAGAAGCAATACTAGTTACTGAACTTTTAAACATTAATATTTTTTAATTTTTCAATAACTATCAAAAGATTTCTTCCCCTTCCTGCAAAATGTTACTACTTCTCTGATATGCCAGTGCATCTGTGCATAACTAACCACTAATTTAAAAACTTCCAGTAAACCCACACACAAACCAGAGAAAACCAACAAAATCACCACAATCAACCTCCAAAAAAGAAGGCTAAAACAATCGTATGTGTGCGTGTGTGCGTGTGTGCGTTCATTTGGTACCTTCCATGGTGTGGAAACCATGAATCGCCGACCCAGCAAGTCGTCCCGGTACTGAGCTTTCCATTGCGATCAGCTCAATCAATCGTCCAATCTAAAAAATGAACCAAATTGACGTTACAATAACAATAATAACATGTAAAAGTATTAATTAAATAGCGCAAAGTACACCGCCATTAGGTATATATATTCGACTCCTGTACACCTACAGCAAGGGGAGAAAAGAGCGATTTGGATTGAATTTGGAGAAGAAGAAGCTTGGATGTGTTATTTGAATCAAAACAAGGTAAAATTTGGAGAGACGAGACGAGACCACCTTTTGGTTTCACTGTATTTAGTCAAGGTGAATAATTATTATCTTTTTTGACGAAGGGAGAATAAATTAATTGCGGACCGTATACGAAATTATTTATTTTTCAGATCTACACTTTATTATCAATCAATAACGACGACATAATTTGAATTAACGCATGAAAAGAAGAATAAAAAATTATATATTTTTTAATTATGTTGTTTGTTAGTTTATAAAATAAATTGTAATTAGTGATTTTATAAAAGAATATACAACTCTTATGTTTAAATTTAAAAAATTAATATTTTTATAAATTAATTTAATATTTTATAAGATTAAATAAAATTTACGTTGTAAAACTATTAAATTATATTGTTGAAATATCAATTCTTTTTTTATATTTATTTTTATAACCAATAACTTTTCTAAGGCAGGACCACTCCTAAAGCACTAAACTCAGAAAGACAATGGCGGAGCCCAACAACCAAGTTTCCAGTTTTTTATTCAAGACTCGCATTTAGCTGATGAGAGTCGAATCTCTAAATAAGGGCCCTTAGGACCCACCCTTAGAAGCACCAAACTTGGGAAGGCCGTGGCTGACCCCAAATAACCAACTCTCTCCTTTTTTTTTATTCAAAACTCGCATTCGGCTGACGAGAATCCAACCCCTAACAATTCATGCCTAAATTTTTTTAATATATAATACTCGGGGAAATCCCTCAACCAACTACTATCAAGGGGTGTGTACCGAATTTATTTAAAATTTGATATCGATATCGGTTGAACCGATATATCGAATCGATAAGTCGGTTCGATATCAATTTTTATCGAATATTATTTTTATTAATAATATAAAAAAAATAAAAAATTTAGTATAATCGGTACAGTTCAAGATATACCGAATTCCTAAATTTCCGAACCGATATCGGACTGGTCACTTCTTGTACCGAACCGTCCGATTCGGACCAGTCCGATATACACTAAATACCGGTTATACCAGATTTTTTGAACACCCCTACTACTACGCCCTGTGAGCCATATAGCAACTTTTCATTGTTTGGAATATTTGAATAATCTAGGTTTCTTGGTCAGTGAAATAATATTATCTCAACAGTCGGCACTTGTCTTTCGAGTGTTATTATGGTTTTGCAATAACTCATGCATGGTGGATAGGTGTATAAATGAAATAAACTGAATCAAACAAAATATTACTTATATTCGGCTCTAAAGATTAAATTCTTACTTAAATTTGACTCGAAATTGAATTGTATTTAAAAAAATTCATTTGGATTCTACTCAACTCAAATATTCATTAGCAAATCACATGATTCATACATTAATCTAACTTCATCCACACTATCTATTAGCAAATCACATTATTCATACCTTAGACTACATCATCCATCACACATTTCACATTTTGAAGCTTCACACTACACATTTAAATATTATATTATCCATATTTTATATTATTATATTATTAACTTAATATCACAATTATTTAAATATTGAATATGTCTAATTATTTAATACTCGTGACTACTACTGTGATAATTATCGATCCAACGATACAAGATGTTGTGCATTGTGACGATTATTGACTTTATAATGTAGAACATTGTACAATGACAATTATTGATTCAATGATGTAAAATACTGTGTAATAACAATTATTGATGAAATACTGTGCAATTGTCACTTTATCAGTTTAATAATATAAAACACTGTGCAATACCGTGTGCTATTGTAAAATATCGCGTGCTACTATAAAATATCATGAAATACTATATGCTACTATTCTTTTATCACTCGAAATTTAAATAGCTGAAAGTGATAGTATCGTTGACCATTTTTAATTAAAAAGGTTACTGTTGTCGTTTTTTTATATTTGATAATATTTCATTGTGGGATCCATCCATAACTAATTGTTTCGACGTCGTCATATAAATCGAATATTTCCCGACAAAATGAATATACATTTTTATTGTATAATTTGCACATATCACCCTTAACTTTATTATTTTCTTAATTTAACACTTTATTGTTTCAGAATATTATAAAAAATAAATAAATTTTATTTAATAAAAGTTGAGATCTTAAATCACTCGCATTTTTTCGAGTCGAATCCGAATTATTTAGTTCGATTTAGAGCCTTAATGGTGGGTGAAAAATGAAAAGTGCAATAATTCGAATTAAATAAAGATAATCCATATGTTTAAATAATGAGTTTTGTTACATATAACAACAAATTCATATCAATAATAAAAACTGATATGGTATGTGAATACATGAAATTCGAGATAATTAAGAAGAGTTTTACACTAATTTATTATTATCTTATCGATTAGAGTTTTACATTAATCGTAATTGAATTTTGCCATAAAATTTATCAATATATAAATTATTTTTCTTATTTTATAGATCAAAATTTCAAAGTGATTACTTCAATTTAGGGTGAGAGTAAATGGTTATCTCTGCATGTGATCAAACTTTTATACACTACCTTTGTTTCATAAAAAAATAAGAAATATAAATAAAGATCAATATTAAAAAAATTTATTCAACAGAAAGTCTTCTTTTTTACTAATAATTATAAAATGATACAATGTGCTCAATTTTACTTATAATTTCATTATCAGGTTGCTGATTCTAAATTAAAATTTTCTTATTTTTATGAATAAATATGAAACAAAAATATATCATTAATTTTACAAAATTTATAAATAAGATTCTTTTTGCAATAGATATATGTATATGAAAAATGATATATCTTGCAACTTTATATATTAATTTTTGATTATCAAATACGTGATAATCATTGTTAAAAATATTTTAGCATACATGTGATACATGTGTTATAATGAGTCAATTTTATAATCCTTACATGTGATATAGTGAGTCAACTTTATAATTCTACAAAATCGTTATGTATTAATGTTTATTACAATCGTAAGTCAATAACAATTTCGTAATACATAACAACAGTCCATATACATTTAAGTAAAACATCCATGAAAGCTCATCCTAAAGTCACAAACAACATAATAAAAAAATTAAAATTGATATCTTCATAAATTAATTTAATATTTTCATAAATTAATCCCACTTAATCTTATGAAAATAGCAATTCTCTAAATAAAAAGGTTGTGATATGAGAAGTAGTATTATCTATTATACATGTATCTACACTTTGCAATGTACTCAAAATTGAGGCGTTGCATTGCATGGCTGAGATGTTCCTTTTTTGTTTTTTGTTTAAAAAGAAAAAAGATAAAAAGAAAAGTTGGATGCAAGAAACATTCAGAAAAAATAAACTAACAATATTTACTCCGTATCAAAAATTAGATTTATTTATTTATTAAAAGAGATATTTATTTTTCAAAGTATTGTTACTTACCAGCTATATATCTTCTTTTACTTCATTAGAAAAATATTGAATACTCAGAATTCAACCAAAGCTAACGGCCGGCCCTATAGCTTTAAAAAAAAAATTTGGACTTTAGGCTCCATTATAAAAGAAGGTCTCAAAGTTTTAAATAGGATTCTTTACAAAAATATACAACAATTAAAAAGTAATTATATCATTAGTGCATATATAAAATAATTACAAAAAGAGGATAACAAATTCAAACCGTTCAATTTCACTTAAATAAATAACCCTAAAATCAAGGAGAAAATAACTACCATAATTAACAATTCAAATTCAAATATTTGGGATCTAACAACAAAAATAAATTCATAATTCAAAATTCAAATCAAAAAGAGGAAAAACAAAAAAAATTATTTCTCGTCATCTTCTTCCTCCGTCGCTGCGAATCTACACCATAATCTTACTAGGTCATTAGTCTCTAAAAAATTTTCATGGTTGTTTTCCCTCCAAACTCACTTAGCAGGTTTTCGGCATTAAAAAAGGACTTTCATGACACTCTTTTGTTATTGTGGTAAGCAAAGTTATTTGGGTTCACGAGAAACTTCACAACCTGCAGAAATGAAGTATTCTCAAAAGTGATGTTATTACATCTAAACAAATTAAGTCATGCTGCAACCCAGAAAAAAAGTTTTTTTGAACATTTAAATATAGTAGAACCCTGTGCTCTATATTCATCCATCTAGAATTGAAGAGAATGTATTACTAAGAAAAAGAGAAAGTTAGTTAGGGTAACAAATATCAAACCAGCATGCAAACTATTACAAACACCTTTCTAAAAATTTATAAAAAGTAATATAATGAAGGTTTGGTTACTTTGGTATGAAAGTTTGGTTACTAACTGCACTATGAAGGTAACCTAATAAAACTAAATTGGTTACCTTAGTATAAAGGTTTGGCTACCAACTGCATGAAAGGTTGGCTACCCACTACATCACATTCAAAATAAATTGGTAATCTAATAAAACTGAATTGATTACCTTTGTACGAAGGTTTGGTTACCAACTGCACTATGAAAAAACTGCGTGTGGAGGTGGATTTGGTTACCTTGGTATGAAAGTTAGGTTACCAACTGCAATATGAAAAAACTGCAAGTGTGGAGGTGGATTGGTTACCTTGGTATGAAGATTTGGTTATCTTGGTATGAAGGTTTGGTTACCAACTACACTATGAAAAAACTGTAGGTCTGGGGGTGAATTGGTTACCTTGGTATGAAGGTTTGGTTACTTTGGTATAAATGTTTGATTACCAACTGAGTACAAGGTGAAAGCCCAATACATACTTTGAAAAACGCAATATTGCGAAAATCCACACCTAAAAATGGAAGTTACCCACCAAAGTGTTTCTGCAGATTCCCCTCAGTAAAAATCCACACCTAAATATGGATTTTAATCACAAAATGAACTGAATAATTATGATGGTCTCTAGAACCAAACATAGGAAATACTAAAAAGTACTATCTTGTCCTTAATAGTCACCAACTGTGACATGAATGCCCACAACTCATCAAAGTTCATTCAGTGGCCTCCATGTGAGCGATGTGGTGGAGCTCAAACTTTGTTTGAGCTTTTAAAGAAAAAGCTTTTGAAGCAGCCATTTATTTTTGAGACAAAGCTAGGCGACCGAAAAGAAAATGGAAGATGATTGATGATATTTCAACTGGAAGCAATGATGAAAATTCAAGGAGCAAAAAGTTCAAACATAATATCATTCAAGCCTCCAGTAAGCATAAGAAAAATGGGGAAGGTAAAATGGGGAAGGAGAGAGAATTGAAGTGGTGGGTTTTGGTGATTGAGTAAGAAAACAACTGTCTTAGACCAACTAAGGTAGTAGAAGCAGCAACAGAGAGAAAGAGATGGAGGATGACGACCGAGGATAAGGAGAGATAATGACGAGAGAGGGAGAGATAGAGATTGACCTGCCTAAATTAAAGGAATACTAATTACATTAATTTTGTAAATAAACTATTAAAAATGTATTAATTTTGTAAATATTTTCTGAATGCACTATTATTGTAATTTTTTTTAAAAATGTATTAGAAAATGTAATTGTTCCTTTTAAATATTATAAATAATTTATTTTAATTTTTTTTTATAAAAATATAAGTCCAATCAATCATTTAGGGATCATAATCTAATCTAAATATTAAATATCTAAAAATAATTAAGAGTATAAAAAAATCTCATTTAAATAAAAAATATTAATACTCCATCCGTCCTAAAATAAAAGTCATCTATTGACTTTTGTAGTCAAATTGACTATTTTTAAAATTAATAATTAAATATATATATTTAGTTTTTCAAAAAAGTAAATATTGAGATTAGTACTAAATTTTATATAGTTTATAATATTTATAAGCTTTTTACATATATATTAAATAATAATAAGATATATTGAGTTGAAAAACGGTCAATTTGATTATAAAAGTCAATAAAAATGTACTAAATATAAAACGTCTCATTTAAAAATATCGCTTTATGTCCTAAATTATCTTGAGTGACTCTTAAGGTAACCACTTCTCATCAAAAGGGTTGTTGACAAGTTGTTTTCTAACTTGATAACGGCAGCTCATGGAGATACCGGGGAGTTTTGCTTAGGATTAACGTGATGTTGGACTTTTGACATGGAAGGCTGGAAAAGAGTGAAATGGAGATCAAGGAGCCAGCCATTATATGGGGACTTGGGGACCCTGCGGTATTGATGATACTATGCTTTATACGAAGAAAAAAAAATCTTATTTAATAATAGTAATTTATTTAAAATAATAGTTTTATTTTTTGATGATAGAATAAAATAATAAATTATTTTTAAATTTAGCATTATAATGACACCATGCATTACTGAATGAAGCACTTCATACGTTTAAAAATAAACATAAAAAATATGTATTTATAAATTTGTGAATGTATATCTTTCTTGTGGAACTAAAAAAGTATATGTTAACTTAAAAAAGTAACACATTCTTAAGTTCAAATAAAAGTTAATGCTAGCGCCAGGTCTCAAATTTTTTATATTAAAAAGTGTCTCAAATAATGTATTATCATAGCGTTGAGCGGGAAGATTTCAATTCTCATATGATTGGTTATGTTATAAATTATTATTGAAATATGAATAAGTATAAGTGTACAACATCTAAACACTACATCTATCTTAACCATTAAAAAATGAGGTATGATATTGAAATTTGTATTATGACTAACTTTTTAATGATTAAGATGAATGTAGTGTTTAATTTTATATTTAAATATTATATACGTAAACTTATCTTTAAAATATTTAATGTCTTATCATTTGATACCTACTTAAGACAAAAAAATTAATACTTCTAACATTACTCTCAAATAAATTGTGACTCACGGATGAAATTGTTTTGTTCCCGTTTAAGTTCTATATAAGTTCAACTAAACAGTGAAAAATATGTCAAAAAGACTCGTGCATGTGTTAAATAATTATGTAAAAAGTGATTTACCAAGAAGAATAAAAATATATATACTACGTACCTTCATTTTAAAATATGATCAAAAGCTTTAGTAAAATATATAATTATTTGTATTTACAAAATATAATGAATTTTGGAACATAATGAGTATTTAAAAGAGAAAGTGAGAGGAAAAATGAAATTGTCAGCGAGAAAAGATTATTCTTTTTATTTTAAAATATAAAATTATTATTGACTATTTAAAGTCGACATAAAATATTTTTAAATTCAAAATTAATATGTATTTTTTTAATTTTATCAATATAATGATAAATATTATAAACTATCTAAAATATATTAATTATTATAAAATTAATTAAGTTATAGTTTTAATTTTGAGTTTAAATTAAATATTGAAAAAAAGGAACTATATAAGAATATTATGTTACATGTACCTAGTGGTGCACAAATGGCCTGCGGCCTAACTTTGGTCTGGCCTGGTCAAAGTTCGACCTGATTTGACTCGGCCCGACCTAGAGACCACGAACATGCTGCATTTTTTTTGCTCAGATCCGGCTTGGCTTGCCAACAAGCCCGCCCTGGTTCACCCAAAGCCCGATCCGACCTGTCATTTTTCTTTATTTGCTACTTCAATTCTCCCACTGCAGATGAAAACTTTTTTTTTGGGTGACAATTCATTCAATAAACCAAGTAAAATAGACGTCTTTCAATACGTTCATTCATGCATATTTGTTTATATACAAATAAAGAAATTCATGAAAATATAGTGGGTAGCGTCAGGGGTGGAGCCATTTGGAGGGCAGCATAGGCATTTGCCTATGCTGGATTTATTTTTTAATTTTTTTATAGGTATAAAGGTAGGGTAAAAAAAATAATTTAATAAATTTAAGTGGCAAATTTATAAAAAAGATTAAATTAGAGGGTTGAATATAATTTTGGTGAAATATTGTACTCCCTCTGTTCCAGGATAAAAGTTATGATTGATTTTTTGTGCATATTAAAAAAGAGGATAAAATAATAAAATTGTCCATATTTAAATTCTCATTTAAAATTGTTAATTATTTTTTGAAAAGACCAGATCGGATCAGCCTAATTCAAGACTCGACCTGATCTGTAGGTCTCAGTAGACCCCTTTTTTAAGTACCAAATTCATCCTGATTTAATTTACAGGTCAAAAATCAAATGTCAATAACTAAGATTTGATAAACCCAAATCAAATCGGGCCAGGCCGACTTCTTGTTGACTACATGTACCTAGCCCATAAACATTGACCACACGTGTTGCCGTTTGTTTGTTTGTTCTTGAAAATCATAGGGCAATCCGATTTGGGTACCATAACCACACTACTACCTGTCCAGGTGCATGAGTTACAAAGTTATATGTCGGCTATTTGACTGATGTGCATGAGTTGCAAAGTTATATGGCGGCTATTTGACTGATATATGTATATGTATATAGAATAATAAAATTACGTAATATTTAAATATTATATTTATTTTAATTATTAAAAAATAAAATAAAATATAATATAGTATTAAAATTAATATTATATTTTATTTTTTAATAATTTAAATAAATATAATATTTAATTTTGTATTTAAATGTGTAGACTTGTCCATGTATATATTCATCCATTTCTTTCCGTATAATGACTGGAGGAATAGAAATTAAGAGTACATTAAGTCCCATTGACAAAGGAGGTCGGCCTTCCAAGTAGGATGATACGTTTTTCTCCGTTCTATACAGTTTAGAAAACACACAAGAGATGAAGGGTCTTAATTATTTTCACGTTCAATCAACTCAATTAATTTTGATCAACCAACTGACGCCATTTCTCATCAAAGTTATGCTAAAATACTGTAATAATTCAATTCGAAAAACGAATGGGTCGTAACATGACTCAAGATTAATGTGTTAGACTGATAGTCATGCTAAAATAGCTAGTCTCCAGACTTAGAATAGTACGGGTGAGTCACGAGGCAAGAGTTACAAGTTATGCCAATTTGGATTGAAAGTTATACAAAAATAAAATGTGTAATTTCTTGATAATGATTTTTGGTCCGTGACAAGCAAAAAAAACCTATCTTAATTAAAGCTTATGATCAGATGAGGTCATATATACTTATATAGTTGTCAAGAGGGGTAGGCAAAATGTAAGGCCAAATCCCACACACACACACACACATTAGAGATAAAATAAGTTATTAGATCATTCTCTCCACATACATATCCTGTTTCTGCATCTATTTATCTTCCTCTTCAAATCTTTATTACAAATAAAATCCTAATTGTTCCTATCTTTACTCCTCCATAATATTTACTTTCTATATATTGTTCCAAACCCCTCCAAAACCACCACTGATTCGCACGGTTAGGTTCAAACTAGCTAGGTTTGAGCTAGCTACCTAGCTTCACATAAAATCTTGATTAAATTTTCTAGTAATTTTTGGTTAGATGCATGCAATTGGAGAGTACTGTACAGGGGGAAAAACCCTATAAAACATATGGTCAAATTAAGAAGCAGACGAGGGATAAAAAAAGTGCATTAATTCTCTTCTTATTATTAAAAGCCAAATCGGTCAGTGGTAAACTAGCAATTGACCATTAATTGAAGAAAGGCAGTTAATTTGCTTATAGGTACGTAATACAAGGGTATGCATGGGAAACACATAATTTGATTGAGAGAGAATGGTTCCACATGATCAATATATTAATCATAACAACCACATAGATCAGATGGTTATGCCATATATATTTTCAAAATGCAGAAGGAACATGAGTACGGAGCAATTAATTACTTGCAAAAGCTTGAAAATGCAATTGTTGATATGGGGAACGGCCGGGAAGATATGTGTGGCCAACGTGGTCAAGGGAGCAAGCATCAAATTCCGTCCGGAAAAGGAAGACGAAGATGAGGAAAACTGATAAGTTGCGGAAAGAAAGGAGGAAAAACTCCATAAACTTTGATATTTTCATTACACTCTAAAGAGCTATATATTTATACTACTCATACCTAGCCTATTGATACAAGATACATACAAAGAGTTAGGCGGGCGGCAGAAATGTATTAACAACTTGTGTAACTAATTAATCTATATATTGAAAAGACTATTATATGTGGACAATTAACAGAAAATAACTACGTACACTAACTGTCTATCAATTTGTGCCACTTGAGCCCAACAGTACTTCTCTAATTGATCATGCTTGAATTACTCTCTAGCTTGTGATTGTGTACTGTCTTGATTTTGAGCTTGTACATGCATGTGCTGAAGTATATATGCTCAGTTAATGCTGCATTATCTCTAAAAAAAACAAGCTAGCTAGCTAGCAGCTACTCCTTGAACCTTCTATTGTCAATCTCCCGCTAATTCAGCCTAGGGACATAACCACCCATATTGCAGTTTTCTTACGCTAGCTCACCAGTACTTTCCTAGCTAGCTAGGTAAACTTTCTTATTCTTTTTTTCAGAATTAATTCATCTACAATAATTAATTAATTATGGACTAGCTAGCTAGATATGATTACCAGTAACAAACTGGTATTCCTAATTTGCTTACCAGGCAGGAACTATCTTTAAATTATTCGAATACGTTTAGGGCTATTCAAAATTTCCGCTCAAACCGGTTTTTGTGGTATTCCGGTCTGATCTGAACCGATTGGTTCGGTATAAAAACGACTGGTTCGGTACCGGTCTGGTATACCGGTTTCGGTACCAGTTCGACAATTTTTGGTTCGGTACATACCTGTTTTCTATATTATATATTTATTTATTATTAATAATAATGATAAAAATAATAATAATAAAATAATAATAATAATAATAATAAAATTCGGTATAATCGATTCAATCGGTACTGAACTGGTTCAACTAATTCCAATATCGAATTTTGTACATTTATAATACCAGTTTGATTCGGTCCAATTTTTACCGATTGAACACTTTTAGATGCGTCTATATCCTCTTCATAAGGATTACCCCAACATTATTCTTGCACGTGCTTCACAATGTTTTAAGATTTTTTGTCGGCATTATTTGCTTAATTAGGACTTAATTGTTGTAGCAGCCTTTATCCGTATATTATGTGGTGTTTAAATCTATAACTTGTTTAATGGTACTGGATTAGTCTCATCTCATCAACATTGACGTGAGAGGAAGTTGAATAGACTTACTAAAGTAATTAATTAGTAAAGATAAATCTGTCTCTTCAAGGTCATGTAATATTTTTATTATATTTTATTGCGTAATAATTAATTAATATTAAAATTTAAGACGTCAGATATATATTTTAATTATATATATATTTTTATATTCATTTAATATTAACACGTGTTTTAAAATATCTAATTCATTACATTTAATTATGAGAGTTAATATTTTTACGAACTAATTTGATATTAATTTTTATAAAATTAAATGAGACCTATATGTATGTGAAAATATTAAATTAATTTATGAAAATGTTAATTTTTATATAGAATAGATATTTTTACAAATTAATTTGATATTTTTACAAAAAGACAAAATTTTATTTTAGGAATTAAGAAGGGTAATATAATATTAATTGGATAAAGAATAAAGACAGCCTATTAATTTACGGAGTAAATATGACAAAGGCTTATTATTATTATTAATATCCATTGAAAATTTGAAAGAAACAACCAAACGGTGCTAACACAAATCGGACGGACCCCATTCTTTATACTATTATATTCCATTCCAGTGTTTAGGTGCTATTAGTATTCGAGACCAAAATCTTCACACGGAATTTAACAAGAGCAAACTGGAGAGTGAGATATTTTTAGAGAGAGAAAGATGGGAGGAGAGAGAGATATAGATGATCTGCCGAAGAATTCAGCAAACTACACAGCATTAACACCGCTTGGATTTCTGGAAAGAGCAGCTCTGGTTCATCCGCACCGGAAATCGATCGTCCATGGCTCTTTGCATTACACCTGGCTCCAGACTTATCAGCGTTGCTGTCGTTTGGCTTCTGCTCTG
The DNA here is from genome assembly GCA_947179155.2 of Hedera helix. NCBI lineage: Eukaryota > Viridiplantae > Streptophyta > Magnoliopsida > Apiales > Araliaceae > Hedera > Hedera helix. Next base: position 38,308,542 of record OX359277.1, on the reverse strand, counting down.
TCCAAGCACTCTGTCGGCGCCGGTTGCACGGTAATAAATCTAATATTTTTATATTAGATGGTGCATAATTTTATTCACTGTAGTTTTTATGTAATTGGATGCCTTGAAAGAAATTTCATTGATTATTTTAGTTATGTGGTTTGGCTGAGTTACGCTAAATAGTTTTATTAGGCTGTGTTTGCGGTGAGTTTTGGCTAGTGTAATAAAGATTCATAATTTTCTTTTAATTCCATTTCATAGTTACATTAAACAGCCTACCTGAGTTATGTATGATGATTATTTTTTGGTGGCTGAATTATTTGATCTTTTTCTTTCCTCGGATTTGATTATGTTCGTGTGAACGTATGTGTGTATCTATATCTGATGCTTGATTTTATTATTTTTTGATGCTTTTGATTGGAGGAATCTGAAGCAAACATGTATATACATGTCTATTAGGTATTTTGACCGAAAGTGAGTTATTAATGTAAATTTCAAAGGATAAATTATTCGGCTGAAGTGTTTTTCTCCGTACACTAATTGTGTTTGCAACTTTCTAATTTAAAAGTGGTTTGGTGAAGGCAAGCCAGCTTAGCTTAGTAGACTTGGGGGGTGAGTTGAACCATTTTTTGGTCAACTTGATAGGACTGGCAGAGCTCGGTTGATTTCAGCTTCTTAGTTTTAGTTAAAATGCTTGCGCTTAAAAGGAATTGCTATTTGACCGTAACATTCACAAACATAGTCAGTCCATGTAACCTATTTCAACGAAAATAACATGGCTCATTCTTAATTTCCAGTGATATAAACCCATATAAATATTTAGTGGAGCTAATACATATTTTAGGATAGAAATTCTCTGGGAAAAGAGAAAATAAATAAGTACTTTAGGATGGGATCGATAAGAAGCTATATCCCTTTTATTTGGCTTAGATAATGCTCAATTCTTTAAACAGAATTTCGCTCTTTAAAAAAAATAAATTCTTTGTGCTTTTAGTTTTGCCAATAGGTATTAGGATTATTCGGGTTTTAGTTTAGCGTCAACCTGTTTAGTTTAGCGTCAACCTGTTTCTTTAGGCGTTTTCCAGGTTGGCAAGAAGATAGTTGACTGAACCGCATTGATGTAACAATTGGTCTTGTTGCTCTTGTTATCTTTTGAACATGACCACAACTGAAGTCGTGTTTCCAGGCCCATCACAACTGAAGTTTAGATACTTATATCCTTTAGTGCCTGATATTGCTTTTTTATTTTTTCTCATCGTTTAAGAAGGATTCATTTTACAACTGAGACCAGCTTCTGTTCTTTATAGATAGTCCGAAGTGGATTCAATCAATTTCATTATATCTGGGTGTGAATATGACTAATAGATTGTTGTGAGGGTGAGCAACTAGGAAAATGCACTATATGCTGATGAAATAGTATACTCCCCTAGTTTGACTTTAGTAGTCTCCCTTCTTTTGAGAGCGTTGGTACATTTAAGATGTGATGAAAATATATTTATAGATGGTATTTTTTTTAATAAATCATTAATATAGTTGAATGTAACATATAAATATATTGAGGATATATATACGTATTATATTAAAAATATATTAAATAATTGTGTTTTCAGCTTGCCTTTAAATGTATGTCAAGCATATTCGAAGAAAGGGGCTAGGTAAAATCGGACGTAGGTAGTAATCTCTCCAACCCAATTTTAATTTAATGCTTTCCATATATGGAAGACCCAAAATGTCATGGTTGCTGTATAAAAGTAGATTTGGACATAAACCAAGCGGACCTAATCATTTGGATTGTGAGAGCTGCAAGCTCTGCATCTTTGATATATGACAGTTCCCTCTTTTACAAGTATTACTCATTTATAGGTTGGCACCCAATATGCACTTAGTCACATGCATTAGTTCCCTTCCAAATAAATGCACCACTATTTATAAAATATCTTGAAATGTAACCATAATAAGAACGAATGATTTTATAAACAGAGTTGGAGGAATTCCATTACCATTTATGAGCATAGATTATATGCATGTTGGGCATGGTAGTTTAAAAGCTAACTGTGTAAATTGCATTGGAAAGTAGAAAACCTAAATGAGCATAACTTTCTTTTTGTTCAATTATCCCTTTCTCCAAGGTCTATAATCGATATTGTCATCACCATTTTCCTTGATAAAGCCTTTATAAATGTCACCAATCTATTGTGCTGTGCCTCAAAATATTAAATTTCTCATTATTATTGTGTGTACAATGCTATTCAGTTTCTTCCTCATTTCATCTTTGATTTATTGGCAGTTTCCCTGGTTTCAAATACTGTACAGCACATTAGGCAAATAGTTGCTCACCTCAAAATACTCATGCTCTAATGAATTTATTACCTTTCTTCCCAATAAAAGCATCAATGTTTAGAGAAGATATGAAAAATGTAAGCATGATGTTTAGGAAGGGAAGTTTCCAAACTGAGTCGAAGCAAATCCATTACTGACAACAAATCTCTCAGCAATATTGGCACAAGTCTAACTACATAAATATATAAGTTTTTGGTAATGCTATGTCTAAAAGCGAACTGTAACTAAATGGAAAATTAGAAAAAGCCTGAATGAGCATGGCATTATGTTTGTTCAGTTATCACTTTCTCCAGTGTTACATTTCATATTGTCATCACCATTTCCATAATCATACCTTCATAGTTGTTACCAAACTTTTATATTGCGCTTCAACCTTAACAATTGATGTTTCCCTGTTTAACTTAGTCTATAATGCTATGCTATTACTTCTATTCATTGTGTTGTTTGTTTATAAAATATTTTTCACCACAACTTTGTTTTTTAAGAAAGAAGAATATGATATACAATCACAAGAAGTCTTTAAGGTTCTGAAGACATACATTGCTGCAGTTGTCTTCATGTGTCAAAACATTCACTGCATAATAGCTTTTCCCATAGTTAAGTCATTAAATAGCACACTTTAGCTTTTCTACAAGGCTCAAGCTTGTTGGTGTGTTGCAGCTTACTGTTATGTTCCTTATCTGCATTTGCAGGTAGCAGTAATTGCACCAAATATTCCTGCCCTGTATGAAGCTCATTTTGGAATTCCAATGGCTGGGGCTGTTGTAAACGCTGTCAACATTCGTCTAAATGCACCGGCTGTTTCTTTTCTTTTAGGGCATTCATCTTCTGCAGTTATAATGGTGGACCAAGAGTTCTTTAAATTGGTAGAGGAAGCTTTGAAAATTTTGGAGGACAATAACAAAACCAATTTTAAGCTTCCACTACTGATTGTCATTGAGGATGAAAGCTGTGATCCAGAGGGACTCCAATATGCTTTAGGGAGAGGAGCTGTTGAATATGAGAAATTCCTGGAAACTGGTGACCCAGAATATCCATGGAAACCACCAGAGGATGAGTGGCATAGCATTGCTTTGGGTTATACTTCCGGTACAACAGCGAGTCCTAAGGGGGTGGTGTTGCACCATCGAGGGGCGTACCTCATGGCTTTGAGTAATGTAGTTATATGGGGGATGAATGAAGGAGCTGTATACCTGTGGACTTTACCCATGTTCCATTGCAATGGTTGGTGTTTTACTTGGACGCTTGCTGCTCTGTGTGGGACAAGCATATGCCTCCGACAGGTGATGCTCTTGGCTTATATTAAATACTTGCAAAAGCTTTATGCTAATCTCATTACTTGTACTCCTACATCTCTTGTAGATCTTGAGCTGATTATGATCATCTTTGTCATATATGATCATACAAGACACTTGTAAGGGGTAGACCAAATTCTAGCTAGTGTAGATATATGGTTTTATATACTGCTTTTAAGATTAAACATTTTGGCCCCCAAGAAAAGGTCAATGGACATCAATTAGTTCAATTAATGGTGGAATGACAAATTACTTTGAATCTCCTCCTCCTCAGTTTCATAGTTGAAGTGGTATTTTGTCTACGTGGCACAATTAGTTGTCTTCCACCCTTGTAGTATTAAGACAGTGAACTTTCAGCAGAAGTTAGACTTTCTTGAACAAGATTATCTCAAATTGGTTCTTTCTTCTGGTTATCAAGTTTACTTTTCTGTTTAAAATATGCCATCTTTAGCTTGACTAAGGTGGGTGCTCTCCTTGCATCTTTATGCTCCTTTACTATGGTTTTATTCAGGTAACTGCAAAGGGTGTTTATTCGGCCATAGCCAACGATGGTGTAACCCATTTTTGTGCTGCACCTGTGGTGCTCAACTCCATAGTAAATGCCCCACCAAATGAAACAATTCTTCCCCTCCCTCGCCTTGTACATGTAATGACAGCTGGTGCCGCTCCACCCCCTTCTGTTCTATTCGCAATGGCCAGAAATGGCTTCCGTGTTACACACACTTATGGCCTCTCTGAAACCTATGGTCCATCCACAGTATGTGCATGGAAACCTGAGTGGGACACACTCCCCCCTGAAAAGCAAGCTCGACTAAATGCACGACAAGGTGTAAGATATGTCGGCTTGGAGGGTTTGGATGTTGTCAACACTCAAGACATGAAACCTGTCCCAGCAGATGGAACCACCATTGGGGAGATTGTATTTCAGGGTAATATTGTCATGAAGGGCTACCTGAAGAACCCTAAAGCCAATGCGGAGGCTTTTGCAAATGGCTGGTATCATTCCGGAGATCTTGGTGTGAAGCATCCAGACGGCTATATTGAAATTAAAGATAGATCAAAGGATATTATCATTTCCGGAGGTGAAAATATCAGTAGCGTGGAGATTGAAAATGTTCTGTACCAGCACCCTGCAATTATGGAGGCATCAGTGGTGGCTAGGCCAGATGAGCGATGGGGAGAATCTCCTTGTGCATTTGTGACTTTAAAATCCAAGGTGGATCAATCTGATGAACAAAGAATGGGAGAAGATATAATGAAATTCTGCCGGTCAAAGATGCCTGCATATTGGGTTCCGAAATCAGTGGTGTTTGGGCCATTGCCAAAGACGGCTACTGGGAAGGTACAGAAGCATTTGCTGCGGGCTAAGGCGAAGGAGATGGGACCATTAAAGAAAAGCAAGAAAAGCAAGTTATAAGCAAAAATTTCGTTGGACTGAGTAATAATGAAATAATATCATTAATGCTGGCTCTCTCTTCATTTCCTCTTCTTGTTTCATAAAATGTCTAAGCATATACTATCAATGCAAAGGCCGGGAAGCAATAATAAGAGTTGTTATAAATGAGTTTTATTACAGTAATATGAAAACTGGGATGAGCTGAAGACATCCATAACAACCAGTTGGTCCGTCACTTTTTATCAAAATTATGAAATTTATTGATAGGTTTCTAAAGATGGATGGCATTTAAAAAGGACAAGTGTAGGACACAAAATTCAAACACAATACCAAATAATACATTTATCTTAATATTAAAAAGTAGACTATGACACGAGTTTTAATATTATACTTTACTTTTTAATGATTAAAATAAATGTAGTGTTTGAATGTTATGTGTTCTTATATTTGTTCATTTAAAAAATTGCGATGCTCTATATTCACCGAATTTTTGTAGGGAGTAGACCATGAAAGTGCACGAAAAGTTCACTTCTGTCCTTGACCTTTACATTGGGTTATATAGTGCTAAGACATCCAGTACCCATGTATCTAGAAGCATTCTTCTTCTGGTTTATGGTGAAATTTACACACACACACACATACCAAGTTCAGACTGGATTGAAAACTAAGAAATAGCTTGTGCCGCCTATGTTTCAAGTTCATAATGTGCATTTAAATTGACTTTCTTAATTATTTCCTGCTTAACATTGTTGATATATAGAAATAGATACGTAATGGAGATGATTGAAAAGGGCTAATTAACCCCCCGGCTAGCTAATTTGTACGAGTTGTCCACGCAATTTCTGATCGTAACATGTCTAGCCATTTGAACCTAACCAATATCAATTACGATTAATTTGTTATAGGAGTACTTTTTCTTCCCCGACATGACTTCCACCATCACTGTAATTAGGATTTATCAGTTAATTCAGCTGACACTTTAATTTTATTAATTTCCCAGGTATTTCTTGTAAACACGATTTATAGTTAATTTAGCTAAAAATTATAACATTTTCATCATTCGGAATAAATTACAGTTTTAATATATTTCTTTCATTTGGGCTCTTTAAAAAAAAAAGAGTTAATTTAGCTAACACCTTCATATAGTATGAAAATGCATTTTTTTTTTATATCAGAAAGAGGGAGAGAAAAAGAAACTAAGCAGTTTTTTGAGTATTGCTTGTTTGCTGACTTGCCAATTAAGTCTTGAAATTTTGATAGGCAAGGAAAAATAGAATAATCCCTCATCGTGAATAATGTAAGGGGGAGAATTTTCAATCTTAGACGGATAAGAACGTTCCCATGGTTGTGAAATCAATGGATAAGGAGAATATATATAAGATAAATTGATTAGTTGGCAGGACTATCACCTTACGTCGTCAGTGCTGGTACGTCGTTTTAAGGATAAGAATGTAGTATTCAATTATGCATGAATGTCCCTTCCCCTTCTCATGCTACTGTTGTAGAGCAATTCTCGTATGACAGTGCTGGTACTCAGGGTCATCGCAAAATGAACCAACTTCTTTAATTTCTGCTGCTTATTTTAATCAATTCATAAGATGAACAAGTCTATTTTTGAAACACTCTCACTTCGAAGGGATTTGACTACAAATACGACAAATCACATAATAATCTCAACAATTTTTTAAATCTCTCAATATTAAATATACTTAATACTAATTCTTATATATAAATATACGTGAAGCGATCCTTTCCATTGAATATATCAACTATTAATTTTCTCAATTACTCCTTGAGTTTTCTCAATTACTCCATGAGCTGAGCCAATTTACGTAAAAATTAAATTGAGTTTGACATGATTTAGTATATCAACTATTCATATTCTCAATTATTCCTTAAGCATTCAAAAATTAAATTGAGTTTGGTCAATCTGATTCTTCTCCCAAACAAACTCTTCGAAAAAATAATTATTTAGTCTATAGATACTATGCTTCTCCCCTGTTTATTTCTATTTTTTTTTAATCTATAATTACATTTTTCTTGATCCTTTGTTTTTTCTCCAAAGGGTGCCCAAATTAAAGCTCAAATATTTGAGAGTAACTCGAACAAAGTGAGTATTTGCTGGACTAAATTATTAATATTATATATTTATTACATCAATAAAAAATAAAAAATATATAATAATAAAAATTATTTAATATTAATAAAAAAAATTATACAAATTAATCCGTGGCTTACAGGGCTTATCAAACTTGTACTATTAATGAGAATAAAAATTTCATAATAAAGCGGAAAGAAGTCTCACACAGCAAGCGAAAAACACATAAAGAGTATCAAACTTGCAATCAAATGGCTACAAAGTCTCAATCATAATTATTAAATTAAGACATCATTAGATAAGATAAAGAAGTCAAAATTTTTATTTACGTCTTTTCTTTTTCGTCCTTTAAAATGCTCACAAACAAAATAAATGGAATTAAATTTATATTTTAATTTTTTTTCCTTTTGTTTTAAAACTTAAAAATAATATGAATAAAGTATAATTTACTATTATTAATTTCTACAATATGACCTCTATTGCTTAATTTTTAGTTAATATTAATGTCACATTTGTGAATATAAAATAATTTTTAAATGCACTCCTCATTTTATAATTGTATTTCAAATTTTGGAATGAAGAAAGTATAATATTGTATTTAAATTTTATATACTTCACTCTATTTTTTTAATTAATTATATATATATAAAATAATTTTGCTTACACCGAAGTCAAATTCTGGATCCGCCATTGTTGCTAAGCGAATTATTCTGAGAATCAAATTTATTGAATTTTACTTTTATTTTTAATAATACCCATAAGCGACTTTGCCAAAATTCATAATCTTCTAAATAATTTAATCATCAACAATATCCACTTTTATTACGTTACATGTATCATCCATACAAGTTAGTCAGTCTCATTCATGCATATCCGATGAATTAAAGAAATGTTATCATTTTGAAATTATTTTCAGGAATTGTTATTTTTATAAGTAAAAATAATATTTTTATAAAATTTCTCTCACATGAATAATAAATAAAGCCTAAATTTATATAAAAAAGATATTATAAAAATTTTAATTTTTTTTATTTTAAACAATTAATAACTCCTCAATTGATAAGAGTGCACGGGGCCGCCTTGTATTTATGATACAGTTAGACCTGTTTGGGTCTTGTTTATTTATTTATTTTTATACCATATATCTTGTATCTCTCCCTTCAACGACGACCCCTTTTAGTAAGGTTGTGTGTAAATCCCGTAACGATTGCCTTGGGGGCCCTTTTTTTTCTGTTATATCGACCTATGCATGGCTTTGTACACACTCAACAGAGAGACATTCTGATGCATATGGTAGTCAAAAGTCAAGTGAAGTGAAGTCCCTTGTCTTGCCCATGCGCCAAACAAACCGTTAGCAATGCATTCAAGTCACGCCAAAGACGAATTGCATGCCAGTGGGAATAAATAAATAAACAAAAAAACTGCATGTCGTCGTCGTCGTCGTCGTCCCCACTCATAACCAAACCCCCCGTCTTAATCTTAACAGGTGTATTAATTACTATGGTTTTTATGAGGCCAAAATCGGAAATATAATATGCTAACCACCATGTACACGTAACGTAAATCACACACATTATGCGAATTTATAGTAATTTATGTCTGAATTTGGATGAGAACTCCAAAGAATAATGCTTTACTTATCGGTTATCAGTGAGCTGTTGAATTAACTAAAACGGAGAGGGGAAGTGATATTTTTTAGAGTAAATTGTAAAATTGTCCGTTCATGTTTACATTTAGATGCAACATAGACGTTAATATTTTAATTTTTGATAATCTCATAGATAACGTTTTAACGTTTCATAAAACCGTCCTCTATGACTAATTTTGGTTAAAATAAATGAATCATGTTCATAACATGTGAGTTTTTAAAAGGTAAAATAATCTGTTTACGCACTAAAAAAATATGAGATTACTTAAATTGAGAAATGCTTTAGTGATAAAAAATGATATATAAAAAATGATATAAGATAATATAAATAGTAATTATTAGTAATAACTATTAGACACACTCATATATAATAGAACATTCATTAATTATAATTCAATACATCATTTTATATCTATTTTTTTAATCATCTTTTTGTCACTGTAACATCACTCTTACTTAAATACACTTAAATTTATATTATCATGAAAACTAATTATTTCCCTTCACTCTATGACAATGCTTTTTATATTGATTTTATGATTAAATTGATTATTTTTGAAATAATACTCTAATTAAACATATATTTAATTGCAAAACCTTGAGATTATTACAAAATTATATTAAATTTATTATGTTCACCGATCTATTTGCATATATTTTAAAAATTATTAATTTAAAAAAAGATCACAAAATTTTATGGATGACATTTATTCTGAGATGTAGGGAGTAACAATTGAAAAAGTCATGTGTCACAAGTATGTTTAAGTTTGGGGAAAAAAAATAAAAAAAAAAGAAGATTCAGTTTGTGTGACTAAAAACTGTGAAGGGTAAAATATTTATTATCTTAGTTTAATTATTTATTTAAGTACATTAGTGTATTTTACCCCTCTAATTGGAAGGAACATTTTTTAGTGCGTAAACATATAATTTTATCTTTTAAAAACTCACATTTTGTGTACATAATTTATTTAGACAAAAATTGGTTAGAGGAGACGATTTTGCAAAAAATAAAAATGTTAGTTATGAGATTGCTAAAATTAAAATATTGATATATATATATTATATTTGAGTATAAATATAAGAAGACAATTATGCAGTTTACTCTATTTTTTACTCGTAGCTTATAATTATGAAACTAATATTTTTGCAGACTTTTTTGTTATTTTCGCATGTGAGCCATTTTTTTTATTTATAGTGACGGTTTTAACATATAAAGTGTAATTATAGATATATAACGATAATTTTAAAATCGTCACTATAGTTAAAAAAATAAAACCCACATATAAAAATAACAAAAAATTATGTAAAAATAACAGTTTCCTATAATTATTGACCTTATAAGTATGCTAGTTGAACCTAGGCTCCAAATCTGCAGATCCATACATAGCTGGTTCCTAAATAAACCAAGCAATTGGAATCAACGATCAAGAAAAGAAATTGACACCCATATGCTTCTGTGTCTGTGTAGGGTCTCCCATGAAAGCGCCATGGAAAAACGGGGCCCACAACATTATCCAAAAATAAGAGGAGATGCTTTCTCTCGATACAGTTCATTGGTTTAATTTGATGAGGAAATTGTTTATTATCCATTGTATGTTTGCTGTATCGTAGTTGGAGAATGATAATGCCACATGCCAGACACAATACAGACCCATAAATTAAATTTTATTTTATTTTTTTAAAGAAAAAAAAACAATTATAAAAAATTTAATCTATGGGTCTCTATTGTATTCACGATAAGCACATGAAAGCACCATGCCAAAATGTTACTCGGTCTCTCTCCATCTCCAATCCATATGGTAGGGGTCAGCCATGCAATGCGTTAAGCCGTTAACATCAATAAGTTATAAATAATAAAAAAAATGGATATTCGCTTGTATGAGAAAAATTAGTTGGAAAATGACGTGATTTTAACTTGGCCGAGACAAGCTAAAATTACGTCGATTTGTCAAACCAAAATATAGCTGTAAAAAATTAATTATTTAATTTGCTAATAGAAATATATATTTTAGAGAAAAACCACCTATGAATATCATTACTTTTGCCTCGGCAAAAATTATGAATAGACATGAATTAATTTAATTTTAAACAATATCAAAAATTATAAATTGTCTAAATAATATCATTAATTAAAAATAACATCTATTAAAAAATCAAATAATGATATGAATAGATATTATTTGACTTTTTAATAGATATTATTTTTGTAATAAATATTTTTTGAAATCAAATAATATTAATAAATTATATTTGATAATGATCTATTAATAAATAATTATTTCAAACAATATCTATTAAAAAATCAAATGATATTAATAGATAATGATTTCAATTAATATCTATCATCAAACCAAAGAATATCTATTCATATCATTATTTGTTTTTTAATAGATATTATTTAGATAATTTATAATTTCTGATATTATTTAAAATTAAATTAATTCATATCTTTTCATAATTTTTGTCAAGCTAAAAGTATTGATATTCAGGGGTGATTTTTCTTTAGAATATATATATATATATATGCAAACTAAATAATTAACTCTTTACAATTATATTTTGCTTTGGCAAAACGACGTGGTTTTGACTGGTGTTTTGCTTAAATTTTATAAAATACTTCCAAGCGCACGAATCTATTGTAAAATAGTTTAATGCAAAGTACGAGATCGATCCCACGAGAATTATTGAATAATTAATTAAATTTAATTTATATTCAATTCTAATCTAGTTAACAAAAAGTGATTTTTGAAATAATTAAAACTAAAAACTAAAAATAATGAAAATCAAAACTAATAAAATAACTAAACTTTTAATCAATAACATAAAGTTTTGAGTTTCGAAATCCACAATATTAATTATATATATCTTACTATCTATTATCAATTCGGAGTAGCAATTTGAAAATCAATTCAATGCTTTCTCAAGATTATTCATTTAAGTTCATAAAAATATTTATTTTGTAAATTCTTATTTTCAAGGTTCAATGTATAAGACCAAAGCATTATATGTATCAATTATTTGAAAAACAAATAATCTTAGTTATTAATTAAAATATTTAAATCACTACTCGGATTAAATTAAATTAATTGAAACTATTCAAAATACATGATATTATGAATGAAACAATTTAATTTAACTCAACCAAATAAATAAGAATTATTAACCATTAAAACCAAATTAGAAATTAATAGTAAGTTTCAAAATATTACATAATTAATAATGTTTCATCTTACACCTCAGAAATAATTTTAGCAATACATGATTTTATCAAGTACAAAGATTAAAGAATAACCCATGATCATTATGTACTGCTTTTAGAAAGGTTGGACTGCTACGATGATGTATAATGATGCTCCACGCAAGCTACTGATTTGGTATTCTATTGCTGTGATGTTTGAAGCTATTGCTTTGGTGATGATATGATGTTGGCTCTCAGTTTTCGTGCGTTGCTTGGTTTGGTCCTCCCTTCCTTTATTGCTTTAGTATTGTCTTTCTATACCCTCGACAACGTGATGCTCCTTCTTCTTTTATAATCATATTATGAAGTGCCGTGATTGTTAAAAAAACTTATTTTGACTTATTATTTTAAAGTCCAATATCTTTAATAACTCTATTGTGATTTATCCTCAACCATATGCAACGTGACTTTTTATACTTCTTCACACCGTCTTGAAACAAATTTGGGCTTTTAATACTGCAAAACCTAAAAACAAAAATTAAGTCCAATTAAAATAAAATAAACACACAACTAAACTAATAAATCTACTTTTAGAGGAAATAAATATGTATAAAATATACTCATCAACTGGTTTGTAACAATTGATATCAGAGTCGTCCATTACTTCTCCCAATTACAATCATACGACACGGGTGGTTACATTGGTATAACAGTGTTCACCCAAGGCTAGATCAGTCTAATACAAAGCCAGCCCGTGTGGGCGCTAGGGTTGCGGAGTGTGGTGGAATGTTATGATCCTAATTGCAAGATATGTGATTTGTATCCCACATTGAGGCTAGGAATGAGACTTTGATGTGGGATATTTATAAATCTTGGGTTTTCCAACCTTAACAACTGGCTTTTAAGGTGTGGTTCTCCCATTATTTGTAACAAGAGTAAGCCAAAACGATGCTGTTTTGGTCGTACTTCTGACCGCTACTCTTAGTGGTGGCTTGGGCCAAGCTAAAATCACGTCGTTTCCTAGCCAATTTTATCCATGAGGTCAAAAATATAATCCATACTGGCCGCCACTCTTTTAGTAGCGGCCAAGAAAAAAAATTCAAAATTTTTCAAGCCGCCACTAATAGTGGTGACCTGTAAAAAATTGATTTTTAAAATGACCGTTAGATTAATTTTTGCATAATATAAAATCAATTTGTTAGAACAGTTATCTTAACAAATAATTGCCATAAATTACTCCCCATATATATATACTAGGGATAACTCGTGCCTGAAGACACGGTGCAACTAATATAAATTAAGTACTGTATCCAATATTTCTAGATTGAAAAATCTAAAACTGTTGTGGACTCTCAGTTTCATAATAAAACTGAGTGTCCAACCATTAATACAAAAAGATTGATACTCAATCCAATCATAGTTTCTTTTTGAGGCAAACATTAGTGTGCTACTCATTCTCAACTTAAAATTAGTTCTTGGCAGGTTTGAGCAAATAATTGATTGACGATAGAGAGCACAAATTTGTGTAATATAGTATTTTTGGTATCCCACACACCTTTTATTTATTGACAAAATGGACTGAGAAATTGGCAGCATTTATTTGCCTCAAGTATCTCTAACATTCGATCAGTATGATCCATAAACAGTATTTTCTGTGAAAAAAGGGTAGTACTGCAAGTCATTTGGTGAGATTCAATCAGGAAAAAAAAGATGCAAAAATCTAAAAGAAAAACTTTTACAAATATACCTAAAAGTATAAAATGAGCCCTATAAGTCTAAACAAAAAAATATTGTCATAATACCAACTAAATCGTATTACTATAACATTTTTTTTTTATATTTTTTTTCTTAAAATTGGACAAAAAATTCTCATACCATGAGTCAGAGCCTACTACAATAGTTGCTCTCGATATAGCCAGCAAAAACATCAAAGAGATGACACTTAATTGTCCGTGCCTGAAGGCACGACGTAGATTAAAATTTCAAAAATACTCAATTACCTAAAGACTTTTTGCAACCTAAAATAACATACAAATCAATTATAATGAATCTGAACCGTTCTTGTGATTTCCCGCCTAAATCAATTTGCATGTGGAAACATAACAACCGTAATACCCGAAAAATAAGAAAAGGGCGTTAATGCTAAAATGGTGACTCATGTTGTTTACGTGCAATTTTTAAAAAAAATATAATAATAATAATAATAATAATAATAATAATAATAATAATAATAAATTATTATTATTATTATTATTATTAGTAGTAGTAGTAGTAGTAGTAGTAGTAGTAGTAGTAGTTGTTGTTGTTGTTGTTGTTATTGTTGTTGTTGTTGTTGTTGTTGTTAGAGTTCATGCCCTAGAGGCCAATTATTTCATGTAATTGCTTAACATTTTTGATATTATATTTGATTGAATAAATGAATTATTTTATTATGATTTTATTTACTGCGTTATATAAATGTTAACATAATAAAAATCCTTTGAATAGTGATACGAATTATATTGCTTCAAGTATGTGACTTGAACATGCGATTATATAATTACAATTAGTATCATTGCTCTTAAATGTCCCTAATCGAGTATCATTGTTAATGAGACAACAATGATGCATTGAGACTAGTATGTGGATTGACTAATGACCAAATCTCATTGGTCATAAATATATGAGATATTAAGTCAATGCATAGGTATATGTTAGAGAACAATGTACTGGACTGACCCACCATGAGAATTCTACGTGGAACATTATGCAAAGTGTTATAAAAAATTCTCATAGTGACAATGATGTAATGATCATTCGACTTAAAATCACTATATTATTACATGAGAATTTATGTACTTTGATATCATCAAATGTCACATTTAATAGGGTGGACAATAAATGTGATTATTGGGTACATCATGAATCATGTGAGGAATATGAGTAATCTAGATGAAATTTAACCCTCCTATATATTAGGGGTGATATTCATAGGCCTATTGATTAAGTAGAACTATGAAATGTATGATCATGCTCAAATAATGATTTGTTTCATATAGTCTACTCATTGATCAAGAGAACTCAGATTAAATTATGAAGAGTATGACACATTCCATGCCTCAAGTTTAATCTAGGATGTCAAGGTTAAAAGGATTAAATTACATTGAAACATTGGTCACGAAAAAGTTGCATCGAATCACCGATCTTGTTATTATTTGGGTAGCAGTGATGCATTACTAGATGCCGCTCATTGTTTATAATTTTATAATATGATTTTAAAATTATTGCCAACATAATAATAACCTATAGGGTCACACACTTAGAACGTATTTAAAAGGGAATTAATTTAAATTGTAAGTATTTAAATATATCAATATGATTGATAGTAGTTAAATTACGAATTTAAATTAATAAGATAATTTATATATATATATATATATATATATATATGTATAAATTCAGATTTTATTTTTCTATTTATTTTAGGTTTTGGTTAATTCTTATTAACTGCTATATATACATGATATATCAGTAGTTTTTCGTTCGTAAGGAAAAACTAAAAACTCTAACCGCTTTCAGAAATAGGCTAGAGAGAAAAATAGTTCATAAATTCTAATCTTGGTGGCTAGTACCGCGACTCCCTTTTTGCTGCAGATCGTGTGACGATTCGCGGAGCGTTCGTGTGGATACCGTAGAGACGCAGTCGTTGGATTGCGTTGAAAATTCGAAGCGTTCCAGAATTCTCAATCGTCTCCATCGTTGTGACGCCCCCAAATCTGGGTCCACACAACCCATACTTGAGTCGTCAAAAGACTACAACAAAATTATTACAACAAAGCACAACGTACAACAATACAGTGTATAATAATACACAACTAAGTCTTCACTATTATTGCCACACTATTTTACAAAACGTGAAAACTATGATAACTATTCCTCGGACCCTCACTCCATTCCCCGGCTAGACCCTGTTATGTTTTCATCTCCTGTTGAAAAACAATGGAACAAAAGAAAGGGTGAGCTCAAATAGCCCAGTAAAGAATATCATGACTAAGATAATGACGAATAAATTATCATTAGTCTTCAACAGTTGAGTTCTTGATAGAATACAATAGACTACAAGGTTTATATCAAAAACTGCAGTTAAATTCTTAAACAACGTTCAGATCAATAATAGCAGCGGAATGAGTAATCTATTAGAAGAATAATGCAGACTATAATGTCCACTCGGTTCTCTTTTTAGGAAAAACATCATCAACTTTTATCATCTGAAATATCATTAGTCAAGATAATACAAATTCACAGTTCCTGATCATAATCATGCAGATCAACAGTTCATCTTTGCACTACGGGCCAAAGACATTCAATATAACACCAACGGTCATGATTATACCAGATTCAGCCTTTGGTCATAATCATACCAAACAACAGTTCATCTTTGCACTACGGGCCAAAGAGAACATTCACCACGTGCCATAAAAGACACCGAACAGATGTATCGCCTTTAACCTATTATATCGCCTTTAACCTATCATCTGTTCAACAAATATATCACATCTGTGCCCCCGGCCACAGATATTCACAACAGCTTGATTTTGGATGATTAGAATGATATAAATGATGAACAGAAGAAATAGGATAACAATAAGTATCGGAAGTTTACTTTGTACAGATTCAAATAATGTCCAAATTGTCAACATGATGTGGAGTGAAATTTAAAAATGATATTCAAGATCCACAGTTCGGAATAACGGTTACAATTCAATAGAAAGGTTAACGTAAATAGGAAGGTTCAGTTGAAATAATGAAGTTCAACTATTATGGAACATATAATATTTTCAGGAATTATAGAAGCAATAGTTCCATAATAAATTTCGATTTAGGAGTATGAAAGAAAATAATATCCCTTACCGTAGCAGGTTTGATTAACAAAAGGTGAAGGAAATTAATACAAAGGGTTATTCACCAACAGGCGGCAATCCGCTCCGTAAGGTTATTCCCACAATTTAATAGAATTTGAGTACAAAGAGTTATTCACCAAACATGCGGCAATCCGCTCCGTAAGGTTATTCTCAGAGATTAATAATGAATGAATACGAAAGGTTATTCACCAACAGGCGGCAATCCGCTCCGTAAGGTTATTTCCACAATTTAATACATGGAAATAAAAGGCACGTCTTATGAGTAAGGAAGAAACAATATTATTATCGAGAATCAAATAATGATAATCCCTTACCATAGTATGTTTGAATAATGGAAGATGAAAAATATGGTATCCCTTACCTCAACACGTGACTGGATATTGATTTAAATAAGGTTGATTAACTTGAACAGTACACGTATACTTATAGATCTTCACAAATACTCAAGATGACTTAAGCACACTTAGAGAGAACTTTCACAAGAAGTATTTAGAGAGAGAAAGAAAGAACAAGTAAGGAAGTTTATGAAAAATCCTTAAGTTAAGGCTTCTATTTATAGCCAAAAATCTTATCATTCATTTAATCTAAACCATTCATTTAAAGATCATCTTTTAATCTACACCATCCATTTCAAATATTATATTATCTTTAATCTACACCATTCATTTCATATCACCTAATAATCACCTAACTTTATATTATAAACAAATCAATTTAATTATTCAACAATAATTCACACTTTAATCTACACCATTCATTTCATATCACCTAATAATCACCTAACTTTATATTATAAACAAATCAATTCAATTATTCAACAATAATTCACACTTTAATCTACACCATTCATTTCATATCACCTAATAATCACCTAACTTTATATTATAAACAAATAACTTTATCAATTCAATTATTATGACTAATTGTTATAAATACAGTATAGTTAGCTCTTAGATATCAAGTCAATAAATTAATGAAATACAACTGTTTAAATAACATCATAATAGAGATAACAATAATGTAAAATAAAGCATACGTTACTGTGTAATGACAATTATTGATTCAATAATGTGAATTACTGTGCATATGTTACTGTGACAATTATTAGGTTCAATAATTTTAAAAACAGTGCAACAACAATTATTGACTCAATGATATAAAATACAGTGTAATGACAATTATTAAATCAATAATGCAAAATACTGTGTAACAACAATTATTGAATTGATAATATAAAATATTATGCAGTGACAATTATCGATGAAATGATGCGTAACAGTTACGGTGTCAATTATCAGACCAATAATATGAGACACTATGCAATACCGTGTGTTACTGTAGAGTACCGTGTGCTACAGAAAATACCATAAACTACCGTATGCTACTATTCTTTTATCACCGGTATTTTAACAGTTCCGTTGACTATTTTTATTTAAAAAGGTTACTTCTGTCGTTTTCTATATCCGACAAATATTCCGTTGTGGGGTCCACCAATAATTTATTATTTCGGCGCCGTCGTACGGCACGAATATTCCCCGACCAAACGAATATTCCCCGACAAAGCGAATATTGTCTGACAAAATAAAATTTGCACATAACATCCTTAACTTTCAATTTTGTTAATTTAACCACTTACTGTTTCAAAAAAAATATATATGAAGAAAAATTAAATTTTGTATTTCATAAAATTCGGGGTCTTACAACCTCCCCTCCTTATGAAATTTCGTCCCCGAAATTGACGTACCTGACATATCGAAGAGGTAAGGATACTTAGATTTCATCTCAGATTCTAGCTCCCAGGTCATTTCCTCAGTATCTTGGTTCCTCCATAAAACCTTAACTTGAGGTATAACCTTTGAGCGTAGGATCTGCTCCTTCTTATCCAGGATCTTAACAGGTACCTCCTCGTATGTTAAATCCTCTGCTATAACGTCTGGTTCTAACTCAATGACGTGGTTTGGGTCCTTCACATATTTACGTAACATAGATATGTGAAAAACGTTATGGATGCGAGACATACTTGGTGGTAGGGCTAGTCTGTAGGCTACGGTTCCTATTCGATCGAGGATTTCAAATGGGCCAATAAATCGAGGGTTGAGCTTTCCTCTCTTTCCGAATCTCGTAACCCCTTTCCATGGAGAAACACGTAAGAATACACGATCTCCGACGTTGAAACTTTCGTCTCTCCGATGAAGATCAGCATAACTCTTTTGTCGTTCTTGTGCGGTCTGTATTCGTTGTCGGATCATTTGGATCTTTTCGGTCGTCAAGCGTACCAACTCGGGTCCCAACAATTTTGCTTCTCCTACCTCATTCCAACATATTGGAGAGCGACACTTCCTTCCATACAAAGCCTCGAATGGAGCCATGCCTATGCTTGCTTGGTAACTGTTGTTGTAAGAAAATTCCACCAATGGCAAGTACTTATCCCAACTTCCTTTGAAGTCTAATACACAAAGTCTCAAAAGATCTTCGAGGGTCTGGATCGTCCTTTCCGATTGTCCGTCTGTTTGAGGATGGTATGCAGAACTAAAACGTAGTTCAGTGCCCATAGCTTTTTGTAGACTGATCCAAAAGCGTGAAGTGAATCTAGGATCTCGATCAGAAACTATGGAAACTGGCATGCCATGCAATCTCACGATCTCATTTATGTACATACCGGCAAGACGTTCAAGTGAAAAGTTTTCTCGTATAGGCAAGAAATGAGCAGATTTGGTCAATCTATCTACGATCACCCAAATTGCATCTAAGCCTTGAGAAACTTTTGGAAGACCCGTCACGAAGTCCATATTGATGTGTTCCCACTTCCATTCGGGAACTTCAAGTGATTGTAATGGACCTTTAGGAACTTGATGCTCTGCCTTGACACGTTGACAAGTTAGGCACCTTGAGATAAACTCCGCAATCTCTCTTTTCATATTGTTCCACCAAAATGTATGTCGAAGATCTCGATACATCTTGGTACCTCCTGGGTGGATTGCAAACGGCGTGTTGTGTGCCTCCATCATGATTTTATGCTTTAATTCAGGATCGTTAGGAACACAGAGTCGAGAGTTGACTCGAAGTATTCCTTTCTCGTCGATTCTTGCTTCGGGAATGGCACCTTCTTGTACTTTCTTTATCATGTTTATCAGTTCCGGATCGGTAGCTTGAGCAGCTTTAATTTTATCGATTAGAGTTGGTTCTACTCGCACGTGAGCAATCTTCGAGTGGGTCCCTGGTGTCTTTAGCTCTATCTCCATCTTTTGCAAGTCGTACAAAATACACTTTTGTGTTGTCAGCAGTGCACTTGTACTTGCATAAGATTTTCTGCTCAAAGCGTCAGCTACAACGTTCGCCTTTCCCGGGTGATACTGGATTGTGTGGTCATAATCCTTTAACAGCTCAAGCCAACGTCGTTGTCGCATGTTGAGTTCCTTCTGGGTGAAGAAATACTTGAGACTTTTATGATCCGTATAGATATCCACTTTTTCTCCGTACAAGTAGTGTCTCCAGATCTTCAACGCGAAAACGACTGCTGCCAACTCTAGATCATGAGTAGGATAATTTTTCTCATAATCTTTGAGTTGTCGAGAGGCGTAGGCTATAACCTTTCCATGTTGCATAAGGACACAGCCTAGACCTTTGCCAGAAGCATCGTTGTAGATAACAAATTCTCCTGATCCTGATGGTATGGTCAGAACAAGAGCTGAAACCAGTCTCTTCTTGAGTTCTTGGAAACTTTTCTCGCATTCCTCGCTCCATATGAATTTTGTGCTTTTCCGAGTAAGCTGCGTTAATGGAGTGGCGATTCGAGAAAATCCTTCTACGAATCTCCGATAATAACCAGCTAGACCCAGAAAACTTCGGATTTCGGTTACTGTTTTGGGTTGTTCCCAATTTAGTACCGTTTCAATCTTCGCAGGATCGACTGATATTCCTTGACTAGAAATCACATGCCCAAGAAACGCGACCTCCTCAAGCCAGAACTCACATTTCTTCAACTTGGCATATAATTTGTTTTCACGGAGCTTTTGTAGTATCAATCTCAGGTGTTGTTCATGATCCTCGCGACTCTTGGAGTATATGAGGATGTCAACAATAAAGACAACCACAAAATGATCCAAATGTTCCTTGAATATCCGGTTCATCATGTCCATGAAAGCTGCAGGAGCATTAGTTAGTCCAAAAGGCATGACTAAGAACTCATAATGCCCATAACGAGTTCTGAAAGCAGTCTTTGGAATGTCCTCAGCTTTAACCTTTAACTGATGATATCCAGAACGGAGATCAATCTTTGAGAAATATTGAGCGCCTTGCAATTGATCAAACATGTCATCAATTCGAGGTAACGGGTACCTGTTCTTGATGGTGACATGGTTCAATTCTCGGTAGTCAATGCACAATCTCATACTCCCGTCTTTCTTCTTCACAAATAGAACATGAGCACCCCAAGGTGATGCACTCGGACGAATGAAACCGGTATCCAACAATTCCTGTAGTTGGACTTTTAACTCTTGAAGTTCAATGGAAGCCATTCGGTAGGGAGCTTTGGAAATGGGCTTGGTACCGGGTTCAAGATCAATATAAAAATCAATTTCACGGTTTGGGGGTAAGCCAGGAAGTTCTTCAGGATAAAACGTCAGGAAACTCATTAACAATGGGAATATCATTTAAGTTTGACGTATTTTTGTTCAAATCAGTGACATGAGCTAAAAAGGCTTGACATCCGTTTTTCAATAAACGAATGGCTTTATGGCTAGAAATAACAGTTATAGATTTCAATGGTTTAGTTGCTTGAATTTGCATGACAGGTTGATTAGGAATATGAAAACTAATAATCTTATGAAAACAATCAATTTTAGCATGATGGGTAGTCAACCAATCAATTCCTAAAATCACATCAAATTCATGCATCTCCAAAGAAATAAGGTCAACAGGTAATGTGAGGTTGTTGATTTGAACTAGGCAAGATTTATAGACAGTAGATGTAAAGGTCATTTCTCCTAATGGGGTTTCAACTGATAAGTCAAAGTCCAAATTTTCAGGAGTTAAGTTTAAACGCTGAGCACATGCAGGTGAGATAAAAGAATGGGTAGAGCCAGTATCTAACAAAGCGTAGACTTCACGAAAATTTATGAATAGCTTACCGGTTATCACCTCGTTCGAGTTTCGCGCCATTTGGGATGTCACAACAAAAGCTATCCCTTGAACTACAGATTTTCCCTTATCCGCGCTAGCTTTTGGTATCATCATTGCAGCTGGACTTGATTTTGTGGCAGGACAAAACCGCGCAAGATGACCCTCTTTCCCACAACTGTAGCACTTTTTGGACTGCAGTGTACAGTTTGGGCTGATGTGACCTTCCTGACCACACCTATAGCATCTCACTGGTGGTCGATCTTCTCCCCTTGAAACTGGGGTCGGTGCTGGTGTTGGTACTGGTGCTGGTGCCCTTCCATAATTATTATGGAATCTCTTTCTTTTGAAATTGTTCCCACTAGATTCTCCTCTTCTGTTATTTGGTATGGAATTACCACCGAAGTGTTGGTTACCTCCTCGATGGTTCTCGTTCCTGTGGTTGTTGTCACTCCTTTCTCTATGCTGATCATTAACTCTTGGCTGTAATGTTTCATCTGTTTGCTCCACCCTTTGAGCCCTATCTACAACATCTGAATACAAACTAAATTTATGAGAGCTAAGTTGTTGACGAATTTTGAATCTCAAACCTCTTAGGAACATCCGACTCATTCGTGCTTCGTCATCCACAAGATGGGTGGCAAAGCGAGATAACTCGGCAAACTTGGCTTCATATTGGGAGACTGTCATGTTTCCCTGCTCCAGCTTAATGAATTCCACCTCTTTCATATGGCGGATTCTTTCTGGGAAATACTTCTCGTTAAACAGTTCTTCGAATTCTGTCCAAGACATTTCGAGTGCTGAAGGTTGGATACGTTTTACCGCTTCCCACCAATGGTCCGCCTCACCTCGTAACATAAAAGTGGCAAATGACACCTTCTGATCATCAGCGCATTGTAAGACATCAAGTATTTTTGTCGTCTGCTTTAGCCATGCCTCCGCTTTGAGTGGGTCAGGCTTCCCGTGGAATTCAGGTGGTCCTAATTCTTTAAATTGCTTAACAGTGACCATCCTCAAATTGCCAGCGTTTCTTCCGTTATTATTGACTGGATTTCCTCTTCCTTGATTCTGTATGAACTGCATGAAATTCCTAAAGAATCCATCGTTCATCATGTTATCAGGAACATTATTTCCTGAGTTGGCAGGAGGATTATTTGGGGCCTCTTGATTCTCGGCTACATTTGCTTCAGGCATTCCATAGTTAACCTCTTGATTTCCAGATGCCATACTAAACTGTGGTCACAAAATAAATGTTAGTTCAAATAAACTGACTCATCACTTCATGTTCCTACATTCAAATCGACTCATTAGATAATAAAATCTATTTTAGGTAGGACACACTAGTGACTGATTCTATTCGTCTCTCCCCTCCTAGTTCTACCCCAGATCTCCATTAAAGACCATATCCCTAAGCTCTGATGCCAACTGTGACGCCCCCCAAATCTGGGTCCACACAGCCCATACTTGAGTCGTCAAAAGACTACAACAAAATTATTACAACAAAGCACAACGTACAACAATACAGTGTATAATAATACACAACTAAGTCTTCACTATTATTGCCACACTATTTTACAAAACGTGAAAACTATGATAACTATTCCTCGGACCCTCACTCCATTCCCCGGCTAGACCCTGTTATGTTTTCATCTCCTGTTGAAAAACAATGGAACAAAAGAAAGGGTGAGCTCAAATAGCCCAGTAAAGAATATCATGACTAAGATAATGACGAATAAATTATCATTAGTCTTCAACAGTTGAGTTCTTGATAGAATACAATAGACTACAAGGTTTATATCAAAAACTGCAGTTAAATTCTTAAACAACGTTCAGATCAATAATAGCAGCGGAATGAGTAATCTATTAGAAGAATAATGCAGACTATAATGTCCACTCGGTTCTCTTTTTAGGAAAAACATCATCATCTTTTATCATCTGAAATATCATTAGTCAAGATAATACAAATTCACAGTTCCTGATCATAATCATGCAGATCAACAGTTCATCTTTGCACTACGGGCCAAAGACATTCAATATAACACCAACGGTCATGATTATACCAGATTCAGCCTTTGGTCATAATCATACCAAACAACAGTTCATCTTTGCACTACGGGCCAAAGAGAACATTCACCACGTGCCATAAAAGACACCGAACAGATGTATCGCCTTTAACCTATTATATCGCCTTTAACCTATCATCTGTTCAACAAATATATCACATCTGTGCCCCCGGCCACAGATATTCACAACAGCTTGATTTTGGATGATTAGAATGATATAAATGATGAACAGAAGAAATAGGATAACAATAAGTATCGGAAGTTTACTTTGTACAGATTCAAATAATGTCCAAATTGTCAACATGATGTGGAGTGAAATTTAAAAATGATATTCAAGATCCACAGTTCAGAATAACGGTTACAATTCAATAGAAAGGTTCACGTAAATAGGAAGGTTCAGTTGAAATAATGAAGTTCAACTATTATGGAACATATAATATTTTCAGGAATTATAGAAGCAATAGTTCCATAATAAATTTCGATTTAGGAGTATGAAAGAAAATAATATCCCTTACCGTAGCAGGTTTGATTAACAAAAGGTGAAGGAAATTAATACAAAGGGTTATTCACCAACAGGCGGCAATCCGCTCCGTAAGGTTATTCCCACAATTTAATAGAATTTGAGTACAAAGAGTTATTCACCAAACATGCGGCAATCCGCTCCGTAAGGTTATTCTCAGAGATTAATAATGAATGAATACGAAAGGTTATTCACCAACAGGCGGCAATCCGCTCCGTAAGGTTATTCCCACAATTTAATACATGGAAATAAAAGGCACGTCTTATGAGTAAGGAAGAAACAATATTATTATCGAGAATCAAATAATGATAATCCCTTACCATAGTATGTTTGAATAATGGAAGATGAAAAATATGGTATCCCTTACCTCAACACGTGACTGGATATTGATTTAAATGAGGTTGATTAACTTGAACAGTACACGTATACTTATAGATCTTCACAAATACTCAAGATGACTTAAGCACACTTAGAGAGAACTTTCACAAGAAGTATTTAGAGAGAGAAAGAAAGAACAAGTAAGGAAGTTTATGAAAAATCCTTAAGTTAAGGCTTCTATTTATAGCCAAAAATCTTATCATTCATTTAATCTAAACCATTCATTTAAAGATCATCTTTTAATCTACACCATCCATTTCAAATATTATATTATCTTTAATCTACACCATTCATTTCATATCACCTAATAATCACCTAACTTTATATTATAAACAAATCAATTTAATTATTCAACAATAATTCACACTTTAATCTACACCATTCATTTCATATCACCTAATAATCACCTAACTTTATATTATAAACAAATCAATTCAATTATTCAACAATAATTCACACTTTAATCTACACCATTCATTTCATATCACCTAATAATCACCTAACTTTATATTATAAACAAATAACTTTATCAATTCAATTATTATGACTAATTGTTATAAATACAGTATAGTTAGCTCTTAGATATCAAGTCAATAAATTAATGAAATACAACTGTTTAAATAACATCATAATAGAGATAACAATAATATAAAATAAAGCATACGTTACTGTGTAATGACAATTATTGATTCAATAATGTGAATTACTGTGCATATGTTACTGTGACAATTATTAGGTTCAATAATTTTAAAAACAGTGCAACAACAATTATTGACTCAATGATATAAAATACAGTGTAATGACAATTATTAAATCAATAATGCAAAATACTGTGTAACAACAATTATTGAATTGATAATATAAAATATTACGCAGTGACAATTATCGATGAAATGATGCGTAACAGTTACGGTGTCAATTATCAGACCAATAATATGAGACACTATGCAATACCGTGTGTTACTGTAGAGTACCGTGTGCTACAGAAAATACCATAAACTACCGTATGCTACTATTCTTTTATCACCGGTATTTTAACAGTTCCGTTGACTATTTTTATTTAAAAAGGTTACTTCTGTCGTTTTCTATATCCGACAAATATTCCGTTGTGGGGTCCACCAATAATTTATTATTTCGGCGCCGTCGTACGGCACAAATATTCCCCGACCAAACGAATATTCCCCGACAAAGCGAATATTGTCTGACAAAATAAAATTTGCACATAACATCCTTAACTTTCAATTTTGTTAATTTAACCACTTACTGTTTCAAAAAAAATATATATGAAGAAAAATTAAATTTTGTATTTCATAAAATTCGGGGTCTTACAATCGTCTCCATTCAAGCACGACTAATCAGTAAAACAAATCTAAACTTCTGATTAATATGTTTTCGCATGGATCATATTTTAGGGTTTCCGATTTTTTTTTTTAAATTCCGCTGCATTTATGTGTCGAAACCCTAACAGTATTATTATTATTATTATTATTATTATTATTATTATTATTATAATTATTATTGTTGTTATTATTATTATTATTATTATTATTATTACTATTCTTCTTCTTCTTCTTCTTCTTCTTATTATTATTATTGTTATTACTATTATTATAATAATGATAATTATTATTATTATTAAATATTATTATTATTATTATTATTATTATTATTATTATTATTATTATAGTGTAGTGGTGAATTTGATTTGGGTGAGAAATATGAGTGTATAAATTTTTAAAAAAAAATATTAAATTGAAAGAAAAAATAAGAGATAAATTAGTGACCGTTAAATATTGATACCCCAAATAATTTTAAACTGTTAAATATTAAAACTTAAATTAATATTACTAATCTATTTCTCATTGTTCCTCGAACTTATCTTTCCTACCACTCTTCTGCTTTCACTATTATCATTATTGGAGATTAATTGGCATACATACATATACAGCACTGCAGCTCGTCAAAAAGTGAACTTTCACACGTTACCTTATATGGACAATTGTAACTTTATATCAGAAGAGCTTTATATATATCAAGCAAGCTCCAAAATTTATCAATAATAGTTTGGAAAAGATGTTTATTTCTAAAGGTTTGGTAATCATGTTTAAATATTAATTTCATGCAAACTAATATATAAAAGTACTTAATTATCACTCTTTATGTACCATATAGCATGTGACATCGTTAATCACTCTCATGCCTATAATTCATATATTCCTTTTTGCTAATTATAATTCATATATTCCTTCAATTCCCCAATTAGTTTCTTTCTTCTAGCAAGCTAGGGGTGAAATATGTTGGTGGGGCTGGACCAAATTTAAAGGTCACCATAACACGAGATGTGGTCTAAAATCTAAATATTAAGGATTACTTAATTTCTAGTTTATAAATAGTAGGAACGTGTTCATTTTCATATTTAATATCAAAATTTTATTATTGGGGTTTCCTTCCTAATTTACTCCTTGTTTTGATTTGACTTGTTCCTAACCTTATGTAAGTTCATTGGCCAATTGAGCATTAAATTAGTTTCTTTATTAGTTTATGATAAATTGATTTAAGTTTCGAGGGTCAATTAAAGAAAAAAATGTAACAACTTCTGGAAGAATGTCACAGGGAGAAACAGATTCAACCGTCCGTGACTAAACTACTGTGTCGTTTTCTAGTTACTTTTGGTTATATCATGCACAAAATAGTTAACAAAATGAAGATGTGACACGTAGTTTGAGCTTGTAAAAAAACATAAATTATTTAATAATATATATTGTCTCTTTATAAATAAAAATAAGATACTAAGTACATCTAAAACCTCGATCTCCAAACACAACTATTTGCATAAACCACTTTTAATTAAGGCGGTAAAATGAACCAAATGGTTCGAACTCGATTCGTATCCGTTCAACTAAAAGTTTAATTCGTGCTCGATTTAAAATTCGATAAATTACTCAAATTTTTTTAAATTATAATTTTCTATTGATATTCGGATCATATTCTATTGAAAAGTTTAAACTGTTCGGGCTCGATTCAAGATCGGGTCCGACTCGATAGCTAAACGAGTCTCAATCAAATCTTATTTTATACTTGATAAATTTTATGAATCAAATCTAAGCAACTCAATATTCAACTCGACTCGGTTCATTTATACCATTACCTTTAATATTATTGTTATCCAAATATATCAACCTTGATTTCCAAATGCGTGTTATACTGACCTACGTACTCGGAACAACTTGCTCCTCTCTTTATCTCAGTTATCTCTCCTATGTGACACAGAAAATGAAGGGCCGCAGCAGCAACATCGTTATACGAACTACGTGGAAATACAATCATAACGTTGTTTATACATAATCACATAAACGCAACCTCCCTCTATATATACACTTCACTTTCATTCTTCTTTATGTACACAAATTAAACCCTTTAGTCCCAAAATATGGCTCAAAACTCATTAACACGTTTATCACTTCTCTTCATATTCATTCTTCTTCTTTTATGTGCCCATATCGGAGAATCGCGGCGGCCGTTTGCTTGCGACCCAAGTAATAGCATGACTGGGAGTTTACCCTTTTGTAGGGTGTCTCTTCACATACGTGATAGGGTTAAGGACTTGATCGGACGGTTGAGCTTGCGTGAGAAAATTGGGTTGTTAGTGAACAATGCGGCTCCGGTGCCAAGGTTGGGTATTTTACGGTATGAATGGTGGTCAGAGGCTCTTCATGGGGTGTCCAATGTGGGTCCTGGTACCAAGTTTGGTGGTCAATTCCCCGGCGCTACCAGCTTTCCTCAAGTCATTACCACCGCTGCATCTTTCAACGATTCATTGTGGGAACGAATAGGACAGGTAAAATATTTTCTACTCGTCTACAAAATTAGTAATAATAATTCTACGGTGATAAAAGATGGCTATAAAAAAAATAGATATAAAATAATATGTCAAATTATAATTAATTGATATTCCATTGTTTATGTGTAATTCCAATAATTATAACTACCATACACATCCTGTATTTTTTTTTGTATCCAATTTTTTATTATCAAAGCATTATTGCAAAAATAAAGATACATTTATTATTTTTTAAAGTATTTCTATGAAATTCAACCAATACGAATTATTGTAGACAAACTAAAAAGTACGTACTGCTGTTTAACGTTATTTGTTATTTTCATAATTGAAATAAATTTATATAAATTTTAAAATTTAAAATTTAAAATTTCATAACTTACCTTTAAAAAATAAAAATACATCTCTAACTTTTTTGGGAATGGCGAGAGTGCGTTTGGTTCATATTTTTCCTAAATAATCATCCCTTCACTTTCATCTAGTGATCCGTATCTTTCAAGACGACATTTATCAATTTCTACAACCGGAATGAATTAATTTATATAAATTTTGAATATTAAAATTTCAAAACTTAATTTTAAGAAATAAAAATAATCACCCCCTTCAGTCTCATCAAGGTGATGTGATACGTATCTTTTAAGATATATATTTATGGCCGCTAGTCTTTATAGTACGTACTTATGGCTATAACTAAATAACTAAAGTCCACCACACAGTAATTTCAAATACTAAAAAAATCAACAAATTAAGATATCTGTACTCGTAGGACAAGTAGCACCTAATAACACACGTTATTTGTATAAATTATATGGGATAAAATAAGAATTTATTAAAATTTAGAGGAGTAAATAAAAATATATAAAAAATTTAATATAAAAAGGCAAAATAATAATATAACTAAAATTGCACGGGCAAAAGGTAAACATTCAAAAAATGTTGCACAAAATCACCAATCTCCCACAGAGGTTTTATAATATGAATAATGTCCGCAAGCATGTTAGCAACATATATATCTTAATTAGTTGAAAATTTCTTTTACATAGGAGTACTATCATGCTTTAAAAGTCATAATTAACCTTCAATTTTGTTACTATTTTACTAACTAATTAAAATTCTAGACGTTGTCCTAATCAGGCCAGAAACAATACCAGGCTGAGTTAATAATAAAAATGATATATCCTTAATTATATTCAACTACAAGTTGCTGCCGGTCTAATTCACTTAAATGATTTTCATTTGATTAGTGCACGATGATCTAATTAGGGTATCTACTTTATGTCAATTTTATCAATTGCGTGTCAAATTTATTTAGGGACTTATTAACTTGATTTGGGTCCCCTTTGGTATGGTTGTAAATCATATATTTGATGGCATCTTCACAATTATTGATCATGCATGTTGTCCTTTCAAGAGCTATTGATTAGTTATGAAGAATGGAAAATAAAACAAATTAATTATTATCTACCCAAGACAAATTATTAAATAAATAAAAATGTAGTTATATGCTTAATTGGTTGATATATATAGTAGCTTTTTTGTGCATGCAGGTGGTGTCTGATGAAGGAAGAGCAATGTACAATGGAGGAATGGCTGGACTAACATTTTGGAGCCCTAATGTGAACATATTCAGAGACCCTAGATGGGGCAGGGGACAAGAAACTCCCGGTGAGGACCCCACGGTAGCCGCTAGGTATGGCGCTAGCTATGTCCGGGGACTACAGGGTAACATTGGGAACCGATTGAAGGTTGCGGCTTGTTGCAAACATTACACTGCCTATGATCTTGATAATTGGAATGGGGTCGATCGCTTTCATTTTAATGCTAGGGTAATTCATTTTGTTTTGTTACTAATCTTACTTGCATTAACTCTTAAATATCGAAAGTTAAAAAAATCAAACGAAACTCTCATTTTAAATAAGACATGTGAAATTAACACCGTAGTTAATATGATCGTTTAAAGGTGGTTAATTTTTATGTTATGTATGTAGGTTAGCAAGCAAGACTTAGAAGAAACATATGACGTACCTTTCAAGGCTTGTGTAGTGGAAGGGAAAGTAGCAAGTGTAATGTGCTCATACAATCAGGTTAATGGGATTCCCACTTGTGCCGACCCTAATCTCCTCAAAAACACCATCCGCGGTGCTTGGCGCCTTAACGGGTGAGTCCTAGGTCCGATCACTTAATAATCATATAGCATATATATATATATATATATATATATATATATATATATATATATTTTTAATTATATGATCAAATCTTGCCAACTCTAAGGGGTATCCACACATGTTTATGCTCGAGCCTAATGCATGAATCTTGTTTGGGGGAAAAATATACCCGTAGAATTAGTCCTAGGTTCGGAATCATGTTTGCTAAAAACAAATATTGTTAAATGAAAGTATGTATCATAACTGATTTATTATGATCATTTAGTTATTTGATTTTTCCAAAAATGACAACATAAACAGATATATTGTGTCGGATTGTGACTCAGTTGGAGTTCTATTTGATAATCAACATTATACGGCCACGCCAGAAGAGGCAGCTGCAGCCACCATCAAAGCAGGCTAGTAAAACTTTAACATCAATTACAAGTTGAAAATGCTAAAAGAAAAGTTATGAACTAAAATGCTAATAATATGTTATTATTTTTGGGAAATTTTATAGGTTTGGATTTGGATTGTGGGCCTTTCTTAGCAGTCCACACAGAAGGGGCTATACGACAAGGAAAGCTTACTGAATTTGATGTTAATACGGCCTTGGCTAACACTCTTACAGTCCAAATGCGTTTAGGCATGTTTGATGGACCTAGGCAACCCTATGGAAACTTGGGTCCAAATGATGTATGTACACCGGCCCATCGACAGCTCGCCCTTGAAGCGGCCCGTCAAGGCATTGTCTTACTTCAAAATCGTGGTCATTCACCCCCATTGACCACTAGATTTCACCATACTGTTGCAGTAATTGGACCCAATTCTGATGTTACTGTTACCATGATAGGCAATTATGCTGGTATGTTACATACAACAATTGTATTAATTTTATGTTTGATTAATTCTTACTTATTGCTCATCAATTTTATTTAAATTGTAGGAGTTGCTTGTGACTACACTACTCCGGTACAAGGTATAGCACGCTACGTTCGGACAATTCATGAGCCGGGGTGCACCACTGTCGATTGCAATTCGAACAAACTTTTTGGGGCAGCTGAGGCAGCGGCCCGCCAAGCAGATGCAACGGTCTTAGTGATGGGGCTTGATCAATCTATTGAAGCAGAAGCTAGAGATCGGGATAATATACTTTTACCAGGGCACCAACAAGAGCTCATATCTAGGGTTGCTAGGGCTTCTAGAGGTCCAACTGTGTTGGTCTTAATGTCTGGTGGGCCTATTGACATTGCTTTTGCTAAGGGAGATCCTAAAATTTCTTCCATTATATGGGCTGGTTACCCTGGTCAAGAAGGAGGCACTGCAATTGCTGATGTTTTATTTGGTATGACTAACCCTGGAGGAAAGCTACCGATGACATGGTACCCTCAAAGCTACCTAGCTAAGGTGCCAATGACAAACATGAACATGAGAGCAAATCCAGCAAAAGGTTACCCAGGTCGAACCTATCGATTTTACAAAGGCCCAGTCATCTTCCCATTTGGGCATGGCTTGAGTTACACTACTTTTTCTCACACTTTAGTCCACGGTCCAACGTCAGTTTCTGTGCCTTTTGCAACAAACCAAGGCTTCATAAATTCAACCGTGTTGAATGATGCACTAAGGGTCACACACACAAATTGTGATGCACTTACCTTAGGTGTACATATAGATGTCAAAAACATTGGGCCTATGGATGGAAGTCACATAGTTCTTGCATTTTCGTCCCCACCTATCGGAAAATGGGCTACAAACAAGCAATTAATTGGATTTGAGAAAGTTCATGTACTGGCCGGAGCTCAGCAAAGGGTTAGAATTCACATTAATGTGTGTAAACATCTTAGCATTGTTGACAAATTTGGAATTCGAAGAATTCCAATGGGTGAGCATAGTCTTCATATTGGTGATCTCAAGCACTCAGTCTCCCTCCAGGTTGCTTTCTAAGAGATCAAATCTAAATAAATTTCAAGAAATGAAGAAGAAAAAAAATGTAAGCCTAGTGACATAATGGGGTACTAATCTTTATTTGGTTACCTTCCACAGAAAAATGCAAGTGTAAAGGGTAAATGATGATTTTTTAAAACTTCCAAAGTGAAATACAAAGGCTACTTATCCAATATGTGTTGATACGTTTTATCATAGCCCACTAAAAATTATCTGCTTTTTATGTGTATCATAAGTGATATATAAGCCCAATTGACATAAGAGCCCATTAAAAGTAATTGTAGTCTATCCACCAACCATCCTACAGTAATTTGAAGTAAAATGAAAATTTGATCCTCTGGTTTTGTGCAAACGTGCTTGCAATTGGACATTTATTCAATGGGTCGAGCATTTAATTGATATCCATATCATTCCAAAAGTGGGCCATTAATTATTTTTAAAATGGCTAATGATATTTGCACTACCCATCTATAACAAGGAAGGGACTAAGTTATCCTTAATAATAGTAAATTATTTTAAGCATTCTCTATTTACCAATAATATTTGTTGGTAAATATATTAACTCAAAATTATGTAGTAACTTTTGTTTTATTAAAAAAGTCATATTTATAAAAAAAAAATACCATTTATTTTGAATATAATTTATATTAAAAAATAATAATAAAATTATATTTTTACATGAATCTTTTTCATATGAATATAAAATCACTCACTATTCATGTAAATAAGAGATAACATAAAATTATTAATTTTTATTATAAAAATATCAGTTCCAAAAACAATATCTTCAAACATATTATGACAGTGTGTGACTCGGTGCTCCTTAATCATTATAGACCACTTTTATGTTTACAAGTTATTTACACGAGAGTATATTATTTCCTCAAAAATCTTCTTCCCTCTCTTTTTACTACCTTCGCTCCCCCCCCCCCCCCTCTCTCTCTCTCTCTCTCTCTCTATATATATATATATATATAATGTTGTTATATCTAATCACAACTCCTTTACTCAATCCTCTAATTCTCCCCAACTTCCTCACCCTTTTTGTATCTCTCTCTCTCTCTTTTCCTTCTTTTCTTGAATAGTTGTCGATCTTTATCTCTATATCTCTCTCGTTACCCTTCTGCCTTTGCTTGCTACCTTCGGTTCCTCTATTTCAAAGGTATGCCAGATTCTCTGTCATCAATATATATATATATATATAACCATGCCCTTTTATATATTTATTGTATTTATCCTCCTTCCCCCTCTACTTATATATATTCATTACTAATACTACTATCCATTTCAAAACTACTAGACAGCATATATTATCTTTGATTGTTAGTGAATTCTCTCTGAACAGTATATCTACACACATGAATTTATATATTTATGTATGTATGTATGTGTATTTTGATTTATGTACAATTTTTTGATGTGGCAGGAAATTAAGGAGAGATGTCAACTGGGCCTGCTTACGATAGAAGTGAAGACTATAATATTTCTGCCCAAGACCATCAGGTACGAAACTATTTATGTACTAATAACTTCCTCTTTAATCGAATCAAAATTAATCCATTCCTTTTTGTTCTATATCTATATTCATCTTCTTCTTGCTCTCTAACGGAGTAGTAGTTTAATTTCTATATGTTGAATCCCTTATAAATTATAAGGATATTATTAATTTTTAAAAATTAATTTAAGATATTTTTAAATTTAAAATTAAAATGATTCATTTAAAATTAAAAAATTGAGATTTTTATAAATAAAAATTGATATTATTATATAAGTGTGGGGTCTATTTACTATTCATACAAAAGATATTTTATAAAATTATTATTTTTACTTATAAAAATATCAATTCTAAATAATTATGAAATATTAAAAATTACAACAAGTAATATTTTTTAAATATTTTAATATTTGATTAAAATTTAAGAAATTTATATTAATTTTAAATAAAAAAATATATTAAATTAATTTTAAAAATTAATAATAATCTTATAATATAGAACGAAGAAGTATAAGTTATGTGCTTTAGACTTTATATACGAATGTGGGTCCCAAAGTCACCCATCAATTTAGGCCACCCTGTCGATCGAGCTGGACAATCTCTTTCTAATCGGACACTGTTACATTAACAACAATCGAACATAATATAAAATATTATATATATTTTTATTATTAAAAAATAAAATTTATTACAATTTTTTGTATTAAATTTTATTTTTTAATAATAAAAATACATATAATGTTGTATATTGAGTTTAATTGTTGTTAACTTATACTTAGTCAAATTGATATCCCATTCATAATCTGATGTCGATTCACTGCTAAAAACATAGCCTACTCATGCTATTAATTAATTGTTACGTTTTTTCCTCTGTTTTCACACGTTTTATATCATTTCTTGGAATTAATTATTAAATATTATAAGTCTATAATTAGTGTTTTCTCTAATTAAAAAGTTTGGATAAGCTAGTTGATGTTTTTGTACTCGATTACTATAATTTATTAATAGTGGATTTGGTGTCTCGTTCTCGATTAATTTGTTTAAATCATGCTTCCTTCGTTCAATATTAAAAAATTATTATTAATTTTTTAAAATTAATTTAAATAATTTTAAATTTAAAATTAACATAAATTTATTTAATTTTAATTAATACAATAATAAATATTATAAATTATTTAAAAAATATTAATTATTATAAATTTTATTATTTTATAATTATAAATAAATTATTTTAATTTTAAATTTAAAAATATCTTAAAATAAATTTTAAAAGTAAATCATATATACCATAAATTTTCTTCTGGTGTGTGGGCAGTGGGGTCACTGGGCAAGTTAATCACGTGTGGCGTGCTGTACGATATTAGTAAAGGTGGTCCTTCAAATCTAAAGGCTATTAGAACCTTGCAATCAATAGAAACGAATATAAACCACTCGACGCATAAAAAGACTATCTTAGGCTCTTATCTTGGAAATTTGTCGGCAAAGGTAGTTAATTGGAGTACTTAATTAGGAGTTTTGGGATGTCCGAAAATGAGATTTTACAAAATAGGTATTATATGCGGAGAGAACAAGGTTTATAAGTTCCTGACAAAAAACATAAATCTCTTATACCTTGTCTATTACATAGTTATGACAAATAAAAATAAAAATACACGAGATCTAACTCATAAAGTAATTTATTATATATATATATATATATATATATATATATATATATTTATATATATTTTATAAGCAATTAAATTATTGCGAATCTTTATTATATGTAAGGAATTAATATTCATAATTTTTTTTCACATAAATAATAAACGAGTATTATATTCATATAATTTTTTTTATATAAAAATATCAAATTCTACATTTGAAAATAACAAATTTATATATATATATATATATATAATTTAGATATCTCAATTGCTTGCTTGCGAACTTTAGAATTTAGATATCTCGATTGGTTGACACGAGAAAGGCCACGTGATTTTATATAATTATGTTATATGTTAGTAGGTTAGGCACCAATATATTGAATATGAATTCTTAATTACAACTACTATAGTTAGTCAATATCAATTAGAATAATTGGTTAGGTGTATTTCAATTTATTAACTATCATCAAATATTCAAAGGTGACTTAACCAACTAATTCCCTATCAAACTTGTAACATTAACTGTATAAAGATTGGTTGATCATATTAGATTTATACGTGTAAAGCATGACAATTCCTACCTTTATGATATTATAGAGGATTGTCGTTTGAGTTGCAGTAATTTTGATGAGATCACGTTTAATCATGTGGGTCGGGATAGTAATAGAGTAACTCATGACCTTGCAGCTCTTGCCCAATTTTTAGATTTTCATGTTCCTATATTTTGGGCGGAAAATATTCACCGTAATATACTCTCTAGTTGTATATGATGATTTGCAGTAATAAAATCTTTTAGTCCCTTTATAAAAAAAATAAAAAAATATTAGTCGCTAGGTAATCTTAATTAATTAAAATTCACAAAACGTATCTAAAACTTACATGCAAAAGTAAAATTATCCTCTTTCCTCTTTTTCTTTTTAAATTTTCATTGCAGTCAACCTGCATGGATGAGAAATATGGAGGAATCATGCCCAAGAAGAAGCCTTTGATCTCAAGGGCAAGTGTTTCGTCCCTTGTAATAATAACCCTTTTAGACTTGTATGGTATTGGTTGGGTTGGGTTTGGTTGGGTTTCATAAGGTAATAGTAATTTCATTTATGGGTGCAGGATCATGAACGGGCTTTCTTTGATTCAGCAGACTGGGCTTTATACAAGGTATTTATGGCCTAAAAGTTAGTTAGTATATGTATTTCTGATTTTTCTTTTACCATTTTAATTTTAGTTACATGTTTGCTTAATTGTTTTGTATCGTTCCAGAAAGGAATATTGGAATTCAGTTTTACCTTTTCCTAAAATAATAATAATAATCATTTCTTGTAAAAAATGAAGCTGATATTACTGTAAGTGAAAAAAGAACAGGAATGTACTCGATTACTGTCATTCCAACAATCTTATATCTTATCTATTACATTTTAAAATACAACATGTAATGCACAAGAAGCAAAATTATTAATATAAATAAAACGTAAGTTATTGGAGACCTCCTATAGACCCCGACCTCTAATATAAATAAGATGAATGTTGGAGTATGCATGCGTATATATATATATATATATATATAAGTTTTCTTCCTGAATTAGCATATCAATTTAATCTGAAATGCAAAACGTGACATTATTTATATAATCTTTTCTGTTTTATTCTTATTAAAAAATCGTACCATAAGATATAAGATGGCCCTACAACATTTTTTTTATGACATTTTTGGATTAACAGCAAGGTGCAGGAGTGAGTCAAATAACAACAAAGGCAATAGAGAGTTTGCAGCCTAAATTGCAGGTAATAAAATAAATGAATTACTGATACCATCTCAGGTTAATTATTTGAATTTTATGGCAAAATATGTTGCACGCAGAGAACGCCTCACCAGCAACTTCCCCCTCGGAGACCTGCTTGTACTTCTGGCAGGGAAAGCCTTGTGAGTTTCTTTAACTTATTAAGCTCCTCTTTACCACCCAAAAAGTGCCTGCAAATTACTTATGTATAATTATCAATTTAAGAGGACTGGGTTTTGATATTTATCTGTGTAATTTGCAGCCAGAGTAGATCCTCTACATAGGCAGTGCTCATGGAAGGTCAATTCGGTGCATTAAAGGGACTTTTATTAATATTTTTTAAGTGTAACCGGTTGGTTGAACATTTTGAATATTGTTATGTGGCTCCTTAATTAATTTTAAAGAGCTTTTGGGAGATAATCAACCATTTAAGGAGTAAGTTTTTCTAATTTGTGTCGTCTTTTTAGACGGTGATTTCTCCTTATTTTTGGTTTTATTGTATGATTTTTATCTAACGAGCATAGTTACACAGTCTTAAAATCTTTCTAGCGGAATTAAATGATCGATCTTATATTAATTCATTACCAATAGACACCTGTATAGATTGGCCCAATAAGTATGTTGGATCAACTCTTTATCAAAAAAATTAACTTATGGGCTGAGATTCCACAATATTTATTAATTCATCTATACTTTTTGAATTTATCCGATGTAAAATTTATGTAAAATATCCTAACAATTCTCTCGAAATTGGAAATCTATCATAAAAATGAATTCAACACAACATCTAACAAAATAAGTAAAACGTTTTTATTCGCGTATCGTTTTGCAACATACATACATTTATTTACACACTGATCACAATTGATCAGAAGTCTTTAAGCAAAGAGCGTGAACCAAATTACCAAATTACCAATCCGTATTTAAATCTTCATAGTCGTGGAATGAGTTTCGTCTCTACGAGTCCTTTCACCCACATCGTGATAGGTGTATCCACATGCCCCAAAAACACGAATTCGCCACTCTTAGTCATGGTACAAAGATGTTGAATCTGAAAATGTAACACAATATCAAGTGTAGCAAAATTAGTAACATCATTCAACCTGTATAAGTCTTATATAGGAGTGCGGATCAGCTGTTTTAAATTATGTCTCATCTCTTATCCCAACAAAAAGATTTAGCCATATGTTTTAGAGTAATTTTTACCAAACAAATAGAAGGACTCAATTAAAAAAAGGGAAACTACTATTTCTTTTCCCCCAATTACTCTTTCTATATCATTAGTCTTTCTCCACCCACACAATTCACATAAACTCTATCCATCGGAATATGTATGTACTAAGTGTGTAGTAATAGGGGTTTGTTACAAAGGATCTGAGCTTGGAAGAAAGACTATTGACATGGAAAGACTAATTGGTTGAGAAAAAAATAGTAGTTTCCTTTTTATTTATTAATTGGATCTTTTTATTTGTTATGTAAAAATTATTTTGGGATAGCTGAACTCCTTCCTTATACAGACCGTATCACAAAAATGCTCGATCCCGCGTGTACTTACTACCTAGATACCTAAACTTTTTTTTGCTAATTTAGTACAAAATTTAAATTCACACACTAGTTTGTCATCGTAAAAGTTTATACTCTCACGAGGATAACCATTGAGCCAAGACCTAGGTCTGGATACCTAAACTTCTAGTCCACATATTTGCATATTGTTGCATATATGAACAAAGTGAACGGCTTATTGGAAAGCCCCCTCTAGTCCATAATGGTAGAGGAACGGGGGATAGAGTATGAGAAATACGACTAGTGGCGAAGCCAGACATTTAGTTCAGTGGGGTCAAAAAATTTGTGTGATTATAAATAATTTTGTGGGGGTTCGGGGGCAGCGCCCCCGAGCCAATTTTTTTAAATAATTTTATACTTTCAAGTTATATATATAACATATATTTGATTACAATGATAATATAATAATTGTTAACTTTATATATATTTATATATATATATATATATATATATATATATGTATATATCCTTTTGACTCCTAATAAATTTTTCTAAAGACAAACTGTTTATAAATAATTAATTCTTTCAAAAAATAATATAAAATTAATTATTAATTAGTTTAAGAAGATTATATGAATATACATATTGATATATAGAGGAGGTAAGAATGATATGAGATTGAGATTTAAGTGAAAAAATTATAAATTTTTAATTTGACCCCATATATTAAAAATTTTACAAAATTTCAGTGGAGTCAATTTGTATATAATATTTATAAATTTTAAATTTTGCCATATATTATAAAACAAAAAAAATATTCAGTGGGGTCAATTGACCCCACAACCTATAACGTGGCTTCGCCACTGAATACGACTAATAGGAAGCCACAAGGTCCGTCAAGAGAGTAATAGAAGTTTTAGTTAGGCAGCCTAGGCATGGCCT
Organism: Hedera helix; assembly: GCA_947179155.2. NCBI lineage: Eukaryota > Viridiplantae > Streptophyta > Magnoliopsida > Apiales > Araliaceae > Hedera > Hedera helix. The sequence goes on along the minus strand of OX359277.1, from coordinate 38,268,338 downwards.
CATCAAATGGTGGCTCATGAGGGACGAGTGTGTTTTTTAGTTGTGGATCAACTATTGGACCCATGTAATGTTTGGTATCTGTTTGGAGGGTAACATGGCGGGGGGAGTGGCGAAACAGGGGAAGATATTAGGAGGATTTCAATGACATTTTTTAGCATGGCGGTGTTAATGGAAATGTTGGCTTCTTCGTTTTCTTGAAATTGGACTACTAGCCAGAAGAGTTGGGTGATTTGAGGTGATAAAGGGAAGAGTTTCAGCATGGTCTTTGTAATATGTGGCGTCCAAGGATATGAAGTGGTCGATTGTGGAGAAGGGAAAACAGTGGGCAGGGACCGTCTAGCCGTGCCATAGACTTTCCATGGACTTCCTAGTGCTTTGGGGTTTCTTAAGGCTTCTGCTAGGCTTGAACCTACCATGCTTGTGACCCCTACAATTAGAGATAGAAAGTAATTGCTTTAACAAAATTTAATTTGGTGTAGATTTTGTATATATACAAGGCAGAGTGGGTGGCATCAGTTTAGGACCACACGAATGAATTCTTGTTATTATTTGTGGATGGAACACGTTTCAAGACATTGTCTGCATACTAAAAAAGTTGGTATAGTTTAACCAAGTTTGTTGCTAATTAGAATCTAATTTTTGATACCCTCATTGTCGTATCGATGAAGATTGAGCATGGCAACATGTGATGCACAATTCAAATTACCCTTAATACTAACTAACCATGTTGCCGCGCCAGAGTGTATATTACGGAGTAACATCAATATGCCATTGGGACTCTAAAATGACAATGCACTAATACGACTATACGAGACTAGTAAATTTTGGGTGCCATCATTTTCTTGGGACCTAACGGATAACCTATGTATGCAAGAATGCCTAAAAAACAAGGCATTAAACCCGCTATTCATGGGGCTGGTCGACCCGTTGGCCACTAAGTTCAACGCGTTGTATGAATGACAGTGGACCCAATCGTAGACAATCAGAACCCCTCAAGCCCAACACTCTAACGAAGCAACCAGACCACCCAAGGCTCTTCTCCGAGTTTACTAACCTTGCAGACGGACAACGATCTCCAAGTTTAAAACAATCGTCGAAAAATCCCACCGGAAAGTCGTCCATCTGTCACGTATGTGACGAATGCAAGCAAAACAGAAATGAATAACAGAAAGAAACAACAGAAATGAAAGTATTGAAATTTCAGATAAACTTTTTCATACTCGTTACACTGATCGTTGTGCCTTTTATAGCAGCTCAGCTACTAACAACTTATTCCGGCAATCACGGAAACCTTGCATCAACTAACTAATAATAATAAGTAAAACGATGCGTTCCATGCTTGCTATAGCTAATTAGTGATAGGGTGCGTTTAATAAACTGAAACAAGAAGGAGTTATGAAACGATGCGTTTCATGATAGTTTACTTAGCAACGGCTATATTCTCCTTCCTACTCTCCTTCGTGACATTCCCCATTGTTTCAAAGGATCCTTGACCCCAAGGATTGAAATCTGGATAGTGTTTGGTCAGATTGCCCCATTCTTCCCAAGTAGCGTCTTCCGGAATGCTGTTGGACCACTGGACTAACACCATTGTAGCTGGATGCTGGCCCTTCTTAACCAAACGCCGGTCCAGGACTGCCACAGGAACAGGCTTCAATTCGCCTGCAATAGAAGTTTGCGGAAGCTCAGTTTGCACCACCTTATTTTGCCCTATCTTCTTTTTCAACTGGGAAACATGAAAGACATCATGAATCTTCGTATGTGGTGGAAGTTTCAATTTGTAGGCCACTTGTCCAATTCTTCGTATCACTGTGTATGGACCATAGTACTTTGCAGAGAGCTTAAAATTCTTCCTTTGTGCTACAGATATTTGTCGATATGGTTGCAATTTTAGATAGACTTCATCCCCTTCGTGGAATTCCCTTTCAGTCCTTTTTTTGTCGGCATAACATTTCATCCTCTCCTGAGATTTCTGCAAATTTTCCTTCAGGAGTTGCTGGACTGCTACCCTTTCCTGTACAAAACTAGCTGTTAAAGGATTCTTACTTGCCTCTTCTTGATGGTAATTGACTATTGGAGGATCAATTCCGTAGAGAGCTTTGTATGGAGTCATTCCCGTGGCTGAATGGAATGAGGTGTTGTACCACCATTCCGCCATAGGCAACCACCGACACCACTGAGCAGGTTTCTGGCTAGTCATGCATCTGAGGTACATTTCGATACACTGATTTACCCTTTCGGTTTGTCCATCCGTCTGGGGGTGGTAGGCTGTACTTAACTGAATCTGAGTGCCCATAGATTTGAATAATTCCTTCCAGAATGTGCTTATGAAAATCTTATCCCTATCTGAGATAATAGTTTTGGGAGGGCCATGTAATTTAATCACTGCATCTAGCACCAACTGAGCTACTTGAGTAGCAGAAAATGGATGAGTGAGAGCCATAAGATGGCACCCTTTAGTGAGTTTGTCCACGACCACCAGAATTGTGTCATTTCCCTCTGACTTTGGTAGTCCTTCAATGAAGTCCATCGTAATGACTTGCCATGCTAGAGTAGGGATGGGTATGGGTTGTAAAAGTCCAGGGCTAGGAACATGTTCACCCTTACTTCGTTGACATATTTCACACTGTGAGACTAACTCAGCCAGGTCCTTCCTCATTGTCGGCCAATAGAACAAAATTTCAGCCCTTTTTGTAGTGGCTGCAGTGCCAGAGTGCCCTCCCTCAGGGCTACTGTGGAGTTGGTTCATAAGTTGTTGCCTTAGGCTGCCAGTGCTTCCTATGTAGATCTTTCCTTTCCTTTTTAAAAGTCCTTCTAGCACCTGATAGTCAGGTTGATCAGTGGGAGCTAGCAGAACTTGGGCCATAATTTCCTGAGCCTCTATATCATCATTGAGACTGTTAATAACTTCAGTCCTCCAAGTGGGTATTACAGTCTGTATAGCTGCATAGTTGGTCTCCACATCATGATTCCTAGACAATGCATCCGCCACCAGGTTCTCCTTCCCTTTCTTGTACTGTATAATGTAATCAAAGCCAAGCATCTTTGATATCCATTTTTGCTGCACTAGAGTGGTTAATTTCTGTTCTAAGAAATATTTAAGGGCCTCATGATCTGTTTTGATAATAAATTGTTGCCCTAAAAGGTATGTCCTCCATTTTTGGACAGCCATAATAATATCTAACAGTTCCTTTTCATACGTAGATAACCCCAAGTGCTTTACCGACAAGGCTTTACTGAGATAAGCTATTGGCTGCCCTTCTTGCATCAACACTGCGCCTACACCAGATTTACATGCATCAGTTTCTATTACAAAACTCTTAGAGAAATCTGGTAGAGTTAGCACTGGAGTTTGTGTAAGGACTGACTTCAGTTTCTGGAAGGCCTGTTCTGCCCCATCATCCCATTTAAAACCCCCTTTTTTCAGCAGGTTAGTCAATGGTTTGCTAATAATTCCATAGCCTTGAACAAATCTCCTATAGTACCCAGTAAGTCCAAGGAATCCTCTCAAGGATTTAAGAGATTTAGGCCGAGGCCACTGTATCATAGCCTCGATTTTCTTTTGGTCTGCAGACAGTCCTTGTTCATTGATGATATGCCCCAAATACTCTACCTGGGGCTGAGCAAATATGCACTTGGACTTTTTAACATAGAAGTTATGGTGTCTGATTAAGTCAAAAACTTGCTGCAAATGCATCTTATGGCTTTCCAATGAGGTACTATATACTAGAATGTCATCAAAAAAGACCAACACACATTTTCTGAGATAAGGGGCAAATACCTCATTCATGATACATTGAAAAGTGGCAGGCACATTAGTCAAGCCGAAAGGCATAACTAGGAATTCATAGTGACCTTGGTGTGTTTTGAAGGCTGTTTTGTGAGTGTCCTCTGCCTTGACTCTTATTTGATGGTACCCACTTCTCAAATCTAGCTTGGTATAGAACTTGCTTCCCTTCAACTCATCTAGGAGTTCTTCAATAATAGGTATGGGAAATTTATTTTTCACAGTGATTTTGTTTAAGGCCCTGTAATCAATGCAAAATCTCCATGTGTTATCCTTCTTTTTAACTAGTAGAACCGGCGAAGCATAGGGGGATGTACTGTGCTTAATGATCCCATTATCTAGCATTTCCCTTACCATCTTTTCAATCTCTGTTTTCTGCAGGTAAGGGTATCGATAAGGGTTTGAATTGATGGGACTGCTTCCCGATACTATGGGAATGTGATGATCTTGCATTCTGGCTGGTGGTAGTCCTTGTGACTCCCTGAATATGTCTTCATAAGTTTGAACCAACTGTTCTATTACGTCTGGCACCTTCCCATCAGGTTCTTTTTCTCCCTCAATGGCTGTTAACTGCACCAAAAAGTATGTCTCCCCCTTGGGGTTCCATTTGAATTTGTCTGTTACTTTCAGAGAATAGTAGTTATTTGAGTTTCCTTGATTATCTAGCACCACGCTGCTTCCCTTCCAATGAATGATTACCTGTTTGTTGTCAAAATCCAGGCTAATGGGACTTACAGTCTGCATCCACTGTACTCCAAGGACTGCATCATATCCTCCAAGAGGAATGACATACATTGGTGCCAGGAATTCTCCTTGATCCAGCCTCCACTTGAAACTAGCAATCCTTCTATCACAATAGATGATATGCCCATTGGCTACTGTCACTTTAATAGGGGTACAGGGTTCGGTAACTAACTGCAGCCTTTTAACTAATGCTTGTGAAATGAAGTTGTGTGTGGATCCACTATCCAGAAGCATATTAATGGTAGAGTTTTTCACCTGTCCTTGCAGTTTTATGGTGTGAATTCCATGGGTACCAGTGAGGGCATGAATTGAAACTCCACAGTTGTCCTCAATCTTCAACAGCTCACCTTCCTCTCCTTGCATGATAACAGCTACTTCCTGATTGGAATCTTCTGTGTTGTCCTCCTCCTCCTCCTCCTCTGTGATCATTATATATATATGCCTTTGGTTGCATTTATGTCCCTGCACATAGACTTCATCACAATGATAACACAACCCTTTTTCTCTTCTTTGTGCCATTTCTGCTGTAGTTAATCTCTTAATAGGAAATGACTTCTGCCCTGCACCAGTTATAGTTCTCATATGCGAAGGAGCTTCCTGATTCATGTTGTGACTGGTCTTGGATCTGTGAGTCTGGCTCTCTCCTCCAATTCTGGTAGTACCCTGAGCCCTCCTGTCCAATGATTCTAGGTAGACTTCCTGCCTCCTAGCCTGACTTATGGCTTCCCTTAAATCCCTGGGCTTCACAATATAGAGTGCATTGGCAATTTCTTCTTTTAGTCCACTGAGGAAACTCTCAATGAAGTAATCCTCAGTACATCCCTTATTCAGGGCCAGCATGTATGATTTCAACTCCTCAAATTTTTTTATGTAATCATCAACCTTTCCTTTTTGCATTAACTTGTTAAATTGTCCTGTCAGATTCTCATGTCCCCCTTTTGAGAATCGATGGCAGACATGGTAGACAAATTCATCCCATAATAACCAAGGTTTTTCATCTTGCAAGGATTGATACCACACATCTGCTTCTCCTTCTAAATATAAGGCATCATACAACACTTTAGATCTGGGGTCAAGCATGGGGTTAAGCTGAAAGAATTTTTCACATTTTTTAAACCATCCCCTAGGGTCTCTGCCATCAAAATGAGGAAAGTCCATTTTTGGCATGGGAAAAGGTAAGAATGGGTTACTGGATTGTCTGTGAGAATTCCCTTCTGCGGTTTGGGGCCAGTGGTAGGTAATATTCTGAAGAGGGGGACCACTGCTGGAATTGTAAGGTGAAGTGGTGGAGGAAAACTGACCGTAACTGTGAAAGGGGTTTGGGGGGCTTGTAGGAAGTGACTGAGTGTGAAACCCTGTTTGTATAGGATTGGTAACTGAAATTGGTTGACTGAAGGAATTACTGTAGTTTGGACAGTGTTGTGGATTGATGTTGCCATACTGGGGAATAGTTGTTGTTGCGGCAATAAGACTAGGATTATATACTGGTGCAGTGATTCCCAAACTACCAATGGAATCTGGGTATGAGGACCACCCTCCCATTGGAGCAGTGTAAGCTGGTGGTTTGGCTGAAGTGCAGTTTGGTGTGGTCATCACAAGAGGTCTAGTGATGTGTTCAGGACTGGATACTCCCGGTGGAGTGGGTAGGTAAGGTGAGTATGGAGAACTGTAGGTAATTTGGTGGTTAATGTGTGATTTTGGAACAAAATTCACAGTGGTGATTGGAACAGAAACAAGACTAGTAGCAGTTCCAAATTGCAGTGGAGGTAGAGGAATTGTTGTGGGTGATGTGGGCAGTTGTGGGGGATGTAGCAGTTGTGGATCTGGAATACTAGTGGATTCTAGATTTACAGGATTGGTATGTACCTCAATAGCTCTTCCCTTCTCCGATTGACGGTTTGCTTCCATGACCTCCATGATTCTCTGCGCTATCTCCTCGTTGAGACTTTGCATTTTCTGGTTCAGTTGAGCAATCTGGACTCCCGTCTCTTCTTTCTGGACTGAAGACTGTTCCAAGCTTTTGTTTATAGTTTCCTGTATCTGATCCATCCTTCCCTCTAGCGCCTTAAGATCCTTCTCATGTTTTTGGACGGACGGTCTAGTAGAGGATTCCGCCATTGATGGCCCAGGTACTGCTCTGATACCAATTTGTCACGTATGTGACGAATGCAAGCAAAACAGAAATGAATAATAGAAAGAAACAACAGAAATGAAAGTATTGAAATTTCAGATAAACTTTTTCATACTCGTTACACTGATCCTTGTGCCTTTTATAGCAGCTCAGCTACTAACAACTTATTCCGGCAATCACGGAAACCTTGCATCAACTAACTAACAATAATAAGTAAAACGATGCGTTCCATGCTTGCTATAGCTAATTAGTGATACGGTGCGTTTAATAAACTGAAACAAGAAGGAGTTATGAAACGATGCGTTTCATGATAGTTTACTTAGCAACGGCTATATTCTCCTTCCTACTCTCCTTCGTGACACCATCATAGCCGGCAAATGAGGCCACCGGCAAAGTCTATCAACGTCAACGTCGTTGGTCGAAAGATCGACGTCGACAATCGAATTCCTCTCCGTAATTATTACAGGATCGCCGATAACCTTCTCAAACAGGTCCAATTCTCTTTACATACATAAATGTGTACGCATATCTGTACTCACAGTTGATATTAGTAATATCTGGCATGTAAATTTTTGCTAACTAATTCTGGAAATTGATTCTATTATCTTTAATTGTACGTTAGAATTTAAGATAACAATCACACATATTTTGATGTAGAACAGAAAAATAAGAACACGTAATATACTCAGCTTTATCAATTTGGCTGGTCCGTCCTGCATGGCTGACGTATTCATTAGATGTCTCATACGCTCTATAATGATTCACACACTAAACAATTGCTTTTATAGTAACTAGAAAACCTGTCGTAGTGGCCATTAGTCGAACCCGCAGACGCATGAGCCAATTCCAATATTGTAGCCAAATTGTTAAACTAGAGCTATTACTTTTAGTGCTTTATTAGGGTTTTTGGGCTTATTGATTACTATATAGGTAACTTCTTCAATGAGTGATTCAAAGTTTTGATTTTTGAACAACTTACAGGCTGAATTCATTCCATCTTTTTTTCCTCTTAAGCAGGCCAGTATTTATAGGGGGGAGAAGAATATTATAGATCTTTATATTATACTTCTAAGATACATGAGGTAATTACTGAACAATGATGTATGATTCTTATTTATACAGAATGTTATGTGCTTATTCTATGTTTTATACTCAGTTTGGTGTCTGAAACTATACCATTCCATCGAGATTACCTGGTTTCCTACCCCAAAGAAAGATCCAATTACAGGAAGGTGAATGCAATTTACAAATCCTTCTAGTCAACCCGCATTGTATGTTCCAGATTCATTTAATTTTGATAGCGTGCTGTTTTCTTTTTGTTGGTGTAGAAATTGTTACTAGTGATAGATGAGCTGGAATCCTTGAAACCCGAATTGCAACGTCAAGTGGATGAAGCCAGCAAAGTTCATGCAGGAACTCAGCAGTATGAATTTGATGGCCCGGAAAGAACTCCATAAGCATCAGAGTCATCTTCTTTGGAGTGGCCTCTTGTCAGTAATAAAGCTTCTTGGAGCTTCCAAAATAAGCGGGTACCAAATCAATTCAACTTAACCTAGTTTAGTTTTTTATTTTTCTTTTTTATTTTTTAATTTTATTTCTTTCTAATATCTCAAATTGTAGAAAGTCTCAAGTATTTTTTAGTCATTATATTGTCATCCAATTTTTTTTTTTAATCTTTTTTATTGACATCCAGGATTCTGTCCTACCTCATAACCTTTTATTTTCTCTCATGCAGTCGGAATCAGGCATTACATCACCTTTATCTTCTTGGAAGCAGGGCAATGACTGTAGTCAAGCATTGCCATCAACTTCGATAGACATGCAACTCCAGAAGCTGTGAGTATTTGCATTAATTGATTGTAGATAATTAGATCTCATTAAAGGTGATTTTTTTTAATTGCCTAACTTAGTTTGTGGATGAATGTTCTTTTGTATTTGTTGCAAAGAAAGTTGCTGAGTGGATGATAAATATAGGTCAATAGGTAAACTTAACATGTTAATAAGTGTAAAAACAATGGCCGAAGACCTCTATGATTGTCCTTGTGCTTTACCTGTTGGTGGAGGTTCTCCTGAATGATTTGGAGTTTGGAGCCCGCCGGTTCCGGACTCCTATCATGTTTCAGCGTTGCTAGGTTTCTATTATAATTAAGTTTTATCAAGTTCAGTACTATATGATTCATCCTTAAAGCTATTCAAATTTCAAACAACATCTTGGATCTCAATAATTTTTATATAGACATTTAGTAAAAGGAATGTAATTCACAAGCGCCTTTTTTAGGTTTTGTCATTGTGCTTGTCCATTCGCAGATCAGTTATGAGAAGTTGTAAGACTGCAACTGTGACTTCTGGTGCTTGTGCTATTTAAGATACTCTCATCCACTTTATTATGATGCATCACTTTTGAAGTGTCTTATAATAGCCAATACAAAATGCTTTCTTGTATTTAGTTCTCTTTATTTGTTGTCTTCCTGTGTCATGTACCTACTCAGAGGATAATTTATGATGTATAAGTAAATTAGGATATTAGAGAATAATTAACAGACCAAGTATTCAGGAATGTTGAAATTATTATAATAAATGGAAAACATTGCCATGTGATCTGAGATTCATTTACTTGGTTATAACCATTCATGTTACAAGGTTCAGAGTCAAAGTTGATGGCGTTGTATAGGTGTATTTTGTTAAACGACCTGTATTAAGGTGTGCCAATTAGGGGAAATTTGACGTGATAACAATTAATCCTTTAATAACCTCACCTGTTTCATGGATTATTGTGTCATTAATTGCATATAAGTACTCACATAGTGTTAAGCTTAACCCTAATGAGCTTGACAGATCCAAATTAATTTGGGTTAATAATTGAAGCAGTTGGATAAAATAATATGAACCAGTAGGCAAAAACAGCAAATATTTGAAGAACAATTGATGCAACAGTGTACTAGACTAAGAACAAGTATGAAACATTGTAGAACCAACGAATAGTAGGTAAAATTTGGAAACTTGAAGAAAAAGAAAACTAGAGAGTTTCACATATTCTTACATTTGACAATGTCCATGCATTTCATTTTTTCTTGATATATACTCCCTCCTTTCTATTATATATGACGTTTAAGACATAATTACATATATTAAGAAGTCTCATTAATACCCATGCACTAATTAATTACTCCTCTTCTCTCTCTCAATTACTCCATCTTGATGAAATTTTTTAGGGCAAAATAGGAAATGGTTAGATTTTTTCTCTTAGATATATGTAATACGTCTTATATTATGGAAATTTTTTATATTCTAAAACGACATATATAATGGAAAGGAGGGAATAATAATTATAGGACTAATGCTAAAGTGCACCACCAGTGAGAACCATGCTAAGGTTAGCCTAACCACCTTGCATCCCATGTGAACTAAGGTAATTTCTATTTAAGTATTTATTTACTAGAATGGCCCATCCCTTACACATACAATATGCATTAGGGGTATATATGAACCTTAAATCACAAATACACACACGCACACATTTCTTTGCTATTTATTGCTGTAAAGCATAAACACGTGTTGTTCAAAATATTTGTAAAATGGACAGATCTGTTAGTTTACCACTTCCAAAGAAGGAGACATTGTGTAGACACTCTTTTCTTGGCCCAACTGGTCTTCGAGGTCAATGGCTGGGACCTACTGCAGAGACAAAGGTGAACTCGTTGTGTGGCACTTGATTTGCATTCAATTTAGTTTGTATGACTTTTATCTTTAACAAAATCAATTTCCATGAAGTTTAAAATTTTAGTGCTTGATACAGGTTCACTATCCAACCTATACCGACTTGACTTCAAATGAAAATTCAAGGTCAGTGCACTAAAAAATCTCAAATAATTTTGGCCTGCAAAGTTGTACTTCTATATTTTTATCTTGTTTCATGTTCTTAATAAATACATGTATCTGATGTATTCTACATTACCAATATGTCTAGAATTTGCCTTTTTATTGTGCCAATTTTCTTTTGGAAACGTGTAACATGTCCTATCTATTGTGACCTATGGTTATAGTCCGAATCAGACTGGCCACTATGACCATGAAGCTCTAAAAGATGGTGATTCTACAGTGAATGGATCTACTGCCATGGCATCAGTGCTCTCTCTTGATGATGGTAGATGGTTAAGTCCTGCTGAGAACCCGTGTCCTCCATTGAATAATGAAGCAAGGACTGACCATTTTCCATTAGGCATCATCAGGCAACCTTCCCCTCCACCTGTTCTTGCTCAAGTGCAACCAGAATGTATTCCAATTCCTCCATCAAGAGTTGCAGACCCAAGACCTGGACCTGTAAAACAATTTCACGATGGGACGTCTAGTTCTAATTCATATCAGCATTTACATATTGTAAGTCACCCATTCTGACGCTACAGATATAAATCTCTGGATGTCCCCCCTCATTTCCTTGGAATTTTTTGGTACTGTCAACAATTCACTGTTTTACTTTTCAATTGTGTTGCCTATGTGCTGTAAAGATAATTGGACACTGTTTTTTTGTAACCTATTTTCAGCCAGTTAAGATGATGGAAGATTTTTTGAGGTTGGCACAAGAAAATACTGCAAGAAATCTAGAAACATGTGGTGTACTTGCTGGTTCACTGGTACAGTGCGCAACTCTTTTTCTTTTGTTATCCTTTTTAGTAAAAAGAAAAATGACTAAACTATAGCAAGCATCTTATATGCGTGGTTTCTAATATGTCTTCTATATTCTCTGTGTAGAAAAACAAGGTGTTTCACATTACTACACTTATAATACCAAAGCAAGAGTCAACTTCTGACTCGGTAAGATAGTCACTTTGTAGAATATAAAGCTGCGAAATTCTGTTATCTTTTCAAGGTTTAATGCGATGTCAAGTTTGTTTTCTCCCTAAGTCTTTAATCTGATGCATTTCAGTTTGTTCATATTTTTTGGCACTATCAACTTTGAAGAAATGATTAAGAAACCTCGAGAAGTTTATTTCTTATAGGGATTCTTAGCTTTTGTGATACGTTGTCCATACTCCAGAGCGATTCCTTTTTCCATTTGCATAGATTTGCTTTTGCAATTAATTTAAATGAAAACAACAATTTTCAGTTCTCAAATTCCCTTTCCTTTCCCTTTCAAGTTGAACAAAGGAGGCTGTCTAAGGTCTTCTTCAGCTCTGGAGCATTGTCTCTAGACAGTTAATGACCTCTCTACAGTTTGTTCCTTCGCCAGTTTAGTTTGTAGGAAATTTAAAAGGATGACTGTATAATTGAAAGGTTGAATACATGAAATGCTCGTTTTGTTTGCAGCCATTACAGTGTATCAAGGATATAAGTTTCATTTTTAATGAGTGATGATTAGATGTTGATGAGCATCAATTTGATTTCCATTCTCTGGTTTAATTGTGTTGCAGATTGATTCACAAGGACTACTGTTTGTTTGTTTGGTATTTTTGATGCTTACATTTTATTGAAGCAGTTTTTTCCCTTTCCTTTTAATGTTCAGTGTCAGACGTTGAATGAAGAAGAAATTTTTGAGGTTCAAGACAAATTTTCTCTTTTTCCTCTTGGTTGGATTCACGTAAGTAACAGAAGAGCTTGCTGATGCATTTGGTTGCTTTCTTATATTTTGCTTTTTGAGTTTGCAAATTAGATTCAAGAAGGCCCATTTATTATCCTTTTACTCTATTGCTTGACTAAAACTGTACCACAAAACGCTGCACAGATCTTCACTAAGAATAATTTTATCACCCTCTCTCTTTTCTTTGTTTTTGTTACTGCTCTTCACTTATATTTATCACCAAACCATCTGATATAGGATTTTTTTTCTGGAGATATGTTGTTAGGGAACTTTCTTTAATTATAATGGCTTAGTGATTGACCTTGTTATTGTGTTCAGAGCAAAGATTGGCCTTATTATTGATTTTTTCGTCTTTACCTAATTAACACATACGTATATAAGAACAAGCAGTGGCGAAGCCACGTTGATGGATGTGGGGTCAATTGACCCCACTGAATTTTTTATTTTGTTTTATAATATATGATAAAATTTAAAAATTTTAAATGTTATATACAAATTGACACCACTGAAAATTTATAAAATTTCTAATATATGGGGTCAAATTAAAAATTTATAATTTTCTCACTCAAATCTCAATCTCATATTATACTTACCTCCTCTATATATCATATATGTATATTCATATAATCTTCTTAAACTAATTAATAATTAATTTTATATTATTTTTTGAAGAAATTAATTATTTAGAAATAGTTTGTCTTTAGAAAAATTTATTAGGAGTCAATAGGATATATGTATACATGCATATAAATATATATAAAGTTAACAATTATTATATTATTATTTTAATCAAATATATATTTTATGAATATAACTTGAAAGTATAAAATTATTCAAAAAATTTGGCTTGAGGGCGCTGCCCCGAAACCCCCACAAAATTATTTATAGCCGCAATAAATTTTTGACCCCACTGAACCTAAAGTCTAGCTTCGCCACTGAGAACAAGTGCTTACTTTTCAGTTATGATTAACAAACCCTTTGTCAGTGCGCTTATGTTGACTTTATCCTATTCAATTTGCTACCTTGGAGGAGTTTGAGTTCATATGTCAATTAGTCTTATGTATTGTTGTTTGATCTAATTATATGACTTGAGATACCTGTATAAGAAAATGGGGAACCGGATAGATTGAAAATTCTCTAGACAGTGTTCTTGAAAAGTTAATTCAGTGTCCAAAATTACTTATACTAGATAGTTTTTGCATAATGCAGATATTATTTAGAATTAAACTTCCATACATTGTCGGTGTATACACGAGCGGTGTTAAGATCATTACACCTTATTTATAAAGTATCTATGTTAGATAAAATTATCCTAATTTTAATGATGTGTCATGATCGTAACCCCGCTAGTGTGTATACTGTTAGTGTATCAAATTTTTACTCTAATAAAGTATTGGATTTCATTCTCTATTGTGTCATTGCAACTCACAGATTCTTATATTGATTTTCAGACTCACCCATCGCAAACTTGTTTTATATCATTGGTTGATCTGCACACCCATTACTCATATCAGGTAATGCTCATAATATTTTATATATTTATTTATTGACTTCATCTATGCAATTGTATATGTTTCTTAAATGTTTAGAAGATCTGATATTCTTTTATTTATGTAGTGATCTAGGTAATAATATGGGTAGTGTACATGTAAAACCGATAGGCTTTTGATAGATCATGTACCCATTTAGTGTTGTGGATAAAGAGATATGTCTTCAACCTCTTTTTTTTGTCAGAATTTTGAAAATTTTGAATTTCTAAATTCATCTTCGTCGTACTCTTGAAGCCAGAAAATCTTAGCTACTAGGGTGGTTTTTGTCACAAACTCCTTCGTCGTACTCTTGAAGCCAGAAAATCTTAGCTACTAGGGTGGTTTTTGTCACAAACTCCTTCGTCGTACTCTTGAAGCCAGAAAATCTTAGCTACTAGGGTGGTTTTTGTCACAAACTCCCCCACCCCCCAAAAAAAAAAAAAATGAACACACACAAATAAAATAAAATTTATGGCTTTTGAAATGTTGGCACATAATCAACTTGCCACCTGGAAATTTCTGCTATTTTGAATTTCTTTATTTGAAGGAAGTGTTTAGAGATAATCTCACAAATACACTTTCCCATTCATCCACTGAAAGAACCTATTTGAATGCATAGCTTTATAAATCAGTCTGGTCCTGTTAATGGTGTCCGACCACCAACCTAGGCAGGGAAAGTTGGTTCATAGCTTTATGGCGTTGGGCTGGTTGATCCATTGTCGGTCAATCTTTTCAATGTGCTCTCGCAGGTGGTTCTGCATATACGCAAGGATGTGTTTTGTATGCATAATGTTATTAACACATGCCATTTTTTATTTTTTTTTGCAGTCCTCGTGGTATATTTCAGCTGTCTGATCCTAGGGGGGTTACTGCAATTCGGAACTGTCAGCAGCGTGGTTTTCATCCTCACGAGGAGCCTGAGGATGGGAGCCCTATTTATGAGCATTGATCTCATGTTTTTATGAACCATAATTTACAATGCGACGTTGTAGATCTTCGGTGACTGTTTGTGAGTACGTAACTTTTGTAAGCTATTTATTTATAGAAACTATTGTTTTGATCAGAACATATAGTCCATAGATCGATTCTAATTTGTTCTCTGCTGATAACAGCTATAGTTTAAATTCCTTTCAAACTCCAAAATTAGTACGAATTCATTTAGTTTAAGCCAATACAATTATAAATATTATATACTATTTAAGAAGTATGAATTATGTAAATTTTAAATTTAAAAATATTTTAAATTGGTTATTAAAAAGTTAATATTAATCTTATAATTCAGAACAAAATATATTGCATAATTTAGAGTGTAACTAAATATTACTCCATGCATTCAACAGAAAATACCTATTTGCCTAATTTCTTTTTCCCAAAAAAAAAAAAAAGGTTTTGTTTTTATTTTTATTTTTATTTTTTATGTTAGTATAAATAATGTAATAATAAATTATGATGTCGATAAATTAGGATAGATATTAAATTAAACAATATTCTTAAAATCTATAAAATTTACAAATGAGAAATTTATTTATTTATTTATATATTTATTTTTTTGTGATCGTGAGCAGTGTAAAATATGTTTTAAAACTCCAAATTTGAATCACCTATCACTATCATTACTTGAGCAATAATACTATTATGGCTAACAAATACTATTATTGCTCAAGAGTATTATTACACTTACAAATAATTTTTATAAAAATTAGTTTATAAAATAATGTGTTAAAGTTTAATTTATAGATGAGTGGGTCCAATAATTACCTTGGCTGTGTAATGTTATGATTAGCGTTTTTATTTTAATTAACTAATGAAGTTAATCTTCAAAACAGTAAAATGTTGAATGAATTTTACATTAATGCTCTTTTCTTCTTTATGTTCACCATTAGTTGTACTCCATTCCAAATGTAAAAAGTAAAATATAAACGGCAAACAATTTGGGCAGGCATTCACCAAAATGATCATGAAAATAATGATGCTGCACGCACCAACCCGACGCAATTAATTTGTTGTATACATCTTTGTTCGATGTTGCTTACTCCTAAATTTATTAAGTGTTTTAGTCTGTAGTGATAAATATAATAAAATTGCAAGCGATGTATGATTTAAAATTTTAAAATTTTTATTGTAGAAGACCTGAGAGTAACATGCAATCTAAGCTCAGACTAAAAGTGGTCATACATTGGTTGGAAATCATTTTTTTTTTATAAAAAAAAGGAACAAGAAAAAGAAAAAGAAAAAGAAAAAGAAAAAACTTGGTAGAATCATATGTTGGCATGCCACTCAAAGTTGCCATTTTTTTTGTCTTCAACAAGAATAATATGTATGAATAAAATTAACAAGTTGGGCCTTCCTATTTGCTCATATGATTTCAAAGTATCTATTTAATCACAAAGAACTACCAAGAAAAAAATATGGTTCTAATCACAAAGAGAGCTGAATGAAGAATTTCATGAAACGAAAAGGGGAGGGGAGGGGGGAAGGGTTGGTACCAAAAGGAAGACTTCTTCAAGAGAGAGAAATTTGAGACTAACTTACAATGGAGATATGGAGTTGAAGGAAAAACTATGCTTAATCAGCTAAAGTACCAAGATATCAGCTATTACTTCATTGACCAAAGAATTAAGTATCCGACCCTCAATCTCAACTCCCAGTTCAAATGCTTCAACATCAAAATCCAGCCATTTCCCACATTGGCTGCTCATATCTTTGTCTACCATCTCATCTACCATGCAATCCCCCATAGATTCCCACCCTGAAATCTCTTTGTAAACTTCTTCTGCCAACCATTCCTTTCGTCTCACCATTGACAATCCTTTTTCCCATGCTCTATATCCTCCACCCACATACTGCCGGTATCTCAAGTCCAGGCATTCACCCATGCAATCAAATAATACCTTTCGCTGCAGCTCAGGCTCATCTTCATGACTTTCAAGCTGATCTAAAAGACGAGGGTTTATGATCTCACGTGTCCGCCCACAAGCAAAATCCTTAAACATCATCTCAGTGTTGCACATTATTTTCTTTACGTATTCGAGCTCCCACTTGGTTGATCCCAGAGAATCTGTAACAGCTAAGGTTACATTCTTTCTAGCCGTAATTCTGGTAGAGGATGAAGAAGCTGAGTCTGATAATTCTGTATCAGCTTCCATCATATGGAACTTCTTTGAAGACCTCATATCATCAAATATGTCTTGGGCTTGGACAGATGAACAATTCTTATTACCTAAAATTTACACAGATAATTAATTTCATGTTTGACTGATGGTATTTTTTGAGGCAAATAAACGTAAATTATAACATTTGTGCAACGCTCTTACCTTCTGTACTATTACTATCTGCAGTATATGAAGAATTGCAACTTTCAGTGAAAACAGATGGTTCAAGAATAGAGATGGGACTTGGATGTCGACAGTCAAGCGAGTTCCTGACTTCACTGTCATTGCTAACACAATTGTACATTTCTTCCACCCCCTGAAAAGGATACAGAATATCAAGTTAAGAAGCACAAGGAAACATATACTAAAAAGTGCATCCTGATTATTGTTTTATAAATGCCAAACCGAAAAGTGTACAGCCACAATGATGGAACTCTACTAATGTTTAAGGGCATGCATGCGAGACGGGAGCGTTCAACGTCTGCTATATGGTGTAAACATAACTGAGACTTCCAAATGTCTGTTGTTTGGCTGGACTTACGACATTAATATCAAGAGCTGAAAGAAATTACAAATTTATAGACTAATGCAATTGAAAGGGGACTTTGTTTTCAGTATCCAGAAAAGCCAAAAATTAAAATTGTCTACTCAATGACAAGGGAAATACTACAAGTAATTTTAGGTAACATCTACTAATTAAAAAATATAAATATTTAGGTCATATTCATAAAAGTTGGAAACTTCTGGGGCACAACAAATTCTCCATAACAAGAGGCCTGAGAGCATAAAAGGTCTCAGTAAATCTAAAAGAGGGAAAAGAAATTCCCAGCTGAGATTAATAATACATAACAAGAATAAGCATACAAGACATACCTGAAGCTTATGTTTCCTAATGAGTCCATCATAATTAGTGGAAGAAAATACAGATCCCCATTGGTTATCCAAGTTATCTGTATGAGACCCCTTTTTGTTCTCTTTAGCATGTAATTCTGGTGAGGTTGTTACTGCTTCGAGATTATTTGCTAAATCCTGAAATTTTGAAGCAGAACTACCAACTGCCCTTGCTTTATTGTGTGAAGACTCCACCCCAAGTGTTAATTCCCTAATCTTTTGCTCTAACAGAGTACTTAAAGCATCACCTCCTATCACATTACGTCCCATTGAAGATAACCTCGAACCACCAGAATTGAACAGCACCTTTTTATCTTGAAAATCTGCACAAAAAGCATTATTGTTCTCTATGACCTCTCTAGAGGTCTCAGGAGCAGAAACCAATCGTGCCATTGGAGCTGTAAATGTAAAAGAAACAACATCCATCCCATTCCTTTTGCTATCTTCAGCCCAACTAAATTGTCTGTCGATCAGTCCATTAGATTGAATTGCCTTACCATTTTTATCAATGTTACTAACAATCTGGTTTTTCTGAAAGTGAAAATCCCCATCTATGCATCGTTTTTTCCTGGTAACAGATGCTGTACTAGAATAAAAGGCTTCCTTTCCATCATCAGTTACCTCGAACCCCAGCTTTCGGGAACCAACTTTGGCGTTACCAGAATTTTTACTTGAGTTTCTCTGTCGCCCAAGGGAATAATCTCCAGACAGCACTTTTTTACCTTGTGCATTAGTAGAAGGCAAGGACTTTGCAGGTACCTTTCCTCTTTCGGCTAAGCAATTTTGTTTTTGATTATTCTGCCTAAGCACACTGGGAGCGGTGTTTGTAGAAGGTTTCTTATGTGAACTCCTTTGCGTACTTTGTTGGCTTTTGTAGGGCTGGCTTGACATAAATTTACTCTGATCTTTCTGGCCAAATGAACTTTTGCTACCATTCGGGGTCAGACCTTCTCTTTTCTGGACATTTACCTTTGCTTGGACTGCAAGAGAAATGGACTTTCCCTTGTTCTTTAAGCCAACAGAACCTTCTCCTAAATCAGAAGACACACTAAATGACATAGTGTCTAATGATCCATTCCAACTCTTATTCATAGATTGCTCCTTAATATGCTTAGCAGCAATGGATTCAGCTGGTTTCCGAGAAGTTTCAGCAGGCTTTGATGATTTTTTAGCAGCTTCAACTTTCTCTTTCAAATCTCTAACTTTCAAGGGGACTGAAGACCCAACCAGGGGCATTTTTGCTTTTGTACTAAACTGTTGTCCTGACTCGATAATTTTAGCAGCTGCTTCCATGATGTGAACTGCATTCTTAGATGAAACAAATCCAGTGCTTTTAATAGGAGACAAAAGCTTATGTTGGGTGATTGGAATAGATTTAGATGATTTGGGAGGCAAAATTTCAGTCTGAAACTTCTCAATTGGCCTGCTTATAACCTTCTGAGGCTTTGGTTCTATGTTATTCCTAACAGGGACCTCTGCCTTATTAAGAAGATTTCCAGAAAATGTGATTTGGTGGTCCTGACGAAATTCAGGGTTTTTCTTACGGTAATGAGCATCTCGAAGAGATTGGGAACCGAAAAATGGGGTAGAGTAAGACTCTGAAAAGTTCGATGTTGGCAAGGAATCCAATCCCATAAGCTTGGCAACTACTCCAGGGGCCTTACTTCCACCAATTTCTTCATCTGTTATTGACGAAGCACAACTATAATCACTACTTCCTTTCATACTAGACCCAGCTTGACTGTCATCCTGATCCATCTGGAGGAATAGGGGAAATAAATAATTTTAGAGAAAGAAAAACTAAAGGCTCTATAAAATATATATCACTCAACTAAAACAAGAAATACGCTAACATAAACAATAAAGATCTACTGAGTGACCATGTTCTCACCAGATGTAACCGTGTCATTGGAAGATTTCCATCATTTCTCTTTTTCTGCTTTGATTGCTCTATATAAATGACACAAGAAAATGATAATTAGAAACCAGAAGAGAACAGGAGCACCAAAAACAATAACCAGACCTCGCCATAAGCAAGTCATGTAAATGTCATTAACATACCCAAAAAAAAAAACAAAGCTTATGCTAGTGGATCTTAAATTTACCTGGTAAATCAGAGTTATTAGAGAACAACTTTTTCCGAGATTTTGCATTCCAATCAAAAAGATGTAGGAATCCACCAACATAACCTCCTCCACCCTTTGAACCTTGCCTCTCGACCCCCATATTTTACGTGCAGATAGTGAAGCAACTTCAAAGTTCATGAATGAAGGAATCAACTGCCTAGACAAGTATTATCCAGCAATCAAAATCCATGCGCTGCACAATTAATAACAAATGAGATGATAGGATGAAGATAATCTGTCATGTCCATTACATTTCTTAACCAAACTTTTCTCTTTTGGTATCCTTGTATCTATGATCTGTCGCAATCTTCTTGATTTCTTTCCTCAAAAGACCCCAATTTTTAAACTTCTACCCCTACCTCTGCCTATAATAAACTACAGATCTTTTAAGAAATACCTCACAATTAGAATACACTAGAACTATACGCAGATGAGATCCATAAAATCATTTGGGCATCATAAGACTCAATCACTACTAGTCATTAGTGTCATACTTAATTACCTAGATGTAATGCAGAAAAAAGAAAAGGATGAAGTTGATCCCCCATATGGCTGCTAGAAAGCTAAGGAAGCACCATAACACTAATTGCATCAAATCTAACATTTGAGAAATGGTCTCAGAATAATATATACAAATATCGTGTACAGGATTCAAACAAAATGACATCTTTTTTTTAGCTTCATTGTCATAACTCATACAAATATACATACCCCCGTTTCTACATTTCTTATAAAATTCCCAACAACCAACTGAAGCACTAAAGACCAATCTCAAAAGCAACAACCAGCATAACTAATCAAAAACAGTAACTTACATTTGACTTATAAACTTCCAAAACAAAAAACCATTTAACTCACAATTACAGATCACACAAGCTCAACAAACTAAAACCCTAATCTAAAAGTTCGTCAAAGATCAAAACAAAAGCCCAAATGCAGAAAAACTTACATGAACAACAAGCGAGCAATATCTACAACTGGGTCCTCCTTCATCTTTTCTCTGTTCTTCACTTGCAAAAAAGCTTCTGGGGCTTAAAATTATAAATAAACAGATACATACAAAATTTAAAGAATTCTATATTGAGGAGATTTGAGGAGAGAGAGATAACATTGAGAAGGGATGGAAAGTGTGTTTGGGTCAGAGGAAGAGAGAGAGAGAGTGTGAAGAGTGTTGAGTGGTGGATATGTTGAAGCATTAAATGGAGACCGGAAGAGATTGGAATTAGAAAAATTGAATATATTTTAGTCTTTCTATAAAATTGTTGTTGAAAAATAAATAATCACAAAAGGTTAAAAGTTTATAACGTCTCTTTGTAGAGAGGGAGAGATTTCAAATTCCTATTGGGGTCCATTGGTGTAGCTATATTATGCGTCGCGGTGTAATGTAAAAGAGTGTGGGCGCTTGGTATCATAAACGGCTGCGATTGGCTGTAACGTTGATTTGTCCAACACCATCATGTACGGTAGAGATGATATTAATACTACATCATTTTCAAAATGAGAATAAATATAAGTACACAAGTACTAATCACAAGAATTAATCATAAAATTGATCTTGATCATTAAAAAATGAGATTTTACAATAAAATTCGTGTTATGTCCTATTTTTTAATAATTAAAATAGATGTAGTAATTGAATATTGTGTATATAGACTTGTCCTTTTCGAAATAAATGTGACTTTGACTTTTTCAAAAATGGTAAGAGAATGTAAAATTTAAATTTATTAAGGTATTTTTTTGAATATTATTTATTAAGTTATTCTTGCTAATGATTTAGAATTTTATTTATAATTATTTATTTATTATAATTAATATCTACAATGTCTTTCCTTCCTCACATTCTATCACTTCCAAGTTATCTCCATCTTCTTTCCTACTTTTCTTCCCACTTAGCTTTCTTATTTATATTTTCAATATAGATATTGATCGGACGTTTTATATATTCTACTTTTAAATATAAAAATATTATTTCGTTAAAAGGTTTCTATACTTATTATTTTTCAATGTATTTGTTTGATGTTGAAAGAGGATCCTAAAACTGGACCGAATTTTTATTTTAGAATTCTTATGTTGATAATTTTATAATAATAATGTGAAGGTAAAGAGTGTGATATTAAAATTTATATCGGGATAGTATTGACAAAAAATTGAGATAGAAAAGGTTAGGGAAAGAAAGTATGATTATTTAAGTAATACATTGAACAACCAACATCTGGGCCGGTTTCATTATTTTATTTGATACGGATCGAGTATACAAGTGGGCCGCTTGCACTTTATTCGAACGACCAACTTATGGATCATAGATTCATAAAGCTTGTTTTTGTTTATGGATAAAATATAATTTGCACTAATCTCACCCTTTGAAGTTTACTTTTCACGGGAAAAAAATAAGCAAATTCAAACAAAAACCATTCTAGACATGTTTATAGTCTACTTAAGTATTTATTTATTTATTTTTACGGCCCTCAACAAAGACTTACACGAAAATATATTAAACATATTAAGTTTCCACATCGTTTGCAATTCATATAAAAAGAATTGATATTTCTACAGATGAAATGTAAGTTCTTTCGTACCAGTGTGAACCCTCCTTAGTACTTGCCAATGTGTTTAGAAAATTGGACCGGCGGTCCAATCGGAATCAGTCGATTTTTCAATCCAGTTCGTCCAAAAAATCGATTTGATAGTGACCCGGTCAAAAATTGATTGACCAACCGGTTCAACTTGTAAAATCAGTGGTTCAACCGGTAAAATCGGTTAGTTAACTCGGTTTTCAGGTTTTTTTTTTTTTTTTACAAAAATATTTTTACTAATATTATAACATTATTTTACTATATTTTACCTTATAAAAAATTAGATATTTTAAAATTATATTAATTATTAATAATATTTTTTTTATGTGTTTATGACGTCTCTGGTTCAATAACAGTTCGACCACTAGTTAGACGAGTGACTCATCCACCCGGTAATTTTTTCGATTTGATGACCAGTTCGATTTTTTAAATATTGGTACTTGCTCCTCATGTGAAAAAGATGTAACATTTTTATTCTGTGAAAATATCAACTTCCTTGATGTATAGAGACTATTAATTTGTTCCAACACAAGAAAGAGCCAAATATGTCAACATGTGGTGCTATTAACAACGGAGATTTTACTGAGGAAAAAGTACTGTATGTCTTATTATTCTAATACAATGGTTACATCTGACTACTTATAGAGATTTTTCATAATAAGAACCCATGTGGACCAATTACAGGAGTAGGTTGTTATAAAATGAAATGTGATGTGCCACATAAAACTGTCACTATTAACCACTAAGATGTGGTCAGGTTGGCATGTGAATTCTCTCTAGATTGAGCCTGATTGTATCTTATTATTCTCCCCACAAATTTGGGATCCGTAAGGATTGTGGAGGCCTAATTTGGAGAGAATAGACCGATGGGAATGCCTGCCCAAGGCTTTGGTAAAAACATCTGTTAGTTGGTGAGTGCTAGGCACAAATTTAGGAAGAATAAGACCTTGTCCCGAACAAAGTGACAATCAACTTCAATGTGTTTGGTGCGAGCATGTAGAACTTGGTTAGAAGCCAAAGAAATGGTAGACAAGTTGTCAACACGAAGGTAGATGGGAAGAGAAACTGATAAGCCTAAATTAGTGAGAAGACTTTTCAACCAAACCAATTCACAGGTAGCAGCAGCAACAGACGTGTACTCTGCCTCAGCAACTTACCACTTTTTATTTCTTGGCACCCCATGAAATCAAAGCTTCACCTTAAAACATGCAATTACTAGAAATGAATTTTCTGCCTCCTGTCTCACCAGCCCAATCACCATCAGCGTAAGCTGATAGTTGCACGGAATTATGAGCAAGAAAAAATAATCCTTGTCCTACTGTGTATCTTGAAACTCTGGTTGCTGCTCTGAGATGATCAAAGGTAGGAGCTTGAAGTAAATGACTCACTGGTTAACAGTAAAGCTGATATCCGGTCGGGACAGTTAAATACTGAAGTTTACCAATTAAGCATCAACAAGCTGAAACATCAGACAACACAACACTGGTTGAGTCATGTAATTTAGTATATTGCTCCATTGGTATAGAGAAAGGTTTAGATGCAGAGAGATCAAAGTCATCTAGAAGGTCTAAAACATATTTCCTCTGATGAACAAATAGTATCCCTTGAGAAGTTCAAGAAAATTCCGAACCCAGGTACTATTTAAGCTGATCCAAACCTTTCATACTAAAACTGGTATCCAACAGATATTTCAACTCCAGAATTTTAGCATGATTAGAACCTGTAACCAATATGTCATCAACGTAGATAACAACTAAAGTAGTACTTAGAAACAAAAAGAGAATAATCAGCTTTGGATCGAGTGTAACCAGTTGCAAGTAAAGAGGCTGTCAACTTAGCAAACGACTGCCTTGATGCTTGTTTGAGACCATACAGAGATTTTTGCAATTTAAAAACAAGAGAAGATTGCTTGAGTTGGGTACATCCAAGAGGAGGATTCATATAGATTTCTTCATTAAGGTCACCATGCAAGAAGGCATTATTCACATCTATTTGGTGAATGGGCCACGCTCTAACTGGAGCAAGAGTTAGAATTGATCTAATGGTTACCATTTTAGCTAGCTACAGAAGCAAAGGTCTCTATGTAATCTATTCCTTCAACTTGAGTTTAACCTTTAGCCACTAACCTAACCTTATATCTTTTTATAGAGTCAACTGCATTATATTTAATTCTATAAACCCATTTACAACCAATAAAAACCTTGTTGGCAGGAAGTTTGGTAACAAGCCAAGTATGATTAACCTCTAAAGCAGTCAATTCTTTATTCATGACTTTCACCCATAAATGATCTTTAGCAGCTTGTGAGTATGATGTAGGTTCTGCGACAGCAGATAAGTTGCTAACAAAATGCTAGTGGGTGGGGGCAAAAGAATCATAAGACAAATACGAAGAAAAAAGATATTTAGAAAAGAAATGAGAAGATACAGATTTAGGTAAGGAAGGAAAATCATAGTCTTTATGCCAGTGGGGTAATTATTTAGTTCTAAAAGAAACTCTAGCAGGAACAAGTTGCTGTAGAGGTGAAGAAAGAGATGGAGATGGAATAGAAGAGCTTATGGGATTGGAAGAGGAAACAGGTGAGGAATGAGAAGAAATAGTAGAGCTCAATGGGGATAACTCAATGTATCTAGAGTAATTAGATGATTGTGCATGAGATAATTGGGAAGCAGGCAATGAAGTGTGAATAATCATAGTGTATAGAAGTGGAAAAAGGAGTGTGAGAAGCATTCTCAGTATGGTAAGGAAACACATGTTCATGGAATACAACATGTTTAGAGGTAAAAACTTGTTTGGTGTCAAGATTTAGCAATTTATATCCCTTTTATGTGATAGGATAGCCAAGGAAAAAAACATCTAGTTGTTCCAGGAGCAAATTTATCAAGAGAATGGTGGGATGCAAAACATAAATAACCAAAAGCCTTTAAATGTGAATAATGAGGTGAATAATGAAATAAAAACTCATAAGGAGTTTTGAATTGTAAAGAATAAATAGGAATCTTTTTTAACAAATATGTGGCTGTAAGGATACAATCCCCCCAGAAAGAAATGGGTAAGTTTGCCTGAAATCTCAATGCTCTAGACATGTTAAAAATGGTTTTGTGTTTCCTTTCAACCACGCCATTTTGTTATGGTGTGTGGGGACATGAAGTATGATGGATAATGCCAAGTTTACAAAGGACAGTGTTCAAAAACTTGTTAATTAAGTACCATTATCACTACGAAGTATTTTGACAACCTTATGAAACTGTGTTTTAGCAGATAAATAAAATTATGAAGAATTGTAAAAACATGCTACTTAGTAGAAATGAGAAATGTCCAAACAGCCTTAGAAAAATCATCTACAATTGTAAGAAAATATATATCTACAGCTATTTCTAATAGTAATCCTATAAAGACCCCACAAATCACAGTATATCAATTCAACCAAATCTGAAGTACTAGTACTAGAAGGAAATGGTAAACAAGTTTATTTAGCCAATGGACAGATACAACATGATTCACAGTGTGCTTCTGGTAAAGAAGTAACAACTGGTATCTTATTCAAAATAGCATAAGGGACATGACCAAGCCTTTGATGCAACAAGGCTTTGGTAGGTGCAGCAGCAAGTAATGGAAAAGAAAAATGATATAAGTCATTCGCCAATTCACCATTTGCCAGAGGTTGCATCTGATGAAAGTCCTAGACAATACAACATGTGGAATTAAACACAATGTGCAAAGCATTATGAGATTTTAACCTGCTAACTGAGAGTACATTACAATGAAATTTAGGAATATAGAGTACTTTGTTAATAATAATAGAAGGATTGAGATGGACAAATCCTATATAAGTAACTTTCACATTGGCACCATTAGGTATATTCACAAAAATAGGAGTAGAAAGGGAAATGATAGAATGTAACAAATTCTTATTACATGTCATGCGATCAGTTGCCCTTGTGTAAACAGTCCAAGCATTTATATTGGCATTTGAAAAGGAAACAAATGACGTGGCCATACCTGCCATCATATGATCCTCAGGATTGTCAAGTGGAACATCTGTGTCATTACCTTTTCCCATCATAGAGAACAATTGGTCCATTTTCATCTGTAGTTTGGCAATAAGATCTTGAACTACTGAAGAGTCTTCTTCAACCTTTGTAACGTGCATTGCCTGACATTGCATTGTGGAACTGCACTCTGTTGTTGTTATAGTAAATTTGGGCTTATAACCAGAATTATTTTTCTTGTAGAAATTAGTAGGAGCAAGACTCTTTCCTTCATTATATTTGGCAGCTGGATGGCCAGGTGGATATGTAACCATTGAGTTTATAACACTCTTTTTTTATATGACCTTCCTTGTGATAATAGGTGCAGAGAATATCCCTTTTGAGAATTGGATGATACCTAGGGACATGAATTTTCAGAATTATAGCTGTGGACTGCATAAGCATGAAGATTATCATTTCCAAAATTGATGGTAGGCATGAATGAATGTTGGTTAGCAAAAGGTAAGAAATGAGAAGTATTCCCTTCAACTGAGGAACCAAGTGACATTTTTTGTTTTCCAGAAGCTATTAAGGCAGTGCTATTTGCAGAGTTAGGCACTTAGCCTTGTCTTTACCTTTCACCCTGTCAGATTAAGGCAAAAACCTATATGACAGTAGTGAGAGAACTCATCATCAATAATTGTCCTCGAGCAGTAGCATAGCTCTCATCTAGCCCAGCTAAGAATTGTGCTAATTTTCTTCTATGTTCCTGTTCATCAAGTATCCTTGAGGCTGCACATGTACACATTGGAGGTGTTTGTAGGGCCAAATTCTCATCCCATATGCCCTTCATTTTGTGGTAGTAAAAGTTGACTGATGTTGTTCCTTGTTCCAAGGTATGCAAGTCTCGTAATAATTGATATATCTTATGTCCATCTACAGTCAGAAAACCTCTCTCTCAATTCAACCCAAAATGATTGGGCTATGTGAACAAAATTCATACTACTGCTAATCTCATCATAAACACAGTTCAAAATCCAAGATGTTACCATATCATTCACAAGTTCCCATTGAGGAAAAATAGGAGAATTGTTCCATTGAAAATTATCATTTTATTCTTAATTAGCAATTAGTGTAATTTGCATAGAGAGGCCAAGGATTATATATAGTTCTCTGATCCAGTGAGTTTCTTTGAGATTAATTGCATACCTGGTTGATCATTGTTGTGCAGATATAGGATTTGCATTAATTGAAATGATGAGTTGATCAAAAGTTGGTTGTTCTGTAACATCATTCTAATCTGGAACATGATTGCGCACAGCGACAATTGATTAAGCAAGTCACCTTGTAAACTATGAGACGTAGATGCGCCTTACTCCATAGATTTGTAGGATTCGTCATTGTTGTAACTGAAGTAGCTAAATGCAGATTTGATGAAAATTAAAGCAAAAATATTGAAGAAAATGAATCTTTGTCAGCTAGACTGAAAACAAGCAAGTGAGAAGGACAGATCTAAATATTTTTTTTTACGAAAACTCAGATACCATATTAACAATGGAAATTTTACTGAATAAAAAGAAGTATTGTATATCTCATTATTCTAATACATTTGACTACTTGTAGAGATTTTTCATAACAAGTACCCACGTACATGGACCAATTACAGCATATAGATTGTTATAAAATGAAATGTGACATGTGCCAAATAGAACTCTCACTATCAACCACTAACATGTGATTATTGATATCTAATTAGGCTAATTCGATAAGTTTGAAGTTTCGGCAGCTGAGACAAACATTGCTGCTACTGTGAAGTGATTGAAGTGCTAGCTGCATTGTTATTCCGAGTCATGGTCAGGTTGACATGTGAGATTGAGCTGATTGTTTCTTATTAGGTGCACCTAAGACGGTTGTGCGTATATATTCGATTTGAAAGGTTAAATCGTTACTCAAAATCGACTTGAATGATATAATTGCATTTGAAAAACTCTACTCAATTTTAACTTGATTTAAATTTTTGTAATTCAAATTCAAGTCAACTCAAATAAAAATATATTCAAACTATTTTTGAGTGCTCTAATAGAGGTAGTATAAGTGAATCACTGCATACTCTCACTATCAATTCCGAACATACTAGCTAGAAATTACTAGCATGATAATGAAATCTATCTTAATCTTAGGCAAGCGAGCTAAAACAACTCTAGATCTCTAACCACACATAAACATTATAATATCTTGATGAAGTTAAGTGAGATCAAAGACCATCAACACATTTAATTTTATAGACTTAAAACTATTAAAATGGGATTATGTATTTATGTTACTCTCATGAGAAGTTCCTCCTTACCACCACAAGGGAAAAAATAAAAATAAAAATAAACAGAATAAGAATAAGAGAACACACTGTCTCAAAGCTAATAGTCTCGAAATATATATGGAGTACATAATTTTACGTGATCCCATGCAAAGCGCCTCATCAGAGATTTGGAGCAGCGTATATCATAGATGGAGATCTACGTCTACTCCGTCCTCTACCTCCACAATCACCGCTGATCCTGAAGGTCTCCCCACATCATCTGATGGCCCCACATTTCCAAGCTCATACGGCCGTCCGATGTAAAATTTATTAGGGTGTCTCAAGGGAACTCCCGATAATACCTGCGGTGGATATACACAACCATCCATAACCGGTGACCGGAACCGTGCACAATTGGCACCAATATATGTAGGCCCACCTGAATACATCAACGGTCCTGATCGAGCTGCATGGGCGTTGATAAGCGGGACAGGCACTCCTAACCGTTGATGGTAATGATGATCGCCCATGAACTGGGCCCGCTTTGATCTTTGGCGTTCTTTCTTGTGTGCATTCTGATGGCCACCTAAGGCCTGAGAATTGGAGAACTCACGGTGGCAATATTGGCATTCATATCGTCTGTTGTCAGCATCCTGTTGCACTGTCACGGGAGTTTTGTCACAGTCAGTGACCGGAATACCAAAGAGCTTCACTACTGAAGATGATGGTGCATGATCAGATTTATGGTAACGCAAATCTCTGTGTGTCATTTTAGAGAGAGAATATATATATATGAGCAATATTATTATAAATTGAAAAAGCATATCCTTAGCAAATGAGTATATATAGACTATAAAGTTTATAAAGCATTATTTTGAAATGAATTAAATTGGTACATATGATAGGCCCACCCTGATGAACACTAGATATGAGAAAAGATGGCACGGAGACGAACTTTTTTGGTACACTCATGCTTTTACTGTACAAGATTTTGTAGTTTATGTGGGATTTTAATTTCCATGCAAGTAGATCATATATATCCTTTTTTCAAATTCATATTGTTTGTCATAGTGTCACGTGATTATAAGTTGGTGTTTGATTACATCAAATGATGGAATAAAATGCATGGTTAGTTGGTGTCTTTATTTCATGGCAATGCATGTCTTATTGATACACAAATATGATTAAATGTTACGTTCAATAACAAACATGTTTTAAGATGTTCCTGCAGTGTTCATTCTTGTTATGATGACCATATCTATTGCAGTCTAGCTAGCAAGATTGTATTAACTTTGCTAGCTCATGAGTCATGCTTAATGGTCTATGATTAATTCTTAAAGCCCCAACTCGTGGCCATCTTTAGATAGATCATGTGAACTATCACGCCAATAAGCTCTAGCTCAAGTAGCACAGGAGCCTTCCTTGAATTTCAGTAGAGGCATTATTGGTGTGAATTATCACGTTGATGAGCTCTAACTCAAGTGGCATGAGAACCTTTCTTTCAACAGGATGATAAGGGCTAGCTCGAGTTTTAGTGGAGGCATTATTTGGAAAAAAAATAAAATGAAAATTGATCAAACTAGATTCTTTCGCATACGAAAATAGTAGGATACAGCTTTTAGCAAAAGAACGTGGATGAATTGGACACGTTAAATTGTCTTCCTTATAGAGAGGACATAGTTTAAAGGGCTCCTGCATGAAAAGACATCATTATATAGAAAATGAATTTATAGGCTCCGGCTCTTCTATCTTGTATGGTTTGGTTTGGTTTGGTTTTCTTTTCATTATCCGATGCTGTACATTTGATGTTTCATTCAAGTACAAAGATTCCGAGCTCTTAAGCCAACATCTTAGTGTAATATCCACCCAATTCAGTTCAATACTTGGTCTAGCTTTTACCATCAAGTACACACAAATTTGTCCAGCCAATTTCATGTGTTGATTCAGTATTTTTGGTAGGGCATTCATATATCTCTCTTTATCCTTTTTCCATATCTCTGCTGCAAATTAAAGCGCGCATGATGAATGGTCTAGCAAGTCTAGACAATAAGACATGTTATTTCAATTCTCACCTTGCTTCTAAAATGACAATACACAATAAAGGAGACATATCTTGGTGGTGGATCAGCCCTAGCTTATCTGAGGTTTAGCTTAGCTAGCAAGTTCTAGCAGACACGGCCTAATTTGGTTGACAAACGAAGACCTTTGATTCAATAAATGCCGTGTTAAATCAGTACTATCAGCTCCGTCTTGTATGCTGATGTGTATATATATCTGTCTAGTCTTGATATCAATTTTTAGTCTTGGGTTAAAATCCCACAAATAATAATATATCTAATTAAGATATGTTTTGTTCTGTTTTGTCCTATGGTAACCTTTTGTGCACTAGTTGGTACTAATAAAGATGGAAGCAATGGTTCAAATTTTCCTTTCAAAAGAATGTGTTACTGCTTTGTGTGAAAAAAGAAAAAAGAAAAAAGAGTTGATAAAAAGTGATCAGTTTGTATATGTGTCTGTAGTTATTCTTGGGTGCGTATTCATGAGTCCAGTTTTTCTAAAATCCAAACTTCAAAAATATTCTCTTCATTTAAAACACAAAGTGAAGTGCAAAAGTTACATCACAAGATTACAGAATCAGTGAGATGGTCCACCAAAACTTCCTTTGTCACTATCCTTCAGGGCTTCTTTATAGTCCATGTCACTCACTTCAACTATATAATGCAAGCAACACTATGATCAAAGCTTATAGTTGTTTGACACTATATATATTAGGGTCAACTATACCCGCATTAGTGCTCTTCACATTTTTCTTGAAGTACAGTGTCACTTTAATCAAGGATGTAAAAAGTTATAGAATTATTTCAGAAGATGGAGATGGATCATTAACGAACGTACGGTTGATGTTTAATTGATTGAATAACAGGCAAATGAAACTCAGTAAAGGCAGGATAATGTAACTAAGTAAATAGGGGCATGGTTTCCATATATGCTTTTGAATTATTGACCATAGGATCTGCTCTTGTATTCTTTCACAGATATAGTTGTGTATTATAAATCTTGGAAGAACTACACCTTAAAAACTAGCTGTTAAGATTGGAGAACTTAAGGTTTATAAATACCGCACATCAAAGTCTCATTCTATCGATGTGAGATACAAGTCTCATGCCTTGCAATTAGGATCATAACATTCCACCACGCTCCGCAACCCCGGCGCCCACGCTGGGTGGCTTTGCTAGAGAAATCTAGCCTGGGCGAACACTGTAATACTGACTTCACCACCCATGCCGCATGATTGCAACCAAGAGGTAGTGGACGGCTCTGATACCAATTGTTATAAATCTTGGAAAAGCTACACCTTAAAAACTAGCTGTTAAGATTGGAGAATCTAAGACTTATAAATACCCCACATCAAAGTCTCATTCCGTCGATATGAGATACAAGTCCCATATATACCTTGCAATTAGGACCGTAACATTATGTGAAAAATCGACATGTACACGTGCTCGTACATGGACATTGACAAAACATGGATTGATGATAGATTTTATTACTGTTACTGCAGATTACAATGCATTCTACCAGGGTGAGTGTGATCATGTTACTAGATTTTGTCCCCTAAATTATTTGAGAGCCCCGATGATCTGGTCAGAGTTAGGTTGAGCGCTTGAGTTCTTGTTTAATCGGTTACTATAAATCAAGAATGGTACATTCATCAAGTAATGAACCGTTCTTATACCATAATCCACGATCATTCCATTGCATTTGTATCGTATTCAAGAAGCCATCAACGAAGTTTATAGCTGAAAACTTATAACTAATTTGATTAATGAACATCTTGGCGTTAGCATTTTCAGTCCTGTGGTTTATTTTTGGTTTTTAAATGATCAAGACTACCCTACTATTTGCTATGCACACATAATGGTTCTTTTTTGTCAATTTAGCAAAGATTTATTTTCCTTCCATTATTATAATTCATGAAACTGGATGATTAAACCCGATCTGCATGCTTATGAGAATAGAACAAACCCTAGTCAGATCAGGTGGAATATTATGTGAAGAAGCTTTTGGATAATCCGATCTGCATGCTTCTCTGATGCTCCTCCGATCCTCAATCATTAGTAGATAAAGGCTACAAAGTGGTTAAGCTCCAGTAAATACCCACAACAAAAATCCTAATACAATTGTAGTATAATAATTGACTATATAATTCATATATGTATGTAGTGTATTGAGCAAGTACCATCTTTCTTATAGACAAGTGAACGAATTATTCCATAAAGGAGAAGAAAAGTGTACCCATATCAAGATTTTTCAAAAAGTGAAGCTTAAATTCAAATTTAAGCCTTTTTGAGATCTCTTAAACTTCAACAGGTAGTCGATCAATGTGATTCTGTATGCCCTTTGAGAACAAGTTAGGATCTTCACTTCGGGGCCGTTTGTTTAGGACGAATGAGTTAAGTTCTGAGCAAATGAGTCATTTAGACGGTTTGTTTACAAATTTTATAATCTGAATGGTGCTGGATCTATCTGAGTGATTCTTTCTAAAAAAACTTAGCTGAATAAATCTGAATAACTTTTTTTACCCAAATAACCATCGCTTATGTCGATTTTGCCTTGGGAAATACTTGACGCCGAAGAAGATGAGCAGGAATCGGAGAGGTCTAGAACTTCACAACTTTGAGAGCCGCCCATGATCAGAGACTATTTGGATCAAGAGAGAGAAAATGTGAAGTTGAGGTTTGGATTTTTGGTGCTCTTGATTTGTGGATTTGTGGAAGAAGGTTTGACTGGTAGAGACTAGAGAGAGAAAGAAGAAGAGTTGGAGAGAGAGAGACAAAGAAGAAGAGCTGCAGAGAGAGAAGGAAATGGGATTTTTCAGGGATGTAGTGTAGATATTTTTATTTTTTTTTGCTAAATTGGATGTAGACATCTTGGTATGCATAAATATATTCCTTTGATATACATAATTATAAAATTATAAATTAGTTATAAATTATTATTATTAATATTTTCAGTTGTTATAAATTATAAATTATTTTAGTTTGTTTTAATTATTTATATTATTTAATTTTTATTTTAAATAATTATATTTTATTAATAAGTCTATTAATTTGATTTTATAATTAAAAGATTTTTTTTATTATAATTAATATATATTTATATTGCATTTATTTTAAATTATCAAACAAACTAGTTCAAAATATCTTTTAAAGTTAAAATTGTAAAATATACTTATTCAGATATTTCAGAATATCAATTATTAAATAATTTTTTTATTTAATATTTAAAATTTTATTTCATTCAATTCATTTAAATTATTTAAATATTAAAAATTATTTTATTCAATTTTATAAAACATACCCTTCATTGTACAAGGGAAAGAAACTTTTCACTCATTAAAACACCATGCAGGATACCTTTTTAAATACTAGACGGTGGTTCTGGTGTGGACATCAAGGCTACCTTTATCTAAAATCAGTGAAAAAATTACCTTTTTTCCCTCTAATTAATCTACTCAACCAACCTTAAAAAGCAATAAAGTTTTATACCCATTTAAATCCCTGAACAAAGGAATATCTAACCTTTAAGCAACCTTTGTTCCAAGCAATTATAATCCCCCTTTCTTTCTGTCTCTATAGAAATTATATACTAAATCCCCCTCTTCAGTTCCATCCATTTTGAACCACACAAAGTCCTGTTTCTTGGCAGAATACACCTTCAACCATGGCAGTTACCCATGCCGATCTAGAACCAAGTCGTCGAGGCACTGATTTGGGTAGCAAACCAGGTGCCATTCTCATGATCTTTTCAATACTCTTAGGCCTAATTTGCTTCATTCTCTCTCTCATTTCCGAGGCCAGTCGTTCACAGGTACTACTATATACACAACCATTATTAGCATAAAATGGTATGCATAATCTTTTATATATGTAATTTAGTATCATATTTTTGCAGGTGACATGGGCTAGAACAACTGATGCTGGAGGGGATGGAAAGACATATGAATGCACATACAGTGGCAGCGGAAAAATGCCGCTGCTGTGTGCTGCTGGTGCATTTCTGGCCCTGGCAATTGCCATGGTTGTTGAACATACTTACATGCTTGTCGCAATCAGTAAATCTACAACTTTAATGACTTGGGATCCGGAATCTGATCCTGCCAAATATCTTACTTGGCAAGCTGGCTTTTTCTTTATTACAACATGGTATGACAACTTATGTCATTTTAGATAACTTAAACATGCTATTGTTGTCCTTCCTCTTTGTCCCATAAAAAGAGTCCTACTTTAAGCATGTATTTTTTGTTCCATGTTTATCCCTAAAAAATAGGATGTTGCTAGTACAGTAATTATACAAGAAAATGAAATTCTGACTGCAAAATTGAGGACATTATATCGTTTTGAATTACTATCAATTAAATGATTATTTATATGGAACATCGAAAGAAGCTCTTTTGTGGGGCAGGGGAAGTAGCAATATAAATATATTTTCATGCACAAAATTCAGAACATAAGCATTATAATCATTTGGTCTAACTACTACCACAAATGACAGACCTTTTTAATTTCTCATGTAGGATTTGTTTTGCTGTTGGAGAGATCTTGTTATTGATAGGAATAAGTGTTGAATCAGGACATCTAAAAAACTGGTCAACTCCAAAGTCTAGTTGCCTCATTGTTCAACAAGGCGTGTATTCTGCTGCTGGGGTGTTTGGGTTAACCACAGTTTTCCTTGCTTCTGGATTGTATATAACAGCTTTACGCGCACAGCAGCTGCTACAAGATCAAGAAAATGTGCGGCGTGAGGTTATAGAGGTCTCTGTGCTCTATGCATCTCCACCAAGATCACCAAGAAATCGGCTTGCCACAGTTAGAAATGAGAGTCCAATTATCAGACAGAGTAATGAGCAGGAATTGTCTATATACATATCGGCATTCGACAAACATATCAATTTAGTGTAAAACAACAAATTTGGGACAATCCATTTCATGCAGTATAGATCAAAACTATGTATACAATACTTATAAAACCGATTTGTTGAACTTGTAAATAGAGTTTCACTCAATTTTAACAATTTGTTTTGCAGAAATGGGTAAACTGTTGTGTTAGCTTATTAGGATTGCATTTTTAATACACAGAGAAAGAGTTTTTACTTCTGGTTATGTATCTTTAAACATATGCCACTGTGAACATAATTTTGAGTCTTTGTTTCTTGTGATTGTTCAGTGGAAAAGGTGTCAAAAATCAAAAAACCAAAGTAGTTGAGATTGGAGAAATTATTCGGTGCTCCAAGAGTAAATGAACAGTATGTCCCCCCTCTCTCACATAACATTAGAATCCACAAGTTGTGAGGCTTTTGTGGACCCCACTGTTACGTGAAAGGGGAGAGCATACTGTTCATTTGCTCCTGAGACATTAAATATTTTTTCTTGAGATTGACCCTTTGGAACAAACAGACAGATTATTTGTGGGACGATATGTTAATAATGAATAATATAATACATTAATATGAGCAAAAAGTCGGTAAAGGGGACAACATTATTCTAGTTTTAAGTTATTCCATTCTTTTGAACTCTTTCTTTTTTCTATCCTCAAGTAATTCATCTACTTTGTCTTTGTCCTCATATGAGCTTTCATACAAGCCAGACCTGATAATACTATAATTAACACTATGTTTGTGCCTTCTGAGCTTATTGACCCATAACCATAAAACAAGCATCAAGAAGGAAGCTTGCTGGACAATTTCAGACATTACTGCTAGTAACAAGGAACAGATACAGGTCAGTTTCTAGATTGTAAATAATTTAGCTACATTAAGCTCCAAGTCATTCTAATTACATGAAATTAAATGAAAAGGTTTCTTTCTTTCTTTCTGGTCAACATAGTACTTGGAATAGATGCCCATTTTGTAATGCCTTAAAACCCCCAGTTTGGTTCTTGTTATCAGAATAATGCTAACTTCTGGTCTACATAGTTTTGTACAAAAGTTGATTTTCCTTCAGTTAATTTCTATCTTACTTGAAACAACAGGCTGTGATAGAGGCTGGATTAGTTAGACCTCTGGTCAATCTACTTCAAACTGCCGAGTTTGATATAAAGAAAGAGGCTGCATGGGCAATTTCAAATCCCACTTCTGGTGGTAGCCATGATAAAATCAAGTAGGCTTTAGTACTAACCCTGTCCATCAGACACCTGGTTATAATAGATATTTAACTATTATGAAATTGACCTGCATTATTTGTTTGATAGGTACCTGTTGAACCAGAACTGCATTAAGCCTTTGTGTGATATGCCCTGATCCTAGGATTATTACCGTCTGTTTGTCTGTTTCATTTGACCACGTGAAGAAGCAACAGACAAGGGTGGGTAAGTATAGCATTTGCAGAGATAAAAATTAACTGTTCCTGTGTGACTGGAAGAAGATTATGTAGTTTAATTGCTACACTAGGAAAAGTAAGCAAAATGGAATATGGGGTGGATGAAGAAAAGGATAGAATGTAGCAGAAGACATTCACTTAGAAAGGATATTATTTCTTTCTTCTTCGTCGTCCTCTTTCTTTTTTTTTTTTTTTTTTTTTTTATAATTATATATGTGTGTGTGTGTGTGTGTCCGTCCTAAACTAATAGAATGAATACAAGAAAGTCTGTGAATCCTGCTGAAGAGGATTATGTATGTCTTCATGGTTACTTCAATGATTGATGTGTGGTATGGGCCTATGGGGGAGTGTTATCATGTCTCCCAACATCTTGTTTTTGATTCATTGCAGAATGATTGAATGAATATGCATCATTAATTAATATTGAAAATGAAATTCTCATTCATTTTTATGTCTCAGTCCTAGTTTCTATGGCTACTTTGAATAAACGCGTAATTTTCAAAGAGAACTAAATAAATATTACATGTTTTATGATTATCGTCTCTATTTGGTTCACGAGCTTTTCATGATATGAGGGCAATATGCACTACTTAAATAATGTTTTATTATGATACTTGGATAATAATTTATTATGATAATTAATTAAATGTAGAATAAATATTTTATTAAAATTAATAATAATTATTAAATATTTATCAAATTAATAAATTATTGAATTATATATTATAGGTTCTCCGATCAGTTATTGAGTTAAATATTGTAAATAGAATATAAATTTATTTAGTTATAATTGTGAGAAAGAACTTGCTTTAATTTTATTTAGATCGGATGAATTCGTCGAAATTCTAATTTAAATAAAATTATGAAACTTAAGATTTAATAAATTTATTTTAGTTATGATAATTATTTAGTAATAAATTCACTATAACTTTTAACTAATTTACACCTATCACTAAAATTTAGATTTATTATTAATACAATTAATTATGTGATTTGATAAAATTTTAAGTTTTAACAAATTTAATTTATTTAGAATATTAATTTAATAATAAAATTCACAACTAATACTAATATAATTAAACCACATGATTTATTAAGAGATTTTTTCGATATCTTAATAAAATTTTAATAATAAAATTACCCTACATATAATTTGGTAAAATATATTATCTTACATAAAATTGTGATAGAAAAATCTTATAATAAAATTGGTAGATATAAAAATTTTAAAAATTATATTCTTATTAGAGATATAAAAACAAAAGTCACTTTCCTTTTTCTTAAAAGGTTAGTTTTTTTTAATTATTTTTAAATTTATAAAATATTTAATTATTATAAATTTAGATAGTATTTATAATAATTTAAATAGAAAATTAAATTAAAATTTTATAAAACCAAATTTATATTTTTTAATTATATAGTTAATGAGTTATCATTTAATAAAGTGGTCCTATGTGTTTTGTCTGGCCTCCATGAGATTCAAACTGGTCTCATGAGACATCCTTTCCACTTATTGTTATACCAATAATATCTTGCTTGCTAGTATTTGTCTTTTTACTTGCCCATCTTGTGTTAGGTCTCCTCGTATCCGTAAGATATATTTATTTGTAAAAATTATAATTTTAAAATTATATTTTTATGTATTATAATTTTAAAATTAAATAATATTAATTACATGTTTATTTCTAATAAAATTATACATACGATAATTGAAAATGATCTCATGTTATATTTATTTTATCCAAAATTATATAAAAGATTGGATAAAAATTTATTGTATGAACTATTATACTCTTATCACTAATAACAATAAGGGTGTAAACGAGTCGAATCTGAGCGAACGCTCTCCTACTCAGATTCTATTCGACTCGAAAAATTTGAACTTGAATTTGACTCAAATTCGATAAGAAATTTTTAATTTTGCGTCAAATTCGATTCGGAACATTATTCAGACTTACCCATATCGTCAACAAACCAAGT
Source organism: Hedera helix (assembly GCA_947179155.2). Classification (NCBI taxonomy): domain Eukaryota; kingdom Viridiplantae; phylum Streptophyta; class Magnoliopsida; order Apiales; family Araliaceae; genus Hedera; species Hedera helix. The sequence continues at coordinate 38,229,207 of OX359277.1, read as the reverse complement.
TACTCGCGAACTTTTAAAACAAGTTTCCAAAATGAATTATCTCACTTGAAATTAAACCATCATATACTCAACTTATTATTGAACTAATGTTTATATATAAAAAAAAAATCACTTTTATTTATGTAAAAAGAATGTAAAATAAATTAACAATCAATTCATTGATTTATTCAAGTACAAAGTTAAACAATTACATACTACACTTTAGATATTAAAAGGATTGATAAAAATGTCACATATTTTAGTTATTAGTGTAACGCCCTAAAATTCTCGTACTTACTACAGCGAATTTTGTGTATTATCTTTCATAACATCTATCAATACCCTCACTTAGATATATAATTTTATAAGCAATGAACATCTCTTCATATTGATAATCGTTACTTATCTTAAATTCACAATATTAAATAATAAGATTATTTTTGGAACAAATGAGTTGTCTAATCTGCGCGTCGTTAAGGTGTCATTTTTAACGGAAAGTCCCATCAGTTAGAAAGAACGATCTTATTATCTATACTGTGAATTTTTTTTATGTATAATGGTTATAAATGATAGAATATCTAAAATCTTAATGTTAAAATATTTAAAAATAAATAAAGCTCGATGAATGAGGTGTTATTTGTAATTATGGATATAATTGATAGAATAATGTCAAAATATGATAATGATTTAAGTTACAATCCAGTAAATAGAAATAAAGAAATAAATGAAATGTCTGTAATAGATTAGTTAAACCAATAGACGTAGATGTTATGAAAGATAATGCACAAAATCCGCTATAAGTAAGTACAAGAATTTTGGGGCGTTAAAACTAATATGTTCCATCTAGTATGGTTCATCAAAAAATTCAATACTCGATGGATCATTAAATAGAAAACGAATTCGACTTGTGTATCATTAAATTTGAGCGAATACTGGTATACTCGAATTCGACTTGTGTATCATTAAATAGAAAATGAGTATAGATCGAATTTGACTCAGGTCAATTTCGAATTCGAGTTTTGAATTATATTTTCTTGTCGAGCATCGAGCTTTTCGACTCAGCTTACATCCCTAAATAACAAAGAGATCATATTCTCAACAATTTGAGTATAGATGGATAAAATATGATATATTAATCATTTTAAATAAAGATAAATGTTAATTTTATTAACAAATTTTTAATCCTAAATAGTATGAATTATAATACTTAGTTGAATATAGTATTAAATAATTTTTTTTTAAGTCATTTTATAATTTTAGGACTAATAATCTCAAATCTAAATTTTAGAACAAATAAAAAACTTGAGATTTATAAACTAATTCAAATATTATCTTTACAAACAAATATCAACCGAATATTTGCGTTTTTAAAATATGAACCACGTAAATTAAAAGCCTCATAGTCACTTGTAGGGCTGTCAACGGGACGGGTCTTGATTCGAACTCGACCCGGACCCGATCCGTTTATTCGGATTTGGATCCAGTTTTGAAACCCGATTAACCCGATTATCCGATAACTAAATAGATCGGATTCAGATTGATATAAATCCGACCCGATAATACTCCGATCCGCTAACATATATACATTTTAATACATTTTAAAAGATTTTAATACATTTTAATACTATGATATATATACATTTTAATACATATATACATTTTAATACTATATTTAATCGGATCGGGTTATTGGAGTATTATCGAATTCGGATTCAGTCCTTAATATATGAGATCTATCGGGTTATCGGGTCTGCTCCGAATCTGATAATTTCTTATCGATTCGGATCCGAATCACTCCGATCCAATCCGAATTCGACCCATGGACAGCACTAGTCACTTGCGATCTTACATTTGAACAAGATTGAACAACGCATGAGTGAACCGGTGATTATAGTATTAAGTTTGAAATCCTTGCTCTATTGAGTGAAAGGATAATAATTTGTCCTCACATGGACCAGAAACATTTTAAATCAACCATATTACTGGCTTGTAGGCGACTGACTATGTGTGTGTGATTCAACTGATTTATCGTCATATTTATGATTTGCGATGTGACTGTATTTTTCAGAATAATTGAATAAATTTATCGTACTCTTGATTTGTGGGTGCTGAGGTTAAATTGTAAATATGTACGTTTTTAGTGCTATTGAGTTAAATTCACACGCAGTCCGTAGAAATAAATAAATTTTTTTATTAATTTTATATAATAGAATACTTTATTAATATTAAACAATAAAAAAATATATATATATATATATAATCAAGTGTAACATGCACACACGCGACGTGGCAACATTTTTAAAAAAAAAATTGAAATGACAATTTTTCAAAACAATTTCAGGTTTTTAAAAAACTATTATTTCAACAGTCATATTTTAGAATAGCCATTTTTTATTATCATATTTTGAAATAATTGTTTTTTAAACTTTATAAATAGAGAGTTTTTTGCTAAAAAATTATTCATTCCTTCTTTTCAAATTTTTTCTTTACCAAATTTAAAAAGTCTCACAGTATTTTCTGAAGAAAAAAATCAAATTTACTATCTGTGAATTTTGTTAATTTTATTGGATCTTAAAAGTGAATTATTTGTAACATAGTAGTAAACTCAAATCGAATAAAAATAATATTTACACGCTTTAAAATTAAATCAATTTTTATTTTATATATTACTGTTCTAACATTGGGTGATAGAACATGTCATGCATTACCTACTTCTTTCTTGCATGTTACATTGGTACTTGTGCTTTGTCTTATCATTACAAGTTGATAGACAAATAAAAATTGAAAATAAAAGGTCTGATCACCTTAATGTTATTACAACTGTTGCCAACAGCAAAACCTCATCTCTTCTGCGTAGTGCGGTATGTACATGAGCTATATGTATGTAATTATGTTATATATACCAAAGAAAAATTAAAGTATAGGGGCTCAATAATTTCTTCTTTTCAGTAGCTGCCGGTACAAATCTCAATTACACGAAAAAAATATTAAATATTCTTAAAACACCTATCATATAATATTTTACATAATTTATATACCGTTATTTCAACATTTAAAGTAAAATAATTCACTTTAAATATTAAAATAACAGCACATAAATAATATGAGACATCACGTGACAGATATCACAAAATTACTGAATAATTATTCATTTACACCACATAATTGCTCAATTTCTTCACGTGCGCTACGCACGTGCGTCATATTGTGCTACACTTCATAATCTGAAGGCAGCAGTCCCTTCCTGTGTGGTCAACCATATTTATAATTGACTTCAACGAATTGATTCACATTTATGAATAGGGAATCAATTTTATACGAATTATAATTATCTGTAAATTAATTAATATTTTATAAATATAACCGATCAATATTTGATTTCTTAACATGTACAAATATAAGAATAATGAGCTAAATCAAAATGGACCGTTGTTATTTGTATTTGAACCGACTAACGTTTGTTTGGATCAATTTATAAGACAAATGAATGAATGATCGATGTTAGATTAAAGCTCTCAAGTAAAGTGGAAGTGAAGTAACGTAATCTATTTTTTCTTTACATTTACAAAGAGAAAGTACTAAATTGTGTTTTATGAATGTAAAATGTGAGATTTTTTTATTTTTTTTGATATTTTTATAAATTAATTTGATATTTTCGTAAGTGGATCCCATTTTTAACTAAACTACAAAGAATTGATTTACTTAAAAATGAGACCCCACTTACAAAAATATCAATTCTCATAAATAAATAAAAAAGTAATAGTATTTCTAACCTGTTAACATAATAAACTTGAATTTTAATTAATGGATATTTTAAATTTATAACTAAAGTTAATTTATTGAGAGTCAAATGGAAATGAGTTTATTTTTTATTGCGATCTCTACATAATAAATAGTAAGAGAGTACTATTTTTACATGTATTTTTTATTTTTTTTATATAATTCACTCTCACTTGTACTTATGTAAAAAAAAATCGTATAAAAATATTAAAATACATATAAAAATATCAATTCTCGAAATAGCATCATAAACAAGTCAAAACTTTAACTTTAATTTGAGTGTACTTTTTATAAGCGCCTAATAAAATTCTATTCTATTATAATGCCGTTGAAAGCAACAAATGAGCTATGCTAGCATATGAATATAGTAAAACTTTTAACATTAATTGGCGTGTTATAAATTGTGTAGTTAATGATAATAGTTTTTTTTTTAATTTTATTTTTGAAATCAATCACGTTACATGCGTTGTTAATGCTTTTAATTAAATCTCATAAAAAGAAAAATAAGAAAACAGAAAAAGAAGTCAAAGCCCAAGAAACATCTTCATATAATATGTCCAAAACGTAATATTTAATTTTATTAATGTAAAAAAAAAAAATAGAGTGTTAATTATGCAATATACTGTATGTATATGGACCAACTATTGTTTGCTTCAGCCGACAACATGTTTGGTTACAGAAGTCGTACGACTTAACAGAGTTTTGTATAATAACTTTGAACAACTACCAAGGCCAACAAGAAAATCTGATCTTTGATCTGTTATGGAAACAAACACAACACTTTATTTTAATTTTATTAATATTTGATCCCTCAATTTTATAAATATTACGAGTTGGATGGTGCTAGCGGGTCAAATGCCTTGGGTAGCCGATTCCATATTTGATTCCCTTCTTTACTCCAAACGAATCCAGGTGAATGACATGGCATATGTCCAAAAAATTGTAGAGGTAGGTTGAATAAGTTCATTGCAAGTAATTGCTCATTAATGTTCTCAACCAAATTTTATAAAACAATTGATCCATGGGGTGTAATTATACTTGCATCAATCAAAAACATAAGATGGACTATTTCTCAGTTGGTTTCTTTGGTCATAAAAGCCTATTTTCGAGCTATGTAACATTTTTTTTGATCTAGCGACTCTTGAATCTCAAACGCATTTAAATTTTTTATTTAACTCCTGATATTCTATGTCGTCTTTGTAATTATTTTAATTTTTAAGTATAGTTTTTTTATTTGAATACTCAAATTAGCTGATAGTCTTTAATTAAAGTAGATTATAGTGTTACTGTTATATAAAATGTTGGGAATCCTCTCGTGTCGTGTCATCGAATGTTTAAAAAGGAATATGTATAAACATGATTCTCTTTTTAAATAAGGCTACGTGCTTGTACAAAAGAATAACTCTTGGGTGATCGGTTCAATTTTTATTTTTTAATTTTTAAAATATTTATTTTTTATAAAATTCAATCATTTAAGTATAATTTAGATATATGTAAATAATAATATATATATTACATGTATTTAAATTATTAAACTTTATAAAAAAAATTATCAAAACAAATAGGAGTAAAAAAAAAATTGGACCGGTGGTCCCCTAGAAGTACTTTATACAAAATAGCCACCACATAAACTAGGTGAGGAGGGGGGAGTATATATGGACCAAAAAATTAACATTATCATACCCCACTCACTCTTTTCTTTTTGGCGATTTTGTCTCACCGCCAAAATGTGGTCATCCAAACAGAAATTCTTCAACGGTCCAGATTTCACTTTAAAGCCCTAACACTAAATCATAATTTGGCATTACCATAATAGCCCAATACAAAATTCATCCAGTGGCGCCCTTTCTACGGAGAGGAGAGGAGAGGAGAGGAGGGAGGGAGGGGTTTTTGGCGGGTGGACTGTTGGATCAAAAAGTTTTGTAAAGGAGGGCCTTTTGGTCATTTAACAAAATCCCCAGCGGCCTAGGGTTTTCCTGATTCCCTTATTAGGCGTGTATATTTTTTTGCCGCTTCATCTGCTACGATAGCTACTGTCTGCTCTCTCTCCCACACTCTCTCTCTCCGCCTCTGCATGCTGGTTTAGTTTCAGTCTTTAGCCTACTCCTCCCTATTTCTCTCTCTCCTCTTTCTCTTCAGTATAGGCAGGTAGCTGTAGCTGAGAGGTCTGATTCATACCCCATTTAGCAATAAAGAAGGATCACTCTAGTGATCTTGTATCTCTAGTTAGCTACTTTTGTTTCTGGGGTTGGCTTTGTCTTCCCTATAATTTTAGGTAGATCTTCTGGGTATTAAGCTCTGGTCTGATCAGCCACTTAGGTTAACCCTGTTTAGTTTAGTTTGGAAGTGGCTCGAATCTGGTTTCAGATCGTTCAGGTAGTTGATTCCAATGGTGGATCTGAGTGACAAAGTAAGTGATCACCAGCTTACTAACTCTCCCATCTCATTTTCATTGATTATTTTGTGATCAGGGTCTAATTGATTGTTTTTGGGTGTGTTTTGGCAGGGATCAGATTCTGAAGAAATGAGTAACAAAACCCCAGAAAGGGTATCATCCGAAGAAACCCTGAACCAAGTTAAAACTTGTGCGGATTGTGGAACCACCAAAACCCCTCTTTGGAGAGGCGGCCCAGCTGGCCCTAAGGTCTGGTTTTCTTTATATATCTAGGCGTATCTTGTTTTTTGATTTGATCATTAATCTGGGTTTTTGCTGATTTTGTGATCCGGGTTTTTGATGCAGTCATTATGCAATGCATGTGGTATCAGAAGCAGGAAGAAGAGAAGGGCACTTTTGGGCCTAAACAAAGAGGACAAGAAATCAAAGAAAATTACTTCACCTAATGTTACTACTACCTCTAACAGTAATAATAGTCAGAGTGATGGATCAAGCACTAGTGATGGTGACAACAAATTGGGGAATTCGTTGAAAAGAAAACTGGTGGCTCTTGGAAGAGAGATGGTGTTTCAGAGACCAAGATCAACATTAACAAAGCAGAGGAGGAAGTTGGGAGAAGAAGAACAAGCTGCCATGCTATTGATGGCTCTTTCATGTGGCTCTGTTTTTGCTTAGTTGGTAGTTTTTGTTGCTAGTAATTATTAGTGGATAACAAATGTGAGAATGTACGTCATTTTAAGTGTAGCTTCCAGTTTGTTTCTGAGAGGTTCTCTTTTATGAATACGGTTCGTTCTAGCTTTAACTGTTGCCTTGTATTAGTTCTTAAATTGATGATTAATGGAAGAACAAGGGCATAAGAATGGGAAAATCAATCCTAATTCTAATTTTGGCTGAGATTTTGTATGATCATTGTGTATTTTGATCTTCTCTCTATATACATGAATATGAATATATAATCCATTGTTAAATTAGAGATATATATATTAGATGTAGTTGTTTTCAATTAGTTTTGATTTCTTTAATAAATTGATTTTGAAAAGTTAACTTGTATTTTTAATTTTAGGACATATATTTATGTTTTACTTATAATTTTGATGAGGTCAATAGTACATTAGTACTCCGTACTACTATAGAAGAGTAAAAGAGAAAGGTGCAACACGATTGGATGAAGGATTGGGCCATTTGTCATTTTCAAGACTCAAGAGGTCCCTTTCATAATTTTTGTTAAACATGATTTTGTCATCAGTTATAAGCCAATATGCTTTGAATGGTTGGTCCAAATTGGGTTGGTGGGACTCCAAACTATTGCAACGACTGCTGTTCTTTTTTATTTTCTTGGTGTCCCTCTTATAAAAGAACTAAATAAGTAGTAGTTTAGTTGGTATTTTTTTTTTCTTATTTGGGTTCTAAATTTTGACTTGTAGATGTTATTGAAGAATTAATTGTTACCCAAACAAATCAATCATTAAAAGGTCCATCTGTCCTAATTTAGATGTTTATACTGTATAAAAGTATTAAAAAACTAGCAATAAAAATGTTACGGACTTCTTGCTTCTTTTACAACTAATATGATATTTGTTTCAGATAAAAAGGAGTTGTAATATAACCGATAATCATTGACCCAAATAGTATTACTCAACTCATAATATTCATAAAATTGAGAGCTTAATTTTTAATAAAATCAAAGTGGGTCTGTGTGTGTTTGAATGTGTGAATCAAATTAAAAATAAATAAAAAAATTGTATTATAAATGTGGGTATAAACTAAAAATTAACGTGACAAATGACCAATTTAAAAAGAGTCGTATAAATGTGGGTGGTTTTTCGACACACCTTTTTTGTTATTGACTCAAAAAGAATAGGTGGTAAAATAAAAAAAAATAAAAAAAAAAAAGCAAACGCACACACTCTAGCGAGCGAAAACCCAAAGGGAATCCTCTCTTGATGTTTATTAGCTTCACGTGAGAAAAAGGAGCAGCCGTTAACCTTTGACGTTGACACGTGTATTTCGTTGTTTACATTATATTTGAAGTAACAAAAAGTAAAAGAAACATCCAGTAGCAACTAGTAAGTAGACGTTTGGATACGAAAATTGGGGATGTCAAGTTTAACCCTGTCCACAAATTTGCATCAGCTTATCATTTGAATCACTTGTAGTATAATTCAACTCCACATTAAAGTTATGAGCGGGCAAAAAAAAATTTTTTTTTTTTTTTAAAAACATAATATAATTTATAATTAAATATATCATCAATATTATGGTATTAAGAATTAATTAAATCTCACTAAAAAATAATAATCATAAATTAAACAAATTTCATATAACGAAATTGAACCTAACCTAAGATCTAAAGGTCAAATACCTCGATTTTAATCATTAGACTAATATCTAAATTTACCCTTTTTTTCTCATTTGAACTAGAATTTGTAACTGTCTATTCAAGATAAATGTATTTTATTAATTTTTGTGGTCTAATTGATCATTTTTAAAATTAACATTTAAATATATATATTTAAATTTTTTTTAAAAATAAATTTTGATATTGATACTAAATTATATATAGTTTATAATATTTATAGGCGTTTTGCATATATATAAAAAAATAATGAGATATATTAATTTAAAAAATAATTAATTTAACTATAAAAATTAATTAAAAAAATTATCCTAAAACGAAAGAGGTATTAATTTTTTTTTGAAAAACATAATATAATTTATAATTAAATATATCATTAGTATTATGATATCAAGAATTAATTAAATCTCACTAAAAAATAATAAACATAAATTAAACAAATTTCATATAACGAAATTGAACCTAACCTAAGATCTAAAGGTCAAATACCTCGATTTTAATCATTAGACTAATATCTAAATTTACCCTTTTTTTCTCATTTGAACTAGAATTTGTAACTGTCTATTCAAGATAAATGTATTTTATTAATTTTTGTGGTTTAATTGATCATTTTTAAAATTAACATTTAAATATATATATTTAGATTTTTTAAAAAAATAAATTTTGATATTGATACTAAATTATATATAGTTTATAATATTTATAAGCGTTTTGCATATATATAAAAAAATAATGAGATATATTAATTTAAAAAATAATTAATTTAATTATAAAAATTAATTAAAAAAATTTATCCTAAAACGAAAGGGGTATTATTTTGTCCACCACAACTCACGAGTCAAAGGAATATTGGTAATAATTTAATAGTTTAGATACTGACAAATTTAATCTACATATTCCAATGTGAGACAATAAAAGAATCGAAACCCAAAAGGAACTGAAACCATAAGTCGTGAAGGATGAGGATATCTTATAGTTACAGCTGTCTGTCTTGTCACCCATATAAACACTTGGTTAAAAATGATGATATATATTGGCCACTGCACCCTACCACCAAGTTTATCTTTCTTTAGAGACCTCCATAGATTTTACAGGGGCCCACTTCAATTTTCCATGATAAAAGGAATTTATGAAAATAATTATCTTTTAAATGCAAATTCACTTATCAAAGATTTACTTGTTTTGAAACAAATCAAGATTTTAATAATCAAATTATGACAAGTAAATTAATTTAGAGACAATCAAATCTTTTTAGAGAATAATGTGAAAAGAATAATTATAAACACACAATAATTAAACACTACATTCATCTGTACTGTTAAAAAATGAGGTATAGTATTGAAATCCGTATCATGTTTTATTTTTTAATGATGTAAATAGTTGTCGTGTTTAATTGTTGTATGTATAGATTTGTCTACAAAAAAATTAATATGTTTGATTAGATGACTACACAGATCAAATAAAACAAATGCAAAATATCAATTAATTTCTGCTGGGGTACTGTTTAGATAACCAAAGCCTAAATTGCTATGTGGGCTTTGTGAGCCCAATTAATCCAACGTGGGCTTTAGCCGAGAACTAGGACTTAATGGGCTGGCTGGGCACATGGAAGGCCGAAGAGAGCACCGAACGTCTGAACTCATATCCCACATAACCTTTAATATCCATTATTGTATAGGATCAAATTAAAATAAAATCAACTGCACGGTAAATAAATAGGAGAGTTTACAAAATATGAATTGATTTAATGATGTGAAAGCCAATATCTTAATAGTAAAATTTAGAAAATCTAACCTTTTGAAAACTGTATTGATTTTGTAATGTTAAATTGAAGGTTATCCATATCTCCAAATATTATAAACCCTTATAGATTTACCTATCTCTTTTTTATTATTTCTTTATTTTCATCTAACCAGTTGATATTTTTTAATTTGATCAGTAATATAAAAAATTCTTCCGCTTAAAAAATATGATCACTATTTTTTATTTTAATCAATTTTAGAAAAATAATTTGTGTTTGATAAGTAAAAAATACTTAAATTAGGAAAAGAAAAATTTGTTTGGCATCAAAAAATTTCTTAATTACTTATTTAAAGGGTAAATTACTGAAAAGAAATATTTTGAGAAGTAATGATGAGTAATTGATAGAATTAATAAAAATATATTAGTAATATACTTGGTTAAAGTGATTATTTTTATAAAAAAAATCGATTATAAGCAATTTTAAAATCTGATGACTAAACACTTTTTGGCTTCTTAAAATTGATTATAAGCAAGGTTGACTGATTATAATCAATCTCAAATACTCTCTAAGTCGTGCATATTAATTAATCGGACTATTTTTTGTTTTAAATTTTTTAACACCCTACCCATATACACGTAAGCCCTAAAAAAATTGCTCCTCAGGATACCTTAATTCGATATCCCACTTAAAACTTTCCGATTTTTTTCGCCTTTTTCAACTTAAGAAACCATACAAATATCATTATCACAATGGCTGAATACACCATGGAACGTGATGCACAAGTATCCGGCCGGACGCTCAACGCAAGTGAACCTCACAGTGTGGTGAAAATAAGAGTAAGAAAGTTATTCAAGGTGAAATATCAAACTTCAGATGGCTATGTAGTTGATAGCTACAAAAACTGACCAAAACATGAGTCCACAAGTAGACAAGTATAGGTATTTGACTAAAGAATGGCAAAATCATTAAGCTATGGTTTGACCCATGGTATCTGAAGAGGCCACTAGCTTCTAATAGTCTTGACCTCATTGTGGTACCCTCTGGGTTGGGTCTTGGAGCTATAGTTGCTATTGTTTTAACTGATAGTGGCTGGTCCTTGCCATCTTCCCACCACATGTAGGTTCGTAACTTCAGACTTAACTTTGATTTCAATCACTATTTTGATATGAGTAAATAAAACAAGATTCTTTGGAATTCCTCTATTGTGGTCAATATTTCTTTTATCTAGGAGTCTATACGAAATAGAAGGCAAGTTGTAGATTGGCATCAAATTCTCTAACATAAGATTCATGTTCCCAGATACTCATTTATCACTTGGCTGGCATTCTATAAGGGGCTTCGAACAAATGATAAATTGCCGAAATATGGAATGAAAATCAACCCCACTTGTGTCTTATGTGGAAATGAAAATGAAACATCTAGTCATCTATTTTTCAATTGTTATTTTTCTTTTCAGATTTCTTCACTGTGATGAGACAATTTGACTGGAGAGACATTAGTAGGGACTGGCATAATGTGTTATTGAAAACTAATATATATTTAATAATATATATTTGCAACTTACAAATTAATAATAATTCAAACTAATATATATATATATATATATATATATATATACAAACTTATCTTATATACCGAACTTCTAAGAAAAGAATATGTCAAGGCTAGTATTTTATATACTGTCCTTAAGACAATTATGCCCTCCTTATTGGTATTTCGAGTTAGCTGCACTTGTTTTCTAGGATACAATGACAACGTATGTTATAGCAGCACTACAAATAACACATACAACGAACCAAAGAAATGCTTTGAACTTTCTCTCAAATAACTTATGAAATATGAAGATTATGAGACTAGAATGCTTTAATGATTTGAATGAATTGTTTTTCCAAATGGCTACCTCCCTAGACTATTTAAGGGAGGGTTTAGTGACCCTTCAGATGGATGACAACCCTTGAGAACGGTTACAACCATTGCGAACGGTCACAACCCTTACGAATGGTCACAACCATTGCGAACGGTCACAACTCTTACGAATGAAGAGACATGACTTTTTGAACGGGAGTGTCTGTACGGACGAAAAGTCACAACCTTTCATTCCCTTTGGATTTGACTCAAATTCTAACATAATGTTATTGGTGCTATTCGGGGTCTAAATGGGCCGAAACTGAAAAAATCTTCTGTTTCTCTTGCAACGACAACCGTTATTTATTTCATTTGGAGAGAAAGAAATTCAAGACTGTACAATGAATATGCTACACCTGTTTCATGTATTGCTCGTATGATCTTCCATCTTATTAAAAGTAGGCTTTGTAGTTCAAATATATTTAGAAAAAATATTATTAGGTTAGGACTTGTACCCATGTTGATCGATAACTTTGTATAGTCTTTCATCCCATCTCTTAGATGAATTGTTATGCAGGTTTTGGGGTATGTCTTTATGCTTTTGTCCCTTATTTTTAATACAAATTTAATTTAGAAAAAAAAAAAAAACCCTTTGCAAGAATTCGACTCGCAAACAGTACGTGCTAGACTTGCTCTATGGCTTGGAAATGGATAATGCCACACGCACTAGAGTGGCGTCACAGATCACAAGTTGCATGGAAGGTTTGGTATATATAATGATAGTGACCAGGCGATCAAAGTCAAGGCCGACATGGAAATTACATGTTTCAAAGTTAATGTTCATGCAGCCGGGCAGCTATCCGGGTTGGAGAAATAATTATTAGGTAGATCGATGAGACGGTAGATCTCAATATTCTAGACATTATTTATTTATTTTTCTTTTTAATTTTATAAAAAAAAAATAGTAGTATTTTAATGGGTTATATTATTACCCAGTCTGCTAGCAAGGGAGTAATTAGTTTTTATTTATTTATCATTCAAGTTCGTTTAATGAATTTATTTGCCGTTGAATTAGTTCAGGAAAATTAATTTATAGGTTTGATACTAGGATAAGTCTATAAATATAAATTTTTTATACATATTTTATTTATACTATTAAAAAATTGAGTGTGACATGAATTTTCGTGTCAGATTTCACTTTTGGATGATTTGGATAGAGTTTGTATACAAAGTTTGTACACTTAAGGCTATGTTTGTTTGGGAATAAATGGAACTGAATGGCTGAATCGGTCAATCATTTAGTGCGTTTATTTTGAATAAAAATGATCTGAATTGTTGAATCGGTCAGTATTTTGGCTTGAATGATTAAGTCTAATTTTTGTGGCTAAATGAATAAATCATAGTTAAACAAAATAAAAAAAAATAAAATATTAACTATTATATTAAGTAATATTAAATAAATTTACAATAATTTTAAATTTTTTCAAATGGATAAAATAATAAAATTTGTTATTCAAATATTTCAGACATTTCAATTATCAAATAACTTTTTTCATTCAATATTCAAAATTCTGCTTTATTCAATTCATTCAAATTGCTTAAACATTTAAAATTATTTCATTCAATTTTAAACAAACATCTTCCTCAGACGTATTCTTGATACTAATAAGTAATATCCATTCAAGCATGGAAGTTGGTAAATCGAGAATTTTTGGGTTTTTTCGATGTTTTTATTGTTCTTTCTATATATATTTAATGTTAGCTGGTGATTTTACATTTTTTTTTGTCCAGGATGTTTGTTGAAATCTGTTTTTCTTTTCTTACGGCGTAGCACAGTAGAAGTATTTAAATTTTTTTGGTAATATACTTTGGCTATATTTATTTGTAAAAAAATATATTTTAAATTAAATTATTTATTTTAATTTAATACTACTTTACACTATTTAATTATTTAATAAGAGGTTATTAATCCTTTAATGTTGGACCATTAATCCCATAAAATTATTTAATAGCTTAAAATGAAAGGAACTATTTATCTCAATTTTTTTATAAGATTATAATCCTACATAAATAGCCTTAGAAATGATTAAAAAAAATAAAATTTATAGGACTATTTAAGTGACTATTTATCCCCCATTATAAAATAAAATAGTTTAATAGTATTAAATTAATATAAATAATTCAATCATAAATATATTTTTTTATAAACAAACATAATATATAATTAATTAACTTTACTATTTTTTATTAGTAGTGGAACATCAAAGTGATAAAAGCAGTTGATAATACGATATATTTTAATTGATAAAACAATTTGATAGTCCATATTATATGATCTTCAGGTCATGGATTCGATACCAATTAAGCGCAAAACCGGGGTTACACTGATAATAAGTAAACCTTAAGAGAAATAATTGGATATTAGGTTATCAAAGTAGTGGTATACATAAACTAACATTTATCACTTATCATTCTTAATTATTTTTACCATTACAACCCTTGTCGTATATCTCTTTATATAATGAATGAGAAAGTCACTTGGTTGACCAAGCACATGACTTCACCAAATTATTTTTTGGGATTTAACTCTTAAATTTAAAAAATATCATATTTTATCATTCAAATTTAATAAATATTTTATTTAATATTTTAAATTAAAACTTTTAATTTTTAAATTAATTACTAGCTAAATACTCCTTCTTTCCTCAAAAAAATAATCAAAATATATTTTTACATATATTAAGAAAAGGAAAATAAAAAAGAGAGAAAGTAAAAAAAGTTTTAAATTATTTTTAATGGCTCCACAAGATTATATAAAATGATTAGTAATTTTATTATTTTATACTAATGAACTTTATTAAATGAAAATTTTATTTTTTATTTTATACATCTTAACTCCTTTTTTAAAAAAAAAAATATATTTTTAATAATTATTTTATGGACGGAGTATAAATTAAACGACTAGACCACCAAGTCTTATCCTTTGTCTACAGCAAACCAAAAGTGTATCCTTTCTATTTGTTTTCTTTAGGGTACCCTTTGGCAATTAGGGAGGACCCACACGATGAGAATGCATGACATCCAGCTAATAATTCACACCTCCATGTCTTAGCGACTCAGCCGATCCTTGTAATAATTTCACAACACTGCGAAGCACAACATATAGCTCCCTCCCTCTCTCTCTCTCTCTCTCTCTCTCTCTCTCTCTCTCTCTATATATATATATATATATATATATATATATATATATATATATATCGTAGTAATATCGACGACTCCACAATATAAATGTGCTATGCTACTAGTAAATGTAATATTCAATTCAATTGAATCTCTTACACCAATCTTCACTGTCCAAATTTTATTATACGTAATGAATTATACAATAATTTATATAATAATTTTTTTATAAAATAATAAATTTCATATTTTAATTATCCTATAAAATTTATTATTTTATAAATAATTATTATATATAGCAAAATTGCTCCCTACCCTCCTCACCGGACTCTTGTCCGCAATTTAACTTTATTTACATCACTCAATGTGATATTGTGATATTCCCCTGTTTCCAAATTATAAGTTTCATTTCTCCATGGCGACGGGTAACAAAATTTTAGAAGACGCCCTTGCTTTAATATAATTTTGTTAATACTCACCACTAATTACTAAAAACAGAATTATTTTCATATATTATTGTAGCATTCGAATTGAAATCATTGAAACTATATATAAAATTTTCAATACTTACTTTGTCCAATATGACGCTTTATATATTAAAAAATTTCTTTAATGTAGGTTGATCTTGTAACCAAACATTTGTATAATTTTATATTGAATTATGAATTCAACAGTACATAAAAACCAGCCACTTTTTCTTTCTTCACATATATGGTACTGAAAATAAGTATAAGTGCATAATATTTAAATATTATATTTATTTTAATTATTAAAAAATGAGGTATAATATTAAAATTCGTATCATATCTCACTTTTTAATGATTAAAATAAATATAATATTTAATTTTGTATTTAGATATTGTGTACGTAGATTTTTCCATGCTAACATATTCTTGGCTAACTAGAAAAGGGGTTAATATATGTTTTGGTCACTATATTATAGCTCGATTTTTATTGTGGTTATCGACTCTTTTTTTGTGACAGACGCATTATTATAGTCGTTAAATATTACAAAATGGTCACTCCGTTAAAATTCCGTCCAAAAAATTAAAGAACTGAATGATTGTGCAGTTGATATGACTTTTTGTCATGCCTTGTCATTTCTAAATCAACAAAAATACCAACATTTAAATTTTAAACTAAAAGTAAAATAATATATAAACTAAAAAATTCAAACCAACATTTAAATTTTAATTAAAAAATACCAAATTATTACTAAAAGTAAAATAATATTTAAACAAATAAAATTCAAAACAACAATTAAATTTTTACAAAAAAACATACAAAATTATTACTAAAAGTAAAATAACATTTGAAAAAAAAAATTCAAAACAACAATTAAATTTAAACAAAGAAATATACCAAATTATTACGAAAATTAAAATAATATTTAAACAAAAAAATTCAAACCAACATTTAAATTTTAACTAAAAAAATACCAAATTATTACTAAAAGTAAAATAACATTTGAACAAAAAAATTTCAAAACAAAAATTAAATTTAAACAAAGAAGCATACCAAATTATTACGAAAATTAAAATAATATTTAAACAAAAAATTTCAAACCAACATTTAAATTTTAATTAAAAAAATGCCAAATTATTACTAAAAGTAAAATAATATTTAAACCAAAAAAATTCAAAACAACAATTAAATTTAATCAAAAAAAATACAAAATTATTACTAAAAGTAAAATAACTTTTGAATAAAAAAATTCAAAACAACAATTAAATTTAAGCGAAGAAACATACCAAATTATTATTAAAAGTACAATAATATTTAAACAAAAAAAATCAAAGCAACAAAAACAACAATTTTGTTTTTGATTTATATAAAATTGGAAAAATATATAATTAATTATGAAAAAACATAGACGGTCTTTCATTTTTTATTCCATTACAAAATATAAAATTATTATTACTATTATTTTTAGATATTTTAAAATATTTAATATTATATTAATTAAAATAAATTAAGTTTTGCACTTAAAAATATTTTATATTAATTTTAAAAATTTAATAATAATTTTTTATTTGAAAATGAAGTCTTTTCTTTTTATTAGCATTATTCTTAGCCTTAATATAAGAGTCAAATATATTATTTGAAATGAATTTGAGGAATTAAAATATATGAATTTATTTTTTTAATATAATATTTATTTTTTAAATTATTTATATTTATAGTGATATTCTCTCAACATGGAGAGTTAATATAGAGTTTAATGTCTATATTTGATATATACTTATACATATATTTTTGATTATTTATAAATTAAATTTATCATATAAAAAATAATTAAGAAAGAAAGAGAATGAGTTGACATATTGGGGCCTGTTTTGTGACGCCCCCAAATCTGAGCCCACACAGCCCAGACTTGAGTCGTCAAAAGACTACAACAAAATTATTACAACAAAGCACAACGTACAACAATACAGTGTATAATAATACACAACTAAGTCTTTACTATTATTGCCACACTATTTTACAACACGTGAAGACTACGACAACTATTCCTCAGACTCTCACTCCATTCCCCGGCTAGACCCTATTACGTTTTCATCTCCTGTAATGGAACAAAAGAAAGGGTGAGCTCAAATAGCCCAGTAAGAAATATCATGACTAAGATAATGACGAATAAATTATCATTAGCCTTCAACAGTTGAGTTCTTGATAGAATACAATAGACTACAAGGTTTATATCAAAAACTGTAGTTAAATTCTTAAACAACGTTCAGATCAATAATAGCAGCGGAATGAGCAATTTATTAGAAGAATAATGCAGACTATAATGTCCACTCGCTTCTCTTTTTTGTAAAAATATCATCAACTTTTATCATCTGAAATTCCATTAGTCATGATAATAAAAATTCACAGTTCCTGATCATAATCATGCAGATCAACAGTTCATATTTGCACTACGGGCCAAAGACATTTAATATAACACCAACGGTCATGATTATACCAGATTCAGCCTTTGGTAATAATCATACCAATCAACAGTTCATCTTTGCACTACGGGCCAAAGATATTCAATAAAGCACCAACGGTCATGATTATACCAGATTCAGCCTTTGGTCATAATCATACCAACCAACAGTTCATCTTTGCACTACGGGCCAAAGAGAACATTCACCACGTGCCATAAAAGACACCGAACAGATGTATCGCCTTTAACCTAGTATATCGCCTTTAACCTATCATCTGTTCAACAATTATATCACATCTGTGCCCCCGGCCACAGATATTCACAACAGCTTGATTCTTGATGATTAATACAAATAACAGTGATACAAATGATGAACAGAAGAACAGGATAAACAATAAGTATCGGAAGTTTACTTTGTGCAGATTCAAATAATGTCCAAATTGCCAACATGATGTGGAGTGAAATTTAAAAATGATATTCAAGATCCACAGTTCAGAATAACGATTACAGTTCAATAGAAATGTTCAGAAAATAGGAAGGTTCAGTTGAACTAATGAAATTCAACTATTATGGAACATATAATATTTTCAGGAATTATAGAAGCAATAGTTCCATAATAAGTTTCGATTTAGGTGTATGGAAGAAAATAATATCCCTTACCGTAGCAGGTTTGATTAACAAAAGGTGAAGGGAATTAATATCCCTTACCATAGTAAGTTTGAATAATGGAAGATGAAAAAGATGGTATCCCTTATGAGTATAAAGGAAAATAATATCACTTACGAATATGGAATAAAAGTGTCATGTGATAATTCGTGTAGACAAATTATTTCCACACGAGACAAATAAAAAGGGTTATTCACCAACAGGCGATAATCCGCACCGTAAGGTTATTCCCATCAATTTGAATACGAATAGTTATTCACCAAACAGGCGTAATCCGCACCGTAAGGTTATTCCCACAATTTAATAGAATTTGAACACGAAGAGTTATTCACCAAACAGGCGATAATCCGCACCGTAAGGTTATTCTCAAAGATTAATAAGGAATGAATACAAAAGGTTATTCACCAACAGGCGGTAAACCGCGCCGTAAGGTTATTCCCACAATTTAATACATGAAAATAAATGGCACAAGAAAGAAACGATATTATTTTCGAGAATCAAAGAATGATAATCCCTTCAAGTAAGAAAGAAAATAATATCCATTTATGATGATGAAAAGAGTGATACCCCTTACCGTGGTAAGTTTAAATAATAGAATATGAAAGAAGATGATATTCCAAAAAAAATGACATTCCTTACCACAGTAAATTTAAGAGTTTGAAATGAATGGTATTCCTTACCACAGTGAATTTAAGAGTGTGAAAAGAATAATATTCCTTACCGTAGTAAGTTTAAGAGTATGAAAGAAAATGAAATTCCTTACCGTAGTAAGTTTAAGAGTGTAAAAAAAAATGACATTTCTTACCTTAACACGTGACTGGATATTGATTTAAATGAGATTGATCAACCTATATATTTATAATAAAATTAGTAATTACAACATGTAAACTTTAAAGTGTATGATAACTCATATATTATGAACTATCAAAATTATATATATTTAACATAATTTTTGTAGTATAAAATACCAACTTTAAAATAGTTTTAAAAATAATATTCCAAAATAAATCTTCCAAAGAAAGCTTTTAAAAATGAATCTTCTCAAAGAAGAGTCTTCTAAAGGAAGATTTGTGAATACCGTGAAAAATAGGAATTTATAAAATTACTACTTTCTAATAAAAGACTTACTTGAAAAATTTCTGCACTCCTTTTGGCTTTCAAACACTCAAAATAAGCTTACTATTCTCAGAGAAAACTCATAAAATTCTTATAGAAAAATTTTATGTTTTAGGTGTGATTTTTCTATTCAGCTGAGCAAGCTATTTATAGGAGAAAATAAGGCACTATGCGTGGTAGGTGAACAGAAAAAAAATTCAGCAGAGGCTGCTGCGCAGCCTCCACCAACCCATTCCCAGCAAACACATTTCTCACATTTCGTGTGGGCCCCACAGTGGGTCCCACATGTTTCTTACTATTCACTTACTATTCACATTACTATTCACGTCACTATTCACGTTACTATTTCAAATAGTAAAATTAATTATTTTATTTATTTATTTATTCTTCCTGTGAGTCCAACATATAAAATAATGTTACCATAATAATGTAAGAAACACGTTACATATTTTTATTAATTTAATAATATAAATTACAGTATATTTGCTACTGTGACAATTATTGATTCAATAATTTTAAACTACAGTGCACCAACAATTATTGACTCGATGATATGAAATACAGTGTAATGACAATTATTGAATCAATAATGCAAAATACTGTGTAGCAACCATAATTGAATTGATAATATAAAATATTATGTAGTGACAATTATTGATGAAATGATGCGTAACAGTTACGGTGTCAATAATATGAGACACTGTGCAATACCGTGTGCTACTGTAGAATACCGTGTGCCACAATAAAATACCATAAATTACCGTATGCTACTATTCTTTTATCACCGGTATTTTAACAGTTAACACCGTTGACTATTTTTATTTAAAAAGGTTACTTCTGTCGTTTTCTATATCCGACAAATATTCCGTTGTGGGGTCCACAAATAATTTGTTATTTCGGCGCCGTCGTACGACCCGAATATTCCCCAACAAAACGAATATTGTCCGACAAAATAAAATTTACACATAACATCCTTAACTTTCAATTTCGTTAATTTAACCACTTACTGTTTCAGGAAAAAAAAAAATATATGAAGAAAAATTAAATTTTATATTTCATAAAATTCGGGGTCTTACAACCTCCCCTCCTTATGAAATTTCGTCCCCGAAATTGACGTACCTGGCATTTCGAAGAGGTATGGATACCTAGACTTCATCTCAGATTCTAGCTCCCAGGTCATTTCCTCAATATCTTGGTTCCTCCATAAAACCTTAACTTGAGGTATAACCTTTGAGCGTAAGATCTGCTCCTTCTTATCTAGGATCTTAACAGGTACCTCCTCATACGTTAAATCTTCTGCTATAACGTCTGGTTCTAACCCAATGACGTGGTTTGGGTCCTTCACATATTTACGTAACATAGATATGTGAAAAACGTTATGGATGCGAGACATACTTGGTGGTAGGGCTAGTCTGTAGGCTACGGATCCTACTCGATCGAGGATTTCAAATGGGCCAATAAATCGAGGGTTGAGCTTTCCTCTCTTTCCGAATCTCGTAACTCCTTTCCATGGAGAAACACGTAAGAATACATGATCTCCGACGTTGAATCTCTCATCTCTCCGATGAAGATCGGCATAACTCTTTTGTCGTTCTTGTGCTGTCTGTATTCGTTGTCGGATCATTTGGATCTTTTCGGTCGTCAAGCGTACCAACTCGGGTCCCAACAATTTTGCTTCTCCTACCTCATTCCAACATACTGGAGAGCGACACTTGCGTCCATATAAAGCCTCGAATGGAGCCATGCCTATACTTGCTTGGTAACTGTTGTTGTAAGAAAATTCCACCAATGACAAGTACTTATCCCAACTTCCTTTGAAATCTAGTACGCAAAGTCTCAAAAGATCTTTGAGGGTTTGGATCGTCCTTTCTGATTGTCCGTCCGTCTGAGGATGGTATGCAGAACTGAATCGTAGCTCAGTGCTCATAGCTTTCTGTAGACTGATCCAAAATCGTGAAGTGAATCTAGGACCTCGATCAGAAACTATGGAAACTGGCATGCCATGCAATCTCATAATCTCATTTATATACATACCGGCAAGACGTTCAAGTGAAAAGTTTTCTCGTATAGGCAAGAAATGAGCGGATTTGGTCAGTATATCTACGATGACCCAAATTGCATCTAAGCCTTGAGAAACTTTGGGTAGACCGTCACGAAGTCCATATTGATGTGTTCCCACTTCCATTCGGGAACCTCAAGTGGTTGTAATGGACCCTTAGGTACTTGATGCTCTGCCTTGACACGTTGACAAGTTAGGCACCTTGAGATAAACTCTGCAATCTCCCTTTTCATATTGTTCCACCAAAATGTATGTCGAAGATCTCGATACATCTTGGTACCTCCTGGGTGGATTGCAAACGGTGTGTTATGTGCCTTCATCATGATTTTATGCTTCAATTCAGGATCGTTAGGAACACAGAGTAGAGAGTTGACTCGAAGTATTCCTTTCTCGTCGATTCTTGCTTCGGGAATGGCACCTTCTTGTACTTTCTTTATCATGTTCATCAGTTCCGGATTGGTAGCTTGAGCAGCTTTAATTTTATCGATTAAAGCCGGTTCTACTCGCACGTGAGCAATCTTCGAGTGGGTCCCTGGTGTCTTTAGCTCTATCTCCATCTTTTGTAAGTCGTACAGAATACGCTTTTGTATTGTCACCAGTGCACTTGTACTCGCATAAGATCTTCTGCTCAAAGCGTCAGCTACAACGTTAGCCTTTCCCGGGTGATACTGGATTATGTGGTCGTAATCCTTCAACAGCTCAAGCCAACGTCGTTGTCGCATGTTCAGTTCCTTCTGGGTGAAGAAATACTTGAGACTTTTATGATCCGTATAGATATCCACCTTTTATCCGTACAAGTAGTGTCTCCAGATCTTCAACGCGAAAACGACTGCTGCCAACTCTAGATCATGAGTAGGATAATTTTTCTCATAATCTTTGAGTTGTCGAGAAGCATAGGCTATAACTTTTCCATGTTGCATAAGGACACATCCTAGACCTTTGCCTGAATCATCGCTATAACGAATTCTCCTGATCCTGATTGGAATGGTCAGAACAGGAGCTGAAACAAGTCTCCTCTTGAGTTCTTGAAAACTCTTCTCGTATTCCTCGCTCGATATAAGTTTTGTACTAGAATGAATGATACCGATATCTAGTAATTAAACTTTCAACTCTTGGTGTTCTATGGGAGCCATTTGGTATGGGACTTTAGAAATGGGCTTAGTACGGGGTTCAAGATCAATACAGAATTCAAATTCTCGGTTTGGAGGTAAGCCAGGAAGTTCATCAGGAAAAACGTCAGAAAACTCATTAACAACGGAAATATCATTCAAGTTTGACGTATTTTTGTTCAAATCAGTGACATGAGCTAAAAAGGCTTGACATCCGTTTTTCAATAAACGAATGACTTTATGGCTAGAAATAACAGTTATCGATTTCAATGGTTTAGTTGCTTGAATTTGCATGAAAGGTTGATTAGGAATATAAAAACTAATAATCTTATGAAAACAATCAATTTTAGCATGATGGGTAGTCAACCAATCAATTCCTAGAATCACATCAAATTCATGCATCTCCAAAGAAATAAGGTCAACAGGTACTGTGAGGTTGTTGATTTGAACTAGACAAGATTTATAGACAGTAGATGTAATAGGTATTTCTCCCAATGAGGTTTCAACTGATAAGACAAGATTTAAGTTTTCAGAAGTCAAATTTAAACGTTGAGCACATGCAGGTGAGATAAAAGAATGGGTAGAGCCAGTATTTAACAGAGCGTAGAATTCACGAGAATTTATGAATAGCTTACCGGTTATCACCTCATTCGGTTTCTTGACTGTTATCGTCAAATCGAATCCCGAGTACTTCATTCGGATCTTCACGTATTTCAACCATGGGAATACCACTAAATAATTCTCTAACGAACTGTTTCTCGGATTCTTCAACTTCATCAGTAGTAACGTACCAATGATTTCTGTAAGAATAGTATTTTCGATAGACTGCAGTTTCCACGATAATGACTAACTTAACCTGAATTCCTTTAAATTGTAACGCCCAAAAGTATAGAAACATCATTTTTAAATAATCTTGAAACTCATAGCTGGAACACCATAAATCCCAAAGACTAATATGAAAAGTCCATATATTCTGATCCTTTGTTATAGAGCATAACCAGGTGATATGACTCTCCCAATTAGTGAGTAAATTAAAGGCGATAATTTCCGCAAGTTCATTACTTCCTTTAATTGCTTCTAATAATGGATCTGGAACGACTGTAACAGAACTTTCACCTTCATCCTTACTGGATAGAACACGCATAATTTTTGTCTTAGGCAAATGATTCAACTCTGAGTTTGTAAGAAGATTATTCGTCGCCTCTTGTTTTGCAGCTACATTTGTTTCGGTCATTTCATAGTTAACCTCCTGATTTCCAGATGTCATACCTAACTGTTGTCACAAAATAATTGTTAGTTCAAACAAACTGACTCATCACTTCCTGTCCCTATATTCAAATCAACTCATTAGATAATAAAATCTAATTTAGGTGGGACACACTAGTGACCGATTCTATTCGTCTCTCCCCTCCTAATTCTAACCCCAGATCTCCATTAAAGACCATATTCCTAAGCTCTGATGCCAACTGTGACGCCCCCAAATCTGAGCCCACACAGCCCAGACTTGAGTCGTCAAAAGACTACAACAAAATTATTACAACAAAGCACAACGTACAACAATACAGTGTATAATAATACACAACTAAGTCTTTACTATTATTGCCACACTATTTTACAACACGTGAAGACTACGACAACTATTCCTCAGACTCTCACTCCATTCCCCGGCTAGACCCTATTACGTTTTCATCTCCTGTAATGGAACAAAAGAAAGGGTGAGCTCAAATAGCCCAGTAAGAAATATCATGACTAAGATAATGACGAATAAATTATCATTAGCCTTCAACAGTTGAGTTCTTGATAGAATACAATAGACTACAAGGTTTATATCAAAAACTGTAGTTAAATTCTTAAACAACGTTCAGATCAATAATAGCAGCGGAATGAGCAATTTATTAGAAGAATAATGCAGACTATAATGTCCACTCGCTTCTCTTTTTTGTAAAAATATCATCAACTTTTATCATCTGAAATTCCATTAGTCATGATAATAAAAATTCACAGTTCCTGATCATAATCATGCAGATCAACAGTTCATATTTGCACTACGGGCCAAAGACATTTAATATAACACCAACGGTCATGATTATACCAGATTCAGCCTTTGGTAATAATCATACCAATCAACAGTTCATCTTTGCACTACGGGCCAAAGATATTCAATAAAGCACAAACGGTCATGATTATACCAGATTCAGCCTTTGGTCATAATCATACCAACCAACAGTTCATCTTTGCACTACGGGCCAAAGAGAACATTCACCACGTGCCATAAAAGACACCGAACAGATGTATCGCCTTTAACCTAGTATATCGCCTTTAACCTATCATCTGTTCAACAATTATATCACATCTGTGCCCCCGGCCACAGATATTCACAACAGCTTGATTCTTGATGATTAATACAAATAACAGTGATACAAATGATGAACAGAAGAACAGGATAAACAATAAGTATCGGAAGTTTACTTTGTGCAGATTCAAATAATGTCCAAATTGCCAACATGATGTGGAGTGAAATTTAAAAATGATATTCAAGATCCACAGTTCAGAATAACGATTACAGTTCAATAGAAATGTTCAGAAAATAGGAAGGTTCAGTTGAACTAATGAAATTCAACTATTATGGAACATATAATATTTTCAGGAATTATAGAAGCAATAGTTCCATAATAAGTTTCGATTTAGGTGTATGGAAGAAAATAATATCCCTTACCGTAGCAGGTTTGATTAACAAAAGGTGAAGGGAATTAATATCCCTTACCATAGTAAGTTTGAATAATGGAAGATGAAAAAGATGGTATCCCTTATGAGTATAAAGGAAAATAATATCACTTACGAATATGGAATAAAAGTGTCATGTGATAATTCGTGTAGACAAATTATTTCCACACGAGACAAATAAAAAGGGTTATTCACCAACAGGCGATAATCCGCACCGTAAGGTTATTCCCATCAATTTGAATACGAATAGTTATTCACCAAACAGGCGTAATCCGCACCGTAAGGTTATTCCCACAATTTAATAGAATTTGAACACGAAGAGTTATTCACCAAACAGGCGATAATCCGCACCGTAAGGTTATTCTCAAAGATTAATAAGGAATGAATACAAAAGGTTATTCACCAACAGGCGGTAAACCGCGCCGTAAGGTTATTCCCACAATTTAATATATGGAAATAAATGGCACAAGAAAGAAACGATATTATTTTCGAGAATCAAAGAATGATAATCCCTTCAAGTAAGAAAGAAAATAATATCCATTTATGATGATGAAAAGAATGATACCCCTTACCGTGGTAAGTTTAAATAATAGAATATGAAAGAAGATGATATTCCAAAAAAAATGACATTCCTTACCACAGTAAATTTAAGAGTTTGAAATGAATGGTATTCCTTACCACAGTGAATTTAAGAGTGTGAAAAGAATAATATTCCTTACCGTAGTAAGTTTAAGAGTATGAAAGAAAATGAAATTCCTTACCGTAGTAAGTTTAAGAGTGTAAAAAAAAATGACATTTCTTACCTTAACACGTGACTGGATATTGATTTAAATGAGATTGATCAACCTATATATTTATAATAAAATTAGTAATAAAACATGTAAACTTTAAAGTGTATGATAACTCATATATTATGAACTATCAAAATTATATATATTTAACATAATTTTTGTAGTATAAAATACCAACTTTAAAATAGTTTTAAAAATAATATTCCAAAATAAATCTTCCAAAGAAAACTTTTAAAAATGAATCTTCTCAAAGAAGAGTCTTCTAAAGGAAGATTTGTGAATACCGTGAAAAATAGGAATTTATAAAATTACTACTTTCTAATAAAAGACTTACTTGAAAAATTTCTGCACTCCTTTTGGCTTTCAAACACTCAAAATAAGTTTACTATTCTCAGAGAAAACTCATAAAATTCTTATAGAAAAATTTTATGTTTTAGGTGTGATTTTTCTATTCAGCTGAGCAAGCTATTTATAGGAGAAAATAAGGCACTATGCGTGGTAGGTGAACAGAAAAAAAATTCAGCAGAGGCTGCTGCGCAGCCTCCACCAACCCATTTCCAGCAAACACATTTCTCACATTTCGTGTGGGCCCCACAGTGGGTCCCACATGTTTCTTACTATTCACGTTACTATTCACGTCACTATTCACGTTACTATTTCAAATAGTAAAATTAATTATTTTATTTATTTATTTATTTATTTATTCTTCCTGTGAGTCCAACATATAAAATAATGTTACCATAATAATGTAAGAAACACGTTACATATTTTTATTAATTTAATAATATAAATTACAGTATATTTGCTACTGTGACAATTATTAGATTCAATAATTTTAAACTACAGTGCACCAACAATTATTGACTCGATGATATGAAATACAGTGTAATGACAATTATTGAATCAATAATGCAAAATACTGTGTAGCAACCATAATTGAATTGATAATATAAAATATTATGTAGTGACAATTATTGATGAAATGATGCGTAACAGTTACGGTGTCAATAATATGAGACACTGTGCAATACCGTGTGCTACTGTAGAATACCGTGTGCCACAATAAAATACCATAAATTACCGTATGCTACTATTCTTTTATCACCGGTATTTTAACAGTTAACACCGTTGACTATTTTTATTTAAAAAGGTTACTTCTGTCGTTTTCTATATCCGACAAATATTCCGTTGTGGGGTCCACAAATAATTTGTTATTTCGGCGCCGTCGTACGACCCGAATATTCCCCAACAAAACGAATATTGTCCGACAAAATAAAATTTACACATAACATCCTTAACTTTCAATTTCGTTAATTTAACTACTTACTGTTTCAGGAAAAAAAAAATATATGAAGAAAAATTAAATTTTATATTTCATAAAATTCGGGGTCTTACATGTTTGGCTGTTCATTTTAATGGATTTGACATACCACGTAGACATGTTAGCTGAGTCAGCAACTTCTATTATTTTTTTGGACGAAATTTTAACGGAGTGATCATTTTGTAACTTTTAACGACTATAATAATATGTTTGTCTTAAAAAAAAATTGATAATTATAATAAAAATCGAACTATAATATAAGAGCAAAACATATATTACATCCACCAGGAAAGAGACGAAAGCATGTAGTACCAAAAATGCCTATCAAGTGACCACAATGTGCCAAGGCTAGCCTCACAGTTTATTTGATGGGTACCTACCTTATCAATGAGCTCAACAAGTAAACAGATGTATTTTAGAATAAAATAATTTAGATCTGTTCCAAGGTTTATTAGGGATGGCAATTTGGTGGGATAGCTCAGCACAAAGATTGTATATATAATTATTATTATTATTACAATAAAAAATTTATTATAAATATATAATACTAAATATACTTGGGGGATGGATATGGGGTGGGTGGTATGGGGAGATCGGATCCTGACCCCATATCCCCCGGTCAACGATCAAAAATGAGTCCAACTATAGTAGAGTAAATTGACATTCTTAAGGTTGATAAACTTCCAAACAGTTATCTGTCTCCCTAATCCCTTCCAATTAGGAAAAATATACTCCAGTCATACAAAAAATATAAACTTATAAATTTTCTAAATAACTATAATATATATATATATAATTGAAATTATTGTTATATGAATCGCTTAAAATGTTTCATCAAATATATTGTACACGGATTTTTACAAGAATATAATTTTAGAAGAATATAATTTTAAAATATGCGTTTAAACCTCAAAATACCTCAGATGATGCCTCAGACGGAGGACTATTATGATTTACATGCTACAGATACATTTTAGGTGCAAGAGATTCTGCCCCAAAAAATGAATCTTTTTTCTGACAAAACAATCTCTCTAGCACTCCCAAGTATATTTGGAAAGAACCACCCACATTCTCTTTCTCCCAAGTACAACAATGGCTGCCAGGACTATCTCATAGCACCAAAAAAGCCACAACCCAGCTTCTCCCTCTCCGTCTCCCTTGTATATAGGGGGGTGAATTATGATGATCGATATATAAAAATTTTGAAAAGCAAATATAAAGAAGAAAATGTTAATGAAAGAGTGTGACTTTTCGTTCGTACGGACACTATCGTTCAAAAAATCATGTCTCTTCAATCGTGTCATTTCGTAAGGGTTGTAACCGTTCGCAAGGGTTGTGACCGTTCGCAATGGTTGTAACTGTTCGCAAAGGTTGTGACTATTCGCAAGAGTTGTGACCCATTTGAAGGGTCACGAAACCTTCTCATAAATAGTCTAAGGAGGCAGCCATTTGGTATGGACAATAATTCATTCAAATCATTAAAGCATTATAATATCCTAGTCTTCATATTTTATAAGTTATTTGAGAGAGAGTTTAAAACATTTCTTTAGTTCGTTGTGTGTGTTATTTATAGTGCTGCTATAACATACGTTGTTATTGTATCCTGAGAGACAAGTGACGCTAATTCGAAGCACCAATAAAAAGGGCATAATTGTCTTAAGGACATAGTATATAAAATACTAGCCTTGACATATTCTTTTTTTAAAAGTTCATTAAATAAAATAAGTTTATATATATTATTAAATATTTATTAGTTTTCAATAACAGAAAATGCAAGTGGGCCGGGAGGGTAATAACATATATATATATATATATATATATGATGGCTTTAGCATCTTTACACATTGACATCTTCTGTAAAGTGCATGGTCCCATAAAAATAAATACTACACGATTATTACCAATTAATAGTGAATTCAAGAGCTCAAATTATTGGCTAGCTACATCTCCCATGGTGATGAACAACACTAAAATCTATTTTATAGTCAAAATATCAAGTAAATTACTCGGCATAAAATAAACATAAATCAAATATTATGATCAGGATAAACACTACACTTGCTAGTAAAAACACATTGACGATTAAAAAGATTTGACAATTTCAGTTAATAATTGATAAAAAAATGTCTAGTATTTTTCTTACATCCTCCTACATATATGATAACATGAAATTGTAATTACCTGAAATAATTAAAACCAACGGGGCATAAATAAATTGTCAATAATTTACAGATTACATACTCCACAGGAAGAGAATGATTTTGCTCCACTTCACGTCTTTTGTTGTTGCTGACTGCCTTACTGTCTGCTCTGAAAATGAAGGGTATTTTTGGAAATTAATTTATGCATCCTGAAGTTCATAGCCGTCTCTTTTCTCCCTCCACACCCATGCAAGCTTGTAGATCTGAGAATCTGACACTTTTATTTTGACTTTATTCGATTATACTACAACTTAAAAGCTAAAATGAATACCAAAATAAAATTAAAAACAGAGTCATCAAATCTACAGAAATGGAGCTGCAAATTTGAACGGAGGAAGAAGAGTATGGAGGGCTATGGTAGTAAAACGGGAAATACGGCACAATTGGGTTTGGCGGCGGCGGAGTTGAGTAAGAATTTGGCGGAGGGTAGTAGCTCCCGGTGTCTGTCGGCGGGTAATTTCCGTAGGTGGGTTGAGGGGGTGGCGGAGGGGGGGAGTAGTAGTAATTGCCGCCGCCGCCGCCTCCTCCCGAGCTGGGAGGGGAGGGCGGTGGAGGGCAGTTAATCGACGAAGAAGGCGGCGGCGGAGAAGAAGAAGGCGGCGGTGGAGACGAAGAAGGCGGCGGCGGAGGTGAGGGTGTGGGAGGCGGTGGAGAGGGGACAGCTGGGCTGTCACATGGGTTGTCACAGGCGGCGCACATTGTGCATTCGATCTGGTATTTTGATCCTAGCCATGAATTTGACCTCACGTTTCTTGAAAAAAGTTGTAATATAATCAAGAAAGTGAGAAAAGGGAGCTTTAATTTTTGGGGGGTCATCTTTCAAGAGAATTTTAGAGAGAGAAAATTGAAGAGAGGAGAGAGAATTAGGAGGAGCAGCGGTGGGAGTCTCTTATCTTTGTAGAGCTAAGACTAGAAATTAAAGTCGGGGTACTGATGATGATAATTAATATTCCTACTAAAGACTTCTTTTTCTATTGCCAAAAGGTTACACACCGACACGTTAATTTTACGCTTTTACCTTCTGGTGGGGTATATTTGTTAAGTAAAAGTTTACTCCATGGTATTATAGGAATTTAGTGCTAAATATATATATGTGACGAATTCACTAAAGACTATTTAAAGAAAGTGACGTGTCGTTTTGTCCTTGAAATTTGACAAGAATAAGTTTGCGAACACAATTTTTAAGTATAAATATTTATTCTATTAATAAAAAATAAAATCTGACATAAAAATTTATAATAACTTTCATTTTTTAATAATAAAATAAAATTTTATATTTAAATTTATGATTTGAATTTGTGTATATGAAATTGTTCATTTGACGATCAACACCTGTAGGTTGATGAGTTGATGAGATGATGAGATAAAGGAATTCTATGGTGTTGAGTTTGACTACATGTACACGTGTGTTCACACATGGGCCAAATAGACGTAGAGGAGACGCAATTCTTAAATTAGGTTTAGGCCTAGTGTTAAAATAGTAAAATTGGTTGGATCATGGTATTTTAAAACATATATTGAAAGTGTAAATTGTTACGATAAAAATATTATAATATTTTTAAATAAAAAAATATATAATTAATAAAAAAATTAATCGTAATAACACATAGAATGTGTATTATAAATATTTTAAAAAATAATTATATTTTAATAATAAAAAATATATATATATAAATTTGTGAAGTTATTCAAATCGAGGAACGAAACAATTAATAAAACAACTGATATATAAGGGTGAACCGAGTTATACACATGCAGAATGGATTACTTTAAAGATAATTTATTTTTTTATTATTATCTTTAGCATTAATTAAAAATATAAAAAATAATGGCATGATATTAATCAATTAATTAATAATAATAATAGATTAGTAATTTTATATGTAACACTCACATATGGTAGCATATATAGATTCCACAGCTGGTGAGTGAATGAAATAGTGATGATACTCTTATTATTAATTCTTATTATTATCATAGTAAATCCTTTTAAAGAGTAGTACTCTGGTCGGTTACATTGTCAATTTCGTAATACACCCTCGTTCTCTAAAAAATTGGTTTAATTTGATTTATTTAATAAAATTAATCAATTTTATAATTAAAATATATATTTTTAAAAAAAAATATAAGTGGAACAATTATAATCATAAAAAATTATATCTAATTTTTATAAATTTAAAATATAAATAAATATACTTAATTTTAAAATTAATCAATTTTACTTAAAAAAATTAAACTAAACTAATTTTTAAAATACGGATAGAGTAGCAAGAATAGAGGGACCTACCTAGCTATAGGGGTGGTGTCGGTAGGCTCTTTTGTCTCCTAAGTCCTTCTTAGAACAAAAATTCTACCCTTACTAGTATATTTTATCCGTTAAATTTATCCGTATTAAAGATAAATGAGTGCGATTTATTTTTAAGTTAAAAAAATAAAATAAAATGAGATTAAACTCATTTATATTTAGTACAGATAATCTTAACGGATAAAAAATATGAGTAATATAAAATATTTATTTTTTAATAATTGAAATATATTTTATATTTTATTTTATCATTAATTGTCAAATTATAAATTTCCTAAATTTAAAAACATAATTGAGAGAGTACTAGGACTAGGTGGCTAGTACCACCTTGTATTCTGCTTCCATTAGTTGTGTTTAGATGCATCAAACATTTAAAAAAATTATTAGTCAAAATATATTAGACCGTTTAAGTTGATTAAGACGTGTCTTCCGTCTCTATCAACGAAACTTATACAATGAACTCATTCCATAAAAACTCTCCATCCGCTCCTCATCTCTTCCAACCCTTTTACACAATTTTATTTGTTTTTTGTTTATTTCAAAAAATAAATAAATAAAACACTTGCAACGTTCAACAATGAAATGCCCATCGATCATTAAATAAATATCAATGAGCCCACCGTAACACTGGTTGTTTTTTGTAATGAAAACCTCTTAATTTTCACCGTTAAAAGAAAAATAATACTCTTTTTATTTTCCAAAAGTATCGTATTTAATCTTTTCCTAATTTATTTATGAAATCTTGAAGTTTAAATTTGATAGAGGTTTATTTAGTTTTGATTAATACAACAGTAAATATTATAAATTACTTAAAAGAATAATGCTATTTAAAAAATTGTTATTTCAAAAATTAAAATTCATTAAACATCACAAAATTAAGTTTTAACATTTTTCAAATTAACTAAGATCATATCAGTCACGTGTGACTATTGACTATTTTTGTGAAACGGAAAAAGTAACGAATTGTGTTGAGCTTGTTCTTATTTTCATTGGCCAAAACAAAATACATGGTGGAACATATATGACTCGGTTTAAGGGTATACCTTCTTAAAGAGCATACCAAACATATTCCCTTTAGCGACGGACCCAACGACAGTTTGGTCCGTCGTCATAGGTTCGTCCGTCGCTAAAGTTTTTAACGACGGACAAACATATAGCAACGGACGAACCTATGACGACGGACCAAATCGTCGTTAAAGAGTGTATACTAGATAAGTCATTTAGAGAGATATATTTTTAAACTTTACTCTATATATATATATATATATATATAATTTGATAGGACTCTCAATTTTTTTTGTTTAATGCAATGGACCGTTTTAGATTTTACTATAAATGCAATGTTGTATGTAATATGGGATCCAAGTTAATGGATCTGACCAAGTGGCTGTTCTTGGTGGTGTCATTCCTGAATCCACTGAAACTTCTGCCATTAATGTAAGAATTTGAATGGACCATATTGCGCAGCTGCGTAACATTGTAAAGAATTTGCTAATATTAGTAACACGCTGGACAAAGTGGTGGGTGGGTAGGGAAATATTGTTCGGATTTTAACTCACTTAAAAAAAAATTATTAGAAAAAATATTTGGAATTGCTTGAAATTTGTTAATCCATATGGACATCCTTCAAACATAAAACTCGTATCAATATCTTGAAAAATCGGGAGTTGGTGAAGAAAACATAAGTGTTGCTAACCTGCTATACGTTAGATAAAGTAGTAAAGAATAGACTCATATATTATTATTTTATTTTATTATTTTTAAATACACCTTAATCATAATTCAAATTTATTATAGATTAATTGATATACAAATCATTTGCTAACATAGAAAAAGTAAAAATTAGATAAAACATGAATATTTACCTTCTATTTTTTTTATCAAACAATTAATCGACTAAAATATATTAAAACTGTAAATTATTACAAATAATAAAAAAATTACAATACAATGAATTGAAAAGGTATCATTTCAAACAAAATAACATATAATCAGAAAGAAAAAAAAATCGATCATAGAAACAATTAATAGACACAAGATAAACTCTTGAAAAACAGTCATATTCAAAAAATAATAACAAAAAATATAAATTTGAGCAGTTTTTCAATACCAATGGAGGAATAATTGACCGTCATAATAACGTCGCACTAAAATCTGAATAATGTATTTTTAACGATTTACGCAATGAAAAAATTCTTATAAAAAAAAAAACTACTAACAGGAAAAAGTAAAATCTCCTAAATCTAACAACGAAACTCTCTCATAAAAGAGGAGGAAAATAGTCATATCATGAAAAAAAATAAGTCCCACAAAAAGAGAAAACAAACTCCAAAAACAGAAAATATTAAAACACAAGATGAGAGATTAAATATTTTTGTCCAACCTGTTGAACCCGAAATAAGCCACATTGAAAGCCGAACACTGAGCGACTAGGGACAATATTATCCATAATAAAAAGGGACAATTACATATTTTAGTACATTTTTAGAAATAATTACAATAATGGTGCATCCATAAAATAATTACAAAAGTAATACATTTTTTCATATTTATTTACAAAATTAATATATTTAGTATCCCTTTAATTTTGGTGGGTATTTTAAATTTTAAATATCATTTACTCCCTTTGAGCTTCCCTAATTGTCTTTGGTTTTTACAGTCAGACTTTGGATATGTGATAGGTGAGTAACGGAGTTTTGGTTATAACAGTTAAGGTCAAGCCTTTTTTTTTTAGTATTGAAATTAAATTGTGAGTTTGAATAGGAATGAGAATTGATAGGAGGTGCAAGGTTCTAGAGTAATTCCGCCCCTCCTCCCCTCCACCACAACCCCCCCGCCTCCTTCTTTCTTCCCCCGACCGTCACACCGTCGTTCGTCTCCATCTTCATGCACGTTGTATATCTCTCTTTTTTTTATATATTTTTTCTCTCTCTCTCTCTCACTCTCTCTCTATCTCTCCGCCGTCCGTCCTCCATATAATCTATTATCGCCGCTGTCAACCATTACCACCGACGTCCTCCATCTCCTCTGTTGCCATGAAACCCATTGAGAGAGATTTACAAAGAATATGGAGGTAATCAATTACTGAATGTAGGTAACCAACAATAGTATGTACGTAACCAAACAATAGTTTTTAGTTAACCAAACACTAATCTAGAGGTAACCAATTTTCTGAATATGTAGTAAATAGTTTTTTTGTGCAATAAATCTAGGTAACCAAACACTAGTATGAAGATAACCAAACACTAGTATGGAGGTAACCAAATACTAGTATAGAGGTAACCAAATCCTGAAGGTGTAGTAACTACTTTTTGGTTACCGTTGTATTAAAGGTTGGTTACATCTGTATTAAGGTTTGGTTACCTTTTGTATTAAGGGTTGATTACCTTTATATTAAAGTTTGGTTACCTTGGTATTAAAGATTGGTTACCATTGTATTAAGGTTTGGTTACCTTTGTATTAAAGGTTGATTTCTTTTGTTTTAAGGTTGGATACCTTTTGTATTAAGGGTTTGGTTACCTGTGTATTAAGAGTTGGTTACCTGTGTATTTAAGGTTTGGTTACCTCTGTATTAAAGTTGGTTACCTTTGTAGTAAAGTTTAGTTACTTTTGTATTATGAGTTGGTTACCCTCCTTCTCAAATCATTTTCCATCACGACGACACAGTCGTCGCCGTCCACCATTTCCCAGCCCTCTCTAAAGTCACCAGTGAGCTTCTCATTGGCTTCATCGAGGATAATCACCACTTCTTTCTGTCTCAATCACTGTCCGACTTTCGCCGCCCCATCTACGCCTTTTCCCGTCCATGCCCACCACTGAAACGCCAACTGTCGTTCACGGTCACTACGAGAGGTTGCTGGTGAAGATTCGGTCAGCCATTAATGGCGATGAGGAGAGAGAAGAGAAGGAGGAACGAGGAGAGAGAGAGAGAGAAGGCAGAGGGTGAGTGGGAAGCTCCGATCGGCCATTAATGGCCGTGAAGAGAGAGAAGGGAAGGAGGAAGGAGAAGAGAGAGAGGAGGAGGCAGGGGGGTTGAATAATTATTTACTGAGTTTATTCTTGTTATAATCTTTTTGTAATTATTTTGTATGTGTTTTATTTTTGTAATTATTTTCTAATTGTTGTATATTAATGTAAAGGACCCTAATAAAAATTAAAGAAATTTGGGTTAAGTGAATAGGAAAAGAATGTACTGATTTTGTTGTGTGGGCTTCTTTCAATTCAAGTCCATTGTATGCTTGCAAGTGCTGAGCCTGAATGCCGTTGGTCCAGGAGAGGCCTCATGGGCCTTATGATATAAGGCGAGTTCACAATGATACTTGAGTGTTCACTAAGACTATGTTATTAAGTTTGAAAAAAGTTTCAACTTCATTTGTTACTGAATTTTTTAATAAACGGTAAAAAAAAATGGACAGAATTTTTTTTATTTTTTTGTCAAGCTTTTTTATTGAAAAATAGCCGGATTTAGACACAAAATTAAATAAAACAAAATTATCTTTTATAGTCTCTATTATACCCTCTAAATTACAAATATAATAAAATTAATATAATGATAACTAAGTAACTTAAATATAAAATTGAAATTTTCTTGTTTTTTATTTATTTATAAACTCAGTAACAATATCAAAAAAGAATACAATTTTTTTATTCTTTTATTTTTCATTATAAATTAAATTTTAGTTGATTTATTAATACTCCGCGTGAACGAATATTTTGTCGGCCTTTTTTAATGAATATTAAAAATATATATATTTTTTTGCAATTATTTTACATATTTTCATAAGTTTCCTTTAACATTAACGAGGTACTCACTCCAGTTGATTTATAATTTCTATTCCTATTCCGGCTAATAAGTTAGCTACCAAATCAAAGTGTTGACTGCATAATCACATCCCTAGTTTATTTTTATTTTTGTTGTTACCAAATCCCCTAGTTGGTGGAATAACCGTTGACATTTTACAAAACATGGCACTACGCTAACCTTCGCAACATAACTCTTAGTTTTAGTTATAGCATGTCACGGAGAAAGACGCGCCCGCTACTATAAAAAAGTCGCTAGCTCGAAACTTGGTACGATTTATACAAGAAGGCTGTCGTGACAAAAAAGTATAAAAAAAATCACCGTCAATTTTTATGTTACGTTTAAATTGAACAAATTAAGATGATAATAAAAAAATGTGTTTTGTTATTTATATTGATAAATAAATTACTTTAATAAAAAAATTAATTTATGTTGACTATGTGTATTTTTAGAGATCCTAATCATGAGTTAAATGGGTAGATTTGACCTATAAAGAGAGAGTCTATAAAAAAAATGCTTAAAGACGTTTGCAGTTAGGAGATAGCTCTTATGTGAGCATGTGTATTGGACTTTAAGAAATATGAAAGTTAACAATGGAGGTTAAAGAGATTTCAGTCGTGTAGATAAAGCATAGAACATTGAACAGGTATCAATTCATAGAGGTTTTGACCTTATCACGGCACGTTGGTCTTCGGCCTTAAAAAGCATTTCGGTTAAGTCCTTCGGGCTCTTATGGGCAAAGGTTATCTTTGTAGTAGGAGATATGGGGTGGGTCTCTTAGCCTTCCCATCAGGGGGGTTATCCTTGCTATGGTTCAGGAGACCGAGCTCCAAAGTATATTTTAATTTTAACAACTTATAATTTATAAGAGACATTGTAAAATAAGATCCATTATAATAGAATTATTAAATAAATTTAACAATTATGTTATTTTATTACATTACCCACCACTACATCCAACCAAACATGCATTTAACTTTGAGATGCTGAAAGTTCAAACATAACATTAAATTATATTTATTTGCAACAATGATAATTAAATTAAACTATTTATATTAATTTAATATTTTTAAATAATAGCGTATTGTTATTTAGTACTAGAAATATAATCAAGTGGATTATATTAATATTTTTAAGGTAATTAGATACCTCAAAAGAAACCACTTGTTTAATATCATATTATATAATTCTTAATGAATAACCTTTGAAATGGGAAAGAAATAAAAAGTTCTATGGAATTGTAATTGTATGATTAATCTTCATACAAAAGAATTTGTAGTTGAATTTATACAAAATTTGGTATATATATATATATACCAAACACCTAGTGATGAACCCCTATTTTCTATTATGAGATATTTTGAAAGAGTATTTTTGTAAAATTAAAAGTAAACACATAACACCTACTTTACAACTAGCAGCAGGTAAATTTGTTTGTTAGGACACCTTCAAGAGGAAAGCCGTGTGAGGAAATTAATTTTATAAATAATTACGTGAATGAAGACTTTTGGAACACAAATTGCATGTCATTTTGATGTGCATTGACAGTATCCAATTGGTTTTATATAGGTTGAATTAGAAAATTAAAAATAAAGAGTAAAAAACTTGGTCATAGGTCGCACGTGTACTTCTGACTTGTTAGGAACCAATTTATGTGACTAAATGTTTTAAAAAAAAAATCTTTTTTATTTTGAAAAAAAAACCCTAATGATATTTAATTTTCGTTTGTAGGTTGTCAAAATTATGATTTAATTTTCGGACCTAAAAGATCATAATGATAATAACTTGAGTTCTTATATAAATATCTAAATATTTAATTAATGTAATAACTTGAGTTATTATATAGATATTTAAATATCTAATATTAATCAATGTGAGACTGAGGGGTGTTACAAACTCTCCACTTAAAGTATTATTAGATAATAGTTTAAATTTTTATATATACATTTAAATATCTTATATTAACCGATGTGGGACTATAGTATTATATTTAACATCCATTATATACTTAAAACATGGTGTAATATTTTCTTCTTCTACATTTTTTTTGGGGGTATTTTGTTAGGTAAGGTATAATGGAGTTTTTTAGTCAAGGAGTATAAAAAAATGAAAATTAATATATATTATGAACGTTTATATCTATTTTTTAATTTTAAAAAAATATAATAAATAAAACTCTTGTATAATTTTATTTAATTATATATATTAATATATTTCACAATACATATTTTTCGTAATATATATCACGACGCTTTCCCAATATTTATAAGAACACTACTAGTCTATTACTAATAAAAAGAAAACCACAAAACATCGCCGCGTCTTTCGGCGAAAGGGCGTTAGATATTTCTTCATCCATGAGTAAAGTAGAACATTTCAATAATGTATTCACACACAAAGCAGAAACTAACAAAGACAAATCGATGAGATTATAGAATAAATAAACAAAATTAATTTTAAAATTGATCTTAACGGTTAAAAATTGATAATTAAAATAAAAATAATAATTAAATATTATATATATAGACTTATTCGAAATTATAAGAATTAAACCTGAGATTTTACTTATTACCTTGTTTTGAGAATTAAACAAAGACCTATTAATTTTATAATTATTTTTAAAAGGTAAGGACTCACATAAATAGTACGTGAGAATTAATGAAATATTTCAAAATTATTTTAAAAATAGCAATTATATAAATATAATTAATCTCCCTTTTACCACTAGTTTTATTTTATTTTTTATAATAATTTTATATCAGCTAACAACACTCTTTGGCGTTAGGAAATCCACCTTTATCACAACTATTTTCTTTTCTTTTTCCCAAACTGTCGGTGCCTTTCCATTAATTATTTTCTTTATTGAATGACCGCCATGAAATTTTCAAATTGAACCAAAGCCAGGTCAAGAAGCTTCGGCTGACCAACGGCCAAAAAACACACCTATCATCCAAACTTGTATATATAAATTATTCATAGCAATAAGAATGAGAGAGAAGTCCAATTCGTATAATTTTGGCACGTTGTAAAAAGAATAAATGACAAAGTCAATTTATAGTAAAAATGTTCCTTGCATTATATATAATTATTATCATTTTAATTTTCGTAAGTGTCTTATTATGTATTATAAAAATTACACCGAACCCATTATATTATATATATTATTTTAACAAAGATTAAAAATTACGATTAATACTTTATTAGCATACTATATTCTCAAGTACAAAATATTTTATTCACAAAAAAATATTTAAAAATACACAAATTAAATATAAATTTGTACCTTTTGTTTTATAATCAGAGTATTAATTAATTATCTATTAATAAAAAAAATAGAAAGCAAATGCACTTGACTACATATAAATAGGAGCAACCATTTTAGTTTATTTTGATCTCCTTCATATATGAAAGAAAAATTTTTCTGGCTGGCATAAATAATGGAGGTTGAGAGGTAGAAGAGAAAAGGGAACTGGTGGAGGGCATTTGTTGAGAGGTAGAAGAGAAAAGGGAATTGGTGGAGGGCATATTTGAAATAATTATATAGCAAGTCTTAGTTACAATTCTTTATACTCCTCAGTAACTTTACCTCAAAGACAAACCAATTTTTTTAAACGGAGATTATCCATATAACAGTAAGGCACCCTTTTTGCGATTATACCGAGATAATCTGCCTTGTCTAGATGAGTCCATTGTTCCATACAACACAAATTAATCACGAGACTTGCTATATAATATACTCTATATATTAATCAAATTATAAAAATAATGAAAATAAAATTAAAAAATTATAATTGGAAAAAAAAATTGGCCCGCAAGCTGGGCCAGTCCGATCCAACTTAGACCATTTATTTTTAGACAAAAAAATTTTGAATTATTTTTGTTTAGCTCAAATTTAGCCCGATTTTCTTATTATCCGACTCGTTTGAACTGACCCTACTCTCTTGTCGGTTTTGCTCCTCTCCTTTAAATTTTTTTAACTTGTATAAAATTTGTATTTTGGCTTAAAGTTATTATTCTCATTTTAATAACATATTTGTTCATTTATGCACGGCTAACGTATCAAAGTTTAAACTTTAAACAAAATATATATTATTTTGTTTTTCACAAAAACAAAATTTAAAAAACTTTTGTCGCATTGGGGGGGGGGGGGGGGGGGGACGTGCGACCCACTCAAACACGCCACATTACTACCAAATATAGTTTTTTTTAAAGGGAAACATGTACTAAATTGTTTCCAAAAAAAGATTCACTACTGCCGATATACATACTACTACTATATTATTATTACAGCTTCCACTAGGACTAGGCTGTTCAATTTTCCCCTCCGCGTTTTCGCTGTCCTTTTTATTGCTTCCTTTTAGTATTTCTTTATCCCTCTTCATTCACAGTTTGAAATTCAAAGAACATGGCCACCTCTTCTCTCTTCATCTTCACAATCATCCTCACCATCGTCTCCATAACCCAGGCCCAAAACGTTGCTCCTCCGCCAGCCGCCGATGCCTGCAACGGCATATTCTTATCCTACACCCTCACCACCACTACCAAGATCCCTCCTGACCTCAAGTCTGACCCGGCCCAGCAAGCCTACAGGTTTGAATCCACCCTCTCCATACTCAATAACGGCTTGGAAGAGCTCATGTCTTGGCAAATTTTCGTGGGGTTCCGCCACAACGAGCTATTAGTGTCTGCCTCGAATGCCGTGCTCGCCGACGGGACAACTCTTCCGGGACAGGTCGGGAACGGAACTGTTTTTGCTGGATACCCGAATACTGATCTGAAAACTGCTATTGAGACTGCGGGTGATATGACCCAGATGTCTGCTCTGATCCAGTTAGTGGGCACCGAGTTCGGAGTCGGATCTCCTAATGTTCCGATGCCATCGAATATATCTCTTGTAAATGATGGGTTTATTTGCCCCAGGCCAACTATGCAAGGTATTCTTTTTTTTCTTTCAATTTTTTGGTCAATCGTGTGATCTGTTACTGTTTTAGCATCTGTTTGACTGGAGTTATAATTTGTTTGATTTGATCATATTCGATTTAGGATGTGCTGTGTAGTTTATTTAAGTATTTTAGCTTATTTCTCAGTTTGGCTGCCGAGAAATTTAGGCAGAAAGGACTTGATGGGTAGTGATTTTAAGGATTTTTTTTAATAAGCAACAGTTTGAGGGTTGCATTGATTTTTTTGACATAACATCATGGATATAAGTGGATGGTGGACCTAAATTGTGGACCAGATGATGTGATTAGCGTGTATAAATCAGGCGTATCAATTAGGTGTATGTACAATTTCTCAATATCCGTTTTTTAATATACATACTATTATATTTAACTTATATGGCACCTTAATGCGCTGAGGTGCCTTTGTCTTATTAAATTTTGGATTTAGTATTTAGAGATTGTAGACGTATAATTGAGTCTCTGATCATGCGCATTGAAGCAAGAAAATTTGCTACTGCAAGCTTGGATACTTAAAATGATGGTGAAGATGGAAAATGTTATAGCTTTAGAAAGAGGGGATTTGTATCTTGCAATGAAAAGAAAAATTTAGGCGTCTGGGATTAATATATAATTCTAGTGGGTAAGGGTAATTAAATATTATTGAGGTTAAGGTATTTTTACATTTGGTTTCCAATCAAAATATGGGACATGTCCGATTGACTCCAATCAAAATATTATTGAGGTTAAGTATTTCTAATGATGTATCCGAGCTTCATCCCAAACTCAACGTTGGAATCCATTCTGCATGTGTATAACTTCTGCGTATTGACCCAAGAAGAATAATCAATAAATACATATTGAAATTTCCATTTGCAGCTTAAAACCTGAGTTGCTCTCAGTTGGTTGGTGAAAAAATGTAGCTTGATGGCCGACTTTGTGACCTACTAGTTGTACTCCCTCTTTCGAATTCAGAGTGAAAACCCAAAGCAAGCTATTATCACTAGGCACTATTATAGGGATCTCTGTGTGTGTGTGTGTGTGTACGTGTCTTGAGTTGATCCATGCAGTTTATTGCTTTCAATTTACCTATACCCACCATTGTTAACACTATAGTTTGGCACTCTTCACACAACAGCTTTAATATGAAGATAAATCTTGATATTATATTCATAAAATTGCATAGGCTGTAACTTTTCAGGTCTCTTCTTAGACTAAACTTAATAAATTTGAAGGCTCAAGATTGTGCATATCTTATATGAAATGATATGATTCAGTATTTCAGATAAAACACATGGTTTATTTCATTGCAAGCAACTAGGTTTTATATGAGACCTGCCAAACTTGAAATAATTTTCGTAGAATTACTGAATCAGTCCCTGACCCCATAACGTATATTCTTGGAAATTACAGAAACTATATTTTTACTTTATTTATTTATATGTGAAATGACAAAACTGGAGACAACTAAACACAAGTTTCATGTATCCTTAATCTTTTCAAGGAGTATTAATTATTTTAGGGAATGTAAAGGGGAAATGATATGGTAGACATATCAAACACATCTGTTTTCTAAATGTTGTATTTAATGTAGTTCAATCTCCATATTTATACGGCTCCTTGATATTATATTGTAAATCAATGGCCTGTCTGATCTCTATCTCGTGCTGATGTTTATAAGTTATGGGGTTGCTTTCATCTATCAGGGAAGAACGAAATGCAGGTGTGTTGCCCCAAAGACCCAAATTTTAAGACCAATATCACTGTAGATGAAGAATTTCTGCCTCGTCAAGACGGTGATCTTACAATAGTGTATGATGTGACCAAAACATATGAATCATTTTACTGGGCAGATGTTACAATTTCAAATCATAACCCCCTAGGCCGTCTTGATAATTGGGAATTAACTTGGGACTGGATGAGAGATGAGTTTATCTTTGCCATGAAAGGGGCTTATCCCTCTGTTGTTGATTCGTCCATGTGCATATATGGCCCGCAGGGTGAGTTCTATCAGGCCATGGACTTCTCCACTGTACTGAACTGTGAAAGAAGTCCAACTATCATTGACCTTCCTC
Organism: Hedera helix; assembly: GCA_947179155.2. Taxonomy (NCBI): domain Eukaryota; kingdom Viridiplantae; phylum Streptophyta; class Magnoliopsida; order Apiales; family Araliaceae; genus Hedera; species Hedera helix. The sequence goes on along the minus strand of OX359277.1, from coordinate 38,184,897 downwards.
TGGAAATGACCAACGACACAAGCCTCGGGTTGGTACCGAACTGTTGCCGAAATGGTACGATCTTGCCACCAACAATGGATCCAAGCAAGTCTATATCAGCATTCCAGATACAAGTCTATAAAATGCCACCAGACATTAACCGCACCCAACTCAGTCCACCACAGAACTGGAAGATAAGTGGCAGACTGAATCCAGATTATCAATGTGGACCACCAGTACGAGTTAGTCCCAGCCGTTTCCCAAATCCTAGCGGGTTATCGGATTCAACTGCAGTTGCGAGCTGGCAAGTGGTGTGCAACATAACACAGCCAAAGGGAGCAAGTCCCAGATGCTGTGTGTCATTTTCCGCTTACTACAATGAGTCTATCATCCCTTGCAGGACTTGTGCTTGTGGCTGCCCCAGTAACTCTGCTCGCACTTGTACCACTACGACCCCTGCTCTACTTCTTCCACCCCAAGCTCTTCTCATTCCATTTGAGAATCGAACTGAACTGACTAGAGCTTGGGCTGATCTTAAACATCTACCTGTGCCAAATCCATTACCCTGTGGAGATAACTGCGGCGTTACCATTAACTGGCATTTATTAACAGACTACACAGCGGGATGGTCGGCAAGGCTCACAATCTTCAACTGGGATGATGATGCATTTGTTGATTGGTTTACTGCAGTAGAATTGGACAAAGCGGCCCTTGGATTTGACAAGGTGTATTCTTTCAATGGAAGTGCCTTGAATGGTGTTAACAATACAATATTCATGCAGGGTTTTTCAGGCTTAAACTATCTCGTGGGAGAATCAGATGCGGCCAATCCAGATAAGGACCCTAGGGTGCCTGGCAAACAACAGTCTGTGATCACGTTTACAAAGAAGAAAACCCCAGGAATTGATATTGTTGGGGGGGACGGATTCCCAACAAAAGTATTCTTCAACGGGGAGGAGTGCTCACTTCCTAGAATACTTCCATCAAACAATGCTTATAGATTGGGATCAACTGTAGCATCATCTGTCCTACTAGCTGTAGTAATCTTGATGTTGATGCAGCAATAGCAATAGGATGAGATATTACTGCTTGTTTTTTGTTTTTTTTTGTAGCTTTTGCAAAATTGTTCATTCTTTTGTTGCTCGGCTTTGAATCTTTTTATGTAAATTACTAATATCAACCAGAGTATGATATTAGTATATTATTTTAAAGAATTTTACGTGTTCATACGTTAGTAAGATTCATACAACTAGATTGAGAAGTTGAACAAAAACTAGTGGTTTTTGAAATTTGAGAGATCAAAATGGATGAACTAATATTTGGAAGTGAAGAAATTGCTGCTGTGAAGATTTATTATTTACAGATAGTTTTATTTTATCAAGTGTGAAGTTTGTGACCTAATGGTAGAATATTAATTATCGGAAATGGTTTTATGTACTGTGATTTTTAATGGATTGAATTCACAAGTGCATCTCTTTGTTCAAATGAACCACTCGAGTAATTCAAATCAAGACTTTATTTTTTTTTCTTCACTCACCATATTTCTGATATTTAATAAATACGAAATATAAGTATTAGATCAAGTTTATGTAGTGTGATTTTTAATGGATTGAATGCACAACAAGTGCATCTCTTTGCTAAAATGAACCAATCGAGTGATGAATTTTTTTTCTTCACTCACCGTATTTCGGATATCTAATAAATACGATACGATATATAAGTACAACCTGATCGTGAAATATTTACTACTTGTCCAACTCTGTAAATTGCATGAAAGTGGATACTCCAAATTTGGAAGTCAAAATTTTATAAAACGTTTTTAGTGGAAAAGAGTACAACTAAAAGATCCCACTGAATTGAAATGGATCTATGAATCTAAAAAATGGTGAGAATTCATGAACTCTCCCAATTCAAATCCAAGATTTAAATTGTTGTCCTTTCATTTATTCCTCCAAGACTTGAAATAAAACACTAATATACCAAACTTCAGTTCTCCAATAAAACAAGAAGCTCAAATATTAAGCCTCCCAAACTGTTTTTGAGGGAAGTCCGGTAGACATTACAATTCCTTTTCTTTTAAACCTTTCTTCCAAAATAGTTTAACTACAACTTCTAATGACAAGTGGAATTTATAGACATACATAACAATTTTCAAGTAGATGGGGGGGGGGGGGGGGGGGGGTGCCATAAATTATGTCTTACAAAATAAAATGAAATCTGTACATCACCATCAATTTCTCCACACAAAAAAAAAAAAAACTTGCATTATTAGAGTTAGAGAGATTCCTACAGTTTGCAGATACCCCACAAATTTATCTGAAATAAGTCAAAGATTTGCACCAAACCAACACACCTTTAATAGTACCCCTGAAATATGCTTGTTTCTAGTTCCTACCTAAAGCAGTCAAAAAATTTGCATAATATGACTCCACATATCATGCAACTGTATCACACCCGTTTCTCCCCTACCTTATGATGTAATTGATCTTTCTTGGTTCAGTGTTCTTCGAACTCCAAAATGAACAAGCAGAAGACGCTATTCACAACAGGAAGACCAACTTCCTTTGCTTGGCAAGGCCTTGATTGGAAAGGTCAGGAATTTGGCTCAGAAGTTTAATTCAGCTGTAAAAGAACCTATGTACACAACAGAAACTGCAATCTTACAAAAGGCTGGAGCTGAGATACGCTACACAGGAAGGTTATCCAAGGGATACCCATCAAAACCAAAGTCATTATCAACCCCTCCAATGCCTTCTTGCTGCTAAATAAAAGGTGCAAATTAGAGATCAGTAAAGAAGGCACTTCCTAATCGGGATCTAGATGCAAGTTTCAAAAAACAAGGATAGTGAGAAAGAAACTAACCTGCTTGAGAAGTGCAGTCATGAGGTCCTCCTGGCCAAAATGTTCAGGCAACAGAGTATTCTGATAGCTCGCCTCAGGGAGTCTTTCAGTTTTGACTCTTAGTGAATTATCAGTAAGATGAGGATTAAGCTGTTGACCAATGTTTGGCATATTCCTGTGCCCACTTTCTTCCCCTCCAGAGAACATTCCCTTGCCAAAAGATGAATTCCTGCTGTGCCCAATATTTTGTCTAGACGAAAATCCTTGTTGAACTAAAACTGATGGTGAAGTATCAAGGTTTCCTTGCATATTTACATGTTGGGAGGCTTCAAAGGCCAATCCTACATTCTGTAAACCCCAATCTTGAGATTTGTGCTGATGTAGCTCGTTAAAAATATCATAACTTGCACCTTCTCCTCTTGATCCTTTCGTTTCCAGGCTACTAGCTTCTTCTCGAAGCAGTCCTTTAGATGCGAGAGATGACATCCCTGAATTGCCGCCAAGAGGTAAACTATTTCCTGACAAATCTGTACTGTGGCTCGCAGAGAAATCTACCATTGAAGAGGGTTGAGAAACTTGGTTGTATACTGGTTCTCTAACATTGTCAACTAATCCACTTCGTCCCAAAACCCCACTTGTAATCCCATTTGATAAAACTGGCTGCCCAATGGATGATGGAAGCCTTGAAACATAACTACCATTAGTTTCATTCTGTATTTGACCCCTTGACTGTGGCTGAGCCATCTGCACTAGTAAAGAGTTACTCTGGCTTCTATGGGAATTGACTTGCATATTCATGCCTCCAAATGAATGTGCAGTTTGATGCAAATTGGCAAGCTGCTTTGGTTCCATGTTTGTTGGGATACCATGAAGGAAGTTCATTTGGTTACTGTTACTGGTAAGTTGTTGCTGTTGCCCCTCTCCGAAACGTAATTTTGGAGTTTCAAAGCTAAATATATTTCTTTGATCAACCATGGGCAATACAGCAGATTTTGCAGTAGACCTGCCAAGTGCTGCCGCTTGGAGTGTAGCAAGACTTTGTGCTGGGAGTTGACCAGTGGCGGCAAGCGCTTGCAAATCAAGGCCGTTAAGAGAAGACATGGACCCAAATGTTGCATCTGGGGTCCCCATGAAAGAATTATTGAGTCCACTTTGGTGCTGTCCACTTAATCTTCTAAGATATAGACGATATTTCTGCACCAAATGACTGCAGTTGTGACGGTTTTCAAAAGGAATGTGTGGAAAAAAGGTCTATATGCATAAGATACAAAGAAGAGCCACAATCACAAATGAAACAAATGTCTAACGGTAGCTTCTTTAACCATTAAAATTGTTGTTTAGAAATTCTTCATTAAAAAAAGAACTACAAATTTACCTGAAGATGGCTGGCTACATTTTCTCTCGTGAGTCCAAGCACATTCATCAACTCCAGAATTTTCTTTGGAACAGCCTCTACATATGTAAATTTCAAAACATAAGGAACCGATTAAAATACATTGAAATACCAAGCAACTGTTATTGATTAAGTATAACCAAGTGTATAATAAGCAGATAATCTTAATGCATTATTAGATGTCATATCCTAATTCTTAGGTAACTAAAGTGAAGCAAGGAGTCATTTTGAATGGAACTGAAGTCTCAATTGTGTCATTATTCATTAAGTGGATGTTCCTCTGAGGACCAATCAATCTTTAATAGTCTGAGGAAAAAATAGTATAAAATGGATGTAGAATAAGAATGCACTATTGTTACAGAGAGGATTAAAGAGGAATATTCTTATAGGTCTGAAACTGTAACCTCAAATTCAAGATATGACCACTCTAATGCAGATTCACTAGTTTAGAAACAGAATTTGAGTCTTCCGCGACTCTATATTCGGACATCTCTTCCTCTCCACTCTCCAAAACATCGTCTTAAATTTTGTCACTCATAATAGGACAAATTATTCAGCAAAGACTAAGACAGAGATCTTTCGAGCCAAGATTTTTAGACTTAGAAAGAACAATACTCCATCCGTTCAAAATATTAGATCAAGTTTGACTTTTTTAAAGTCAAGGTGAGATATTTTCATATTCAAAACGACGTGATTCATTTTAATTTTGAAAACAGTGAGTCTTGTAAACATGGTTTACAACTCTAAAATTAAAAGAATTCAAATTTGAAAATATCTCAAATTGACATCAAAAAGTCAGTGTTAATCCTACTGTAATTATTGAGACCATGCTTCTACTGTTTTCCCCATTTTTCCCAACACAGAATGAGACAAAAGGTAAAAAGAATTAAAAAAAACACGCCATATAGAATAATATATGAAACATATGGCCCATGGTACACAGGGACAAGTCAAAATTTTCTAATAAACACCAGCAGTATAAACTAATGTATCAAGGAAGAAAAACATAACAGCAAAGAATATGGTAAGCATATAGAGAGATTGATTAAAAGGTTCGTACTGTCAATTCCAAGCTGATTAACGGCTGCCACAAACTGTTGATGAAGCTCAACCGACCAGACAACCCGTGCTTTCTTTAAGGAAGATGTATCATCCCTGTCCTCTGCTTCATCTTCCTCGTCCTTCCTTCTCTTTGAGTTTCTCCAACTACCCTCATTTGCAGAAGAAGAATAGTCGGCATCTTCAGGCGGCTTTTGTTGCCGTTCACCATCTTCTACACTTCCTGATTGCTCAAAGTCCTTCCACTCATGTTTCTTTTTGCGTACGACATGTTGCCATATGTTCTTCAATGCCTCAATACGAACCGGTTTGATCAGATAATCACATGCACCATGAGTAACACCCTTCATCACAACATTTTTACTATCATCCGCAGACATCACTGTTTAATCAAAATAGAACAAAAATGATCAGGTCTCAAATCAAAATTCAATACAATGCAAACCATTAAGGTCAAAAAAGTTAATACAATCCAAAAACAAAGGAAACAAACAGCTTACTGATAACAGGCAGATCCATCTCCAGACCAATGCGCTCAAGTAGTTTGAACCCATCCATATCAGGCATGTGTACGTCGCTTATAACAATATCAAATCCTTTTTTGTTCTCCCTTAATTTGGATAGTGCATCCTCGGCTCGATTGCATTTGGTAGCTGAGAAACACCAGAAAGAATTGAATCAATTATCGTGGAGACAATTGTATCTGGACTTATTCTATTTAAAATAGATAATTGTATCTAGATTTATAGAATCTGCCCCAAAAAAGAGGGAGGGATGGAGAGAGAACTGTCTATCCCTATCACCACAGAGGCACAAGTCAAATTGAGTGATTATAGATTTATTTATTTAAAAGCTACATATGAAAATTCTAATACGATAGTATATATATGAATTCCTTCATTACCAAATCTGTGCAAAATCGATGTTCAAATCCTATATGCCCAATATTACACCTAAAGTTTTTATTTTATAAGTATTTCAACCCTAGATTCCAAATCCCTCGAGAAAATTTAAGAACAAATCCTCTGAGCTCAAGAAATGGCCAACAAAATGAATAGGTTCTATATAGGAGTGCCATCTACTACATATCCACAAGATAAAAGACGAGGCCTTTGACCTTTTCCATTAATAGATACAGCATGAAAGAAACCCAAAATAGTTTAGCCCTGACAAAATTCAGTACACAAGATTGAAATTCACACATACATAAGAGATTTTAATATATGTACCTTCGTAATGGCAATTTCGAAGCATTTTCTCTAAGATCATAAGACAAGTGGGATCATCATCCACAACAAGCACCCGGAGACCCCTCGGGAACTGGTCGGAAACCCCATCTCCGCCGCCGGATGTAACACTGGAACTTGGCATCGACCAAGATTTCGTCCCTTGACCACCACCCAGATCCATTTTCTTCCCAATTCAACCCAACCAAACATCTATATATATCTATATACAGATACCCATAAAAGGGAAGACATTAAATCACATCATCGAGTTTAAGAAACCGCAATAGAGTTTAAGGAGAGGTTTAGAGAAATAAAGAAATACTTTATATATTTGTGTGGTTTATGTATCTGAGATTGAAGACATGGATGTGTGCTCGGAGGAGTTCAATTTCAGGACTGGTTTTATGGGATTTGTTTTATTATTTTTGTTTATTTATTTATTAATTTTTAATTTCATGGTGGGTCTCTCCGTTGAGTGTGGATCCAGCTCATGCATGAGCTTTAACTAACCCATGCCAGCCAAAAGAGAAGAATATTTTTTTAATATGGGATATACATACATATATTTATCTAAATCTTATTTTAACAATGTAATATTTACCTACGACAAAGGCTAAATAAAGGGTGAAGTTTTTTTTTTTTTTTTACCATTTACACCACCTACTCCAATCCGAGCAAGTAACAATAATTTGGATTACAACAGAATGTTTAATTCAAATTTTGAACTTATAAAAAGGTAGTAATAATAATTTAGGTTTTAAAAAATCTATTTATTTTGTTAATTTATCTACAGTAAATAGTTAAAATTCACCTGCATAAATCACCTCTTTTATTCCTAGTTGAATGGATATAACTCTGTAATCTTAACTAATAATTATAAAATAAAAATTATTACTTCACAAATTACACTTGATGTGTATTCTGAAACCCGAACTTCGTAAAAATTATCAAAAGTAATTGGTGAAATATAAATTCCCTTATATTCTAATGTTAATTTAAATTGCCTTGATGAAATCTTTATCATAGTCTAGTTAATAAATTTAAAAATTGTGACATACAAGTATATTAAAATTAAACTATGCAAGATTATTATTAAAGGTATTTTCCCCTTAAAATGGTTAATTTTTCTTCTTCTTTACTTTTACTTGATAAGAAAAGAAGATTAAAACATTATTAAAAAATATATAGAAAGATGACTTGTTTGTGCATAATGATCTCACACTTTTCAATTTTATAATTTCCAAATATATATGATTGTAATATCATTAAGTTTTAACAAAATTAGTCGTAAGGCACGTGATAAGGTGATACGGCTATTACTTAATTATAAATACAATCAATTCTCGCAATTGCGAATTTGTACTACCATCGCAAACTTGATAAGGTATGAAGTAACATCACAAAAATAATAACAAATGTTGCGTGGAGCTCTAACAACGCTTGAGGTTGTGTATTGTTACATCTAATCTAAGTTCATAATATATATAAAATGAATGAAATAAAAATTTTAAATGTGCTTAAATTCTAAACAAAATAAATGCTTCAAATCAAACATGCGCATAATAGAAAGGGAAGGAGGGAGAAAATGGAATGCTACATTGGGTATTTAATTTAGTAGTAGTAAAGGCCTAAGGATGGGGTTTTGGAAAAGCTTCCTCTGCATATTTGTCTTTCTTTAATGGTCAAGAAAGGTAAAACTATAGGCAGCTTCCTCTGCGTATTTGTCTTTCTTTAATGGTCAAGAAAGGTAAAACTATAGGCCACCCTTCCCTTTGCTGATTCTCGTGACGCTCCCCTTTACACCCCAAAACCCACAATAATATACTCTTTTATTTCTAGTTTTTTCGTTGGTTTACGTTTTAAGATTATAATATATTATTAAAATTAAAATAATTTTATTTAATATAAATAATATATTAAACTTTAACTCTTTTTGATTCATTCATAAAACAAATATCTTTACTTTATTGTAAGATTAATATATAATAAATCTTAATTTACGAGAAAATATAGTCAATGAACTCTGAAATGCATTTCTTATTTATTTATTTACTCTTCTAAAAAAAGGTATATTCAGTAGTTGAACTTTTCTCATCTATTCCAATGAATAAAGTTGATGTCAAAGGTTATATCCACATCAATTTAAAGAGTCCAAAAGAAGCATCCCATCCCAACCCACCCCACCCCATCCCACTCCACTCCCCCACCCCACCTCTAATTAAATTAAATGGTTATGGAGGTAATGTTATGCATCAAAATATTCAACTTTAAATTAATTATTTAAAAAAACAGTCATATATTTTTATTAAGAAATGATTAAACTGATGAAAAAATATGGGATGGATGTTTGGTTTAGCTTTTGTTGGAGATGCTTTTGAGGTAAACGAATATTATGTGTAACCAAGATGAGTACCGGCATATTAAATAAATATATTCAATCCAGGCTTCAAGTAATTGGTTGTTGACACGTGACATCTCATATGATTTGGTTATAAAAAGGCCTTTTGTCAAACTTTTTTCGATTTTAATATTTTGTTGCCTTTTGTCCCAAAAGAATGATGAGTGCCATGGCCATCATTTGTGCTTTCTAGAACGCAGCAGTCACCATTTTAATCCAGACCAATTATATTTACTGGTCACCATCTCTCGCACACATTCTCTATAATTATTGTAAAGATATAATATTAATTTTATCAAATTTAAAGAATAAAAAAATTGAAAGATAAAATTATAAAATAACTAAATTTATAAAGACAAAAAAAAATCTTAAAGTTATGTCACACCCCTTCTACCTTTATAATATAAATATATGAAATTTATTTTCTTCCATAATGTACAAATCACACCTCCCTCTAATAAAAAGAATTTTTATTTTAGAATCTAACAAACCCTTTTTTTTCCTCTTTATTTTTTTTAGACAAAAACTCTAACTTCTATCTTAGATCTAGGATAGACTCTTCTTATTTTGGAGAGACTCTCTCATAGATCTTTTTTTTTTGTACTTTAATAATTTCTCTTTCTTGTGGAGTTTATTTTTACCTTTTATAAGACTTGTTTTCTTCATGATATGATTGATTTTTTTCTCTTTTATGAGAGGATTTTATTATTATCTTTTGGGAGTTTGCTTTCTTCAATTAGGAATTTTTTTCGTTTATGAATTTTTTGTGTGTGCATAGATGGTTAAAGATAGATTATTTAGATTTAGACATGGCGTTATTATGATATTCGATTCTTTCTTTGATCGTGTTGAAGAATTGGTCAAATTTACATATTATATTATTACTTTGAGATTACGACTGTTTTTTAAGAGTATATTTGGTATCCATTAACTGCTATTACGATTAACTATTTTTCTGATCATCTATTATTATGTTTGAAATGATTACCACTCAATTCTTTATATTGTAATTTTATTTTATTTTTTTATAACAGTTTACAGTTTTAAGATATTTCTGTTAATTAAACTGTTTGATAATATATATATATATATATATATATATATATATATATATATATATATATATATATATATATATATATATATATATAATAGAACTAATATTAACATGATAAATGGAACAATACACGTTCCTCGACTCTCCCCTATTAAAGTAGTGTATTTTAGAAAAGTCATGTTATACATGATACCAAATTTATATTAATAAAAAATGTTAAAGTATATGAATGCATGAGATAGATAGAAATTAAAAAAGCTATCGGAGACTATTGTTCTAGAGTTTTACTTTATTCATAATCTAACTTTATTATGAGATTTGTTAATATGTATATCATTTTCTATTTTAAAATATTCTGTCTGTTCTAAAATATAAGATAATTATTGATTTTTTATAGTTAATTTAAAAAAATTAAAATTGATATGCGTTCATTTAATTTTAATCAATACAATTACGAACATTTTTAAATTATCTAAAAAGTATAATTTATTGTCAGATTTATTATTTCGTAATTTGAATAAATTATTTTAATCTTAAGCTTTAAAATATTTTTAAATTATCTTTTAAAAGTTAAATAATAATCTTGCCCAAAATATACTATTATTATTTATTTCGATTATCAATTAATGGTGATAAGGGTAACTAGGCACTTTAATTATTGCCTAATATTTGTATGTGTGTGCAAGATGGTACTTTCAGTGCTGCGTCTTGGTTGGCTTAATTGGTGGTTTGAAATGTGTGGAGTTGTTTTCTCTAATCCACTAAGAATAAGTGTATCTGCATAATTTTAAATATAATTTAAAATGTTATATTTTAATTTTAATCGTCAAAATATAGAGTATGGTATTAAAATTTATAATAAATTATATTTTTTAATAATTAAGATATATATAGTGTTTAGTTATAATGTGTGTAAAGTTATCCATTTATTAAATAGATGAATGATAAAGGAATAAGTCTAAGTACACAAATTTTTGGACATAAATACAAATTTCATTTCTACTATTTAAAAATAAGGTCTAGTACGAAAATCTGTATCAAATTTTAATTTTTAATAATAAAAATAGAATTTATATTTAAATTTATGTTCATAAATTTTGTTTATAGGCTTATCCATGATAAAGAGCTTTGTAAATTGACAGACTAAACAGTATGTACAATTTAAAGTATGTGCTTGTCTACTTATAATTGGGGGAAAAAGAACTAATTTATTATAAATCATGCAATTAAAGTAGATGGAGACCGGTTGAAGTAACTATGTATATATAGATGTATTTAATCATAAAAAAGTTATGACTAATGATTTTTCAATAACTTGAAATTTGTAGACATTTAAGTATATAAGTCCGCTGCTACTCGATATGTTATATATATATATATATATATATATATATATATATATATATATATATATATATATATATATGTGAAAAAATTGTAAGTGTTGATTTTGATTTATTACCTCATTTAAGCTACTACTGCTTTATAGCAGAGTGAGATTTCACCATTTTTAAAATTAGTTTAGTTAAATATTTATACAAAGAGAAATGATATTTCTAAGAGGAAAAATAATAATTTCGTAAGACTTTATTCATATGAAGGTAAACTTTATTTATTATTCATGTGAATAGAATTTTACGAAACTATTAATTTTTTCTTGTAAAAATATTAATTATCTTATATAAATTTTCACACACTTTCCCTATTTCACTTATATCGAGAATTTAATTATTCATAATATAATAAATTAATTGATAATACAAATTTATCCATTACTCACAACCAACGCTAATTAAGCACATGAACCAGATCGGACGAATATATTTTGGGTTAATACGGTAAAAAGGAGAAGATAAGATATCAAATAAAAATAAATATTACTACATATACAAAAATTAAATATTATATTCATTTTAATTATTAAAAAATTAGATTTAATACGAATTTTCGTGTTAATCTCTATTTATTAATAATTGAGATTTATTTTTTATTTTATTTTATCATTAATTTTTATTAACTTATAATTTTTCAATAAAAATTTAGAGTTTTGGAGAGTTGAAGTAATTAACCTAAACATCAATCAAAGGCATTTCTCTCGATGGATGAAGACCAAGAGACATAAAAAAATAAAAATAAAAAGAGCCCACATAAGCAATTATACAGCGGCAGGCAGCTGAAGTTACGTGTTGGACTATCTGAAGTCACAATTAACTGGGCCAACACGTGGTTGTATCGTTATTGACGTTGTGGGCCCTACAGAAAATTAGTTCAAAGAGCCAGCCAATATACCACGGAGTAAGTGGTCCAACGCGGAGGTGGAGGAGGCTTGGGCTGGGCCCCCACACAAAGTTGTTTCGTACGTGCGCCTCTCAATGTCTTGTACGCATCCCTATCAAGATTCAAGACGGTGGTGGAGGAATTCGATTAGAGGCTAATAACTCGAGACTTTGGAAGGCTTCCTTTCCTCTTTTCATTATTGTCTTTCTCTTTTACCCCCATTAATTAATTAATTATTTATTTATTTATATTGAATGGAGCAAGTTAGTCTTTTTGCAGCCGGATGGAAGTCGGAGATGGGATTAGTTAAAAAACGGGGCATATTATAAATCTTTGATCTTGAAGGATCGGGATGTTAAAGCGTTTTCAAAATTTGAACCATTTCATATTACATAAAAGTAAGAAAGGTATACAATCAAACTGTGGCAGTAAAGTGGAACCAACCATTTATTGGTCCCTCAAGAGTGTTACACTCGGTATGGACCATAAATTCAAACTATTGAAATGACAACTAGAGAAGAAAAAACCATCCTATTTCACTTTCATAGTTGAATATATATATATATATATATATATATATATATATATATATATATATATATATATATATAATTATGAAAATAAGGGGATAGAATGAAAAGAGAAGAAGGGGGATGTTGTTACCATGATCACGTGACATGTCTTGAAGGAATTAAGAGGATGGTATTATACTATTGTTGAGGGTGAGGCATATAGTTGGTGTGTATCCCACCATCCAGTGAAAGGACATTTTTTGTGGTCCCTTTTTAGGGCTTTCTTATTTTAACGACAGCTTGAACTCCTTTTCTTTAAACTAGCTAGTTTAGAAAAGTAGGACATTCATTGCAAGACTAAGCTCACTTTCTCTCTCTCTCTCTTCATCTTCTTTTTGGAGATGTGCAATTTTAATTTGAGTTGTTGGTATGAACATGACCCATGTACATATGGTGTAATTGACTAATAAAGAGAGCTAAGGCTGCCAACAGCAGCAAGGTGGATGCCATTTGGTGAGTGAGACACACCAACTTAATTATTGTATTAACCAACACTTTGGATTCAAAAGGTCAGAACATTTTTTATTTTTTCGTTACCGACTCCAAATTAATCTTTTATTACTCCCAGAGTCTTGAATCATATATAATTTGATGGTTCTTTTAGTTCTCTGGATGTTATATATAAGTTACTGCTTGTCACAATTTGTCAAAAATAATTTTGATGATTGAATTCAGTTTGGTTGAATCCACTTTTTATATTAACCATTGTTAGAGCAAACAAAGAGAATGTAGAAACTTATCATCGACTTGATTCAATCATAGATAGAGTGATCCTAAATCATTACAATTAGTTATTAGTTGACCTCTGTGTATTATATTTTGGACGATATTTTACACTAATCTAATCGTCAAATATATTGTATGTTAACGAGTGAATAAAATCGTTCGACATAAATATTAACTATCAACTAACTATGATATGAATCAGATTCCTTTTAATATAGTCAATATTTGCACCACAAACAATTACTTAAAGATAAATTAAGCACGAGACTACACTTAACGTTTTTCTTTTAAACATTAAGAATAAGATGCTATTTTTGCAAGACCAAAATATTAATTTTACAAAATTATCTCACGTGAATGTGAGGTAGACGTATTCATATTCTGAAAGAGAGTTGTGTCAAGTCGTGTTATTTTAAAGTTAGCAACTGTACATGTTTTTGACAATACATAAACCTCACAACTATAATAAAAAAGAAGAAAAAGTTGAGCAAATAACCTCTTATTGCTTCAAATCGTTATAGAAACAAACCAGGCCATAGCCCAACACAATTGGATCATAAGCCCAACACAATTGGATCATAAGGTACAATGTAGCTCCTCATGGATCATGAGCCTATTAGAAAAATAGACCCACATATAAACCCAGTCTTAAAGCCCAATAAAAGCTCCTTTCAAAAGCAATAGTATTACTAAAGCTTAAAAGAACAGTACTCCAACGACGTCGTTGCACATTTACTAAATAGTTAGTCCAGTACTAACTTCTGGTCACGTGTCAAAATCTAATTACTTTTCCTGCTCCTTAAAATGACATCATCACCCCAGAGCTTGCAAAATTCGATTCACCAATCAAATCACGAGCTGACACGTACCAGACGGTGAAACTAGATACCCACACGTGTGAATGTAACGCTCTTTCTTTCACACATTTTCCGAGAAAATTTCAGTCGGGTAAGTTGGGGGCATTTTCGTAGTTAATTACAACTGCGTGCCTCCATACATAAAATAATTATTATTAAAATAATATTGAGATAGTTACCTTCTGAACCCGTACCATGAAAACTTGGTAGAGACTAGAAAGAGAGCCCCTCCTCCCATTTCTTTGAACTCTCTGCAAACCCTTCTTCTTCTTCGATCATTTTTTAGGGCTATATATATAATCTATATACATAGATATATATACATTTGCTGTCTGTATGTAATGACAGTATAAAAGAGGAATCTTTACCATATCTGAAGGCTAATTGAAGAAATAAATTATCAGATTAAAAAAAAAAGGAAACCCTTCTTCTTCTTAGTACTATTATTATGGACTCAGATTCTTGGTCTCGTATTTCTACTTCGTCCAGGCGTTATCAATTTCGATCGGGTTAGTCATGAGATAATTTGTAAAGAATAATTGGAAGTTTGTGGTTTCGTAGGAAGTTAGGGTTTTGATGTTGGATGTAGTGAAATTGGTTTTGGAACGAATTGGGTTTTTCAATTTATTGTTTTATGGGAATAAACGGGAATTTAGGGTTTTCCTTTGCGTATTTGCAGATCCTTTTAATGGAGAGGAGGAAATGGAAGGCGTAGAAGAGTCGAGGCCGGAGTTTCTGTGTCCGTTTTGCGCAGAGGATTTTGATATGGTGGGACTTTGTTGTCATATCGATGAGGAGCATATGGTGGAAGCTACGAATGGGGTATTTTTTTGGTTTATTTTTTGGGTGTAATTTGGACCTAAAATTCTTTACTTTTTGGTTTTGAGTAGTTATGTTTGTTCATTTCTTAGTTGCAGTGTGTGAGCTTTCTTTTGATCCTTAATGTGCTAAAATTTGACTTTTAAGACTTAAGTTACTTATTGTAGAAAAATTTGAACTTGATGTTGATTTTGATTTTGGTCTGCTAGAGTCTTAGAGAGGGAGAGAGTGGGAGGTGTGGTTTATAGTTGCAACTAATCTCAATTCTATTTATTTGGCTTTTCAAGAAGCAAACTTTTATCTGCTATTAGTATAGTACATAAACAGCTGAGTGTATATTGTCATTTTTTATTTAAATGGTACCATGTTATATTTGTTTGCAAATCAGTTTAAGCTTCCTTGCTATCTCATTTAAGATACTAGGATAAATAAATGTTGGAAACCTACTTCAACTTTCAAAGATTTAAAACTGGGAAAGTAGTTCTTTTGCGCTGGTATGATTAAGAAAATGTAGTTATAATTGCTTGCATACACTTCATAATGTAAAGCTATTGCTTTGTAGTGTGTACAAGTATAAACATCTATCTTAGACCGTGCAAGTAATTTTTCTTTTGAGATAAAAGGGGGAGATAAAAAGTCAGGAGTCCTGCTACATGGAATATCTTGCAATTTGCAAGTAAATTGGTTACGGAGAAAATAATATTTCAGGTTGCTAGTTATGGCTCTTCTTCCTGGATCCCTCTAATCGACAATGCTCATGTCTTAGTTTGGCATTGTTAGAGGTTTGAGAACATGTTGGAACCTATTCTTTTATAGCTGCATTACACAATGAAATAATTTATATTACGAAAAAGGATACAAAAGACAAAATTTTCAATTTTGGTGTTGAATTGTGGTACTAGCTTGCACTTGTCCGGAAAGGGAGGAAAGGAATTGATGGTGTCACATTTGTTCTCTTTGGTTGTGTGTGTATGTGTTTGATGCAGGAGATACACAGAGGGAGAGCTATAAGAGAGAGGAATTGGGGGGGAGGAGGTTGTATTCGTCACTTTTTATGATGAATGAATTGCTATATTTAAGGAGATGCGTGTTATGGAGGGAGGGAGCTTATTATTTATTGAAGATTAATTAAGTTTTCAGAATTCTTAAGCAGTTTCCTTGGAGGAATATAGTCTACTAATAATCAAATAAGGAAAAAGGATGCCGATAAGCTATATGAATGCTCTAAAAGAGCTATGTTTTGACACTCATTTTGTAGGTATAAACATTCTACTATGACAGTGGCTTTCCCGAGTGTCCTGGACACGAGATATTCTCAAATGTCTAATTTAGAGTTGTTAATAATTGATTTTAAGCAGCTGCTTGAGGGACGAATTCTATTACAGTAAAATAGTAAGCATATGGTAATTCAATTGACTTGGCATCTGATAAGAATTATAAACGCTTTCAAAGGCCATCATATTTGCATGAGTTTTCCCAATTGGGACTGCTCATAAATGTGTATCTGTCATCTGCTATTTGAATTATTATTTCATATTTTGAGTTGTTCTATAGTACTAATGCTATGTACATTTTTTGTATAATGCAGGTGTGCCCAGTTTGTGCAAAAAAAGTGGGGATGGATTTGGTTGGTCACATCACTATGCAACATGGGAGTCTCTTAAAAATATCCTTTTGCTAAAGTTGGTTGTTTCAATATCTAGGTGTCGAGGTGTTGTTTGACCCATAATATTGCATTAAGTATAATCTTTTGACCATATATGCCAAATCAAAAGAACTATCATATTTTTTGGACTTCCTTCCATAGATTAGTACATGGACAAAGCTCTTAGATTTTGTATTTTTGTCGTGACTTCTGTCACAGAACTTGTCCTTTTATTTTTATTTCGATTGGAATTTGTCTATGTCTAATCTTAGCAAGACTTTTATAGGCTTCTGTAAGCAGTTTTTCTTCCTTGGTAATAATGCTCTTTTCTTTTAGGGGAATAATTTGAGCTGTCTTTTATTCCCTACCGACTAGTTGCATTCAGGAATTTTTTTTGTCATACGACTTTGAAACCACTTGTCCACTTGCAGCTGGTTACTGAAATTGTTTGATTTACTTTCAGAAACCAACTTAAAGGAGGACATCATGTGCTCTCTGTCTTTGTTATCTGAGAAGTTAGATCCTTTATTACTACAATGTGTTCCTGTTATTTTTTTTTTTTTTTTTTTTCATACGTCTTCTGGTTTATTGTTCTGTTATTATTGAAGAATTTCTGGTTTCCGAGTTTTGGAACAAATTTCCTTCCAAACAACTTGTAACATGTATATTCAGATTTCCAAATTTTCATAGAGGTGTATTGTATACTTTTCCTTGACTAAAGCTAACGTTCAGCACAAGAGGCGATTTCGTAAGAGTGGATCTAATTCAACACTTTCTATTTTGAGAAAAGAGTTGCGGGAAGGAAATCTGCAATCCCTTCTTGGGGGATCTACACGCTTGGTTTCTTCCACCAATACAGAAGCTGATCCATTGTTGTCTTCATTTATATACAATCCACCTGTAAATGATGAACCAACAACAAGTCTTCTACCTCATTCTTCAGATGAATCTTGCTATGTAGAGGATAACTTGGTTGAAGAATCCTCAGAAAGGTAAGAGCAGTGAACTAATTAATAACTAATATTTCTTTTCTTTGGTTAATATTTATGGATGTCTTAAACAGTTGAGCTAATTAATTGAATATGCCATGAATAGTTTACTCTGTATCCAAAAAAATTAATTGTTGGAATTGAATTTTTCACTCATTTAAAACTCTTTTCTGCTCACATTATTGTATTATAATCATTATTGAAACCTTTTTTAAGATTTGTTGATCTGATGCTCGATCATGATAACAGAAATATCCAACAGTCTCTGCTCTTCAACAAGGACCAAGAAGAGAGAGCACGGAAATGTGAATTTGTCCAAGGGCTGCTGTTGTCAACTTTTGTTGATGATAACTTATGAGGGAAATGGTTGTAGGGCTTTGCTGATATTCATGTCCAAGAGTTGGATTGTAGTTTGAAGAAAGGGAGGAGATATTCTGGTGTATTATCAATGGGAGTATCTAGGGGAGAAGACCTCTACTCGAATGTTGTATTTAAAGACTATATGTGCATAATGAAAAGTAGTACGAACTTGTCTTATTTTGTTTGTTTTTCTTTTTTTTTCCCTGTTCTTTTTCTTTCCTCTGAGGTAAACGTTTGGCTTGTTTCTTTATGAATACTTGCAATGCATTATTATTGAACCATACTATCGGTGTCTGAAGTACCCTTAACATGTTGCACGAGCCTTGCAGTATTTAGTTTTTAGCAATCACAATAAGATCGTGATGATTGTAGGGCTGGTTGGATTGTGGTCTTATATTTGATCATGTAACAGTTTTGTGAAGATGCTCTTTATGCAAATGAGGCATAGTGGCAATGGTAGTATGTGAGGACGAGTGCACATTTCTTGCATCTCTGGCTAAAAGTTTTAAGAGGAAATAGGTGACATTTAGACTCGTGACTGAGCATTCAACAGAATCCAATAAAACAGATGTTCAGCACTAAAATGAAAGCATTCCATTGACCAGATTTAAATATTCTATCAATTGCTAATACAAGCGTTGACCAGATAACAATATGCTAATACATTAGAGCACACTAAAGCAGGCATATACATATAATAAACGTGCGTGTTCATGTTTTTGTCAACATCAGACTAGGGCTTCGCCAGAAGACAACTACTTGTGTAGAAAATCATCTCATAGCATCAACGCTAGTCCTGGTATCTTTGCAATCACATTACAGCTCTTTCTTGATTACCATGACATTACTTTCATCTTCTTTTCCAATTCATGTTTCAGATGACTCATGAATAGAGCTTCTGCAGAAACTAATTTAAGGAGAGGTAATAATACTGCAGGCCTAAATCATATACAAGGATGGAAAATGCTTTAGTTGAGGATGCACCCAGGAAAACAGTAAAGAGGATATCTTTGATTCAACACGTAGGACACCTTACTTCCTTGCACTTCTCAAAAAGTTGCCCAAAAGACTCTCTTCACCTCCAAAATGAGTTGTGGGACAGGAAGAACCTGTAATCTGGATGATCAACTTGCAAGAGACGCAGCCAAGCATCAGCAGCTTGTAATAGAGAGTTGACATATACCCCAGTGGGATTCCAATCAGAGACTTTAAACTTGTATGGAGCAAGCCCAAAGATCGGCAATGACAACTTCAAGGACATGCTGGCATTATGAGCCTCTCCAACTGTTGAACCAAGTAGATGAGGCCAATCAGTACCTGTATCCGTGGGAATGTGGAACTATATCATGACGACATATAGGCAAGCAAAAATATACCTCCTAAATCACCACATGCTCGATATAGTGTGTAAACAGCACGTCCTAAATATATGTGTGTGTGTGTGTGTGTAGAGAGAGATGACATACTCCCGAAAGGCGTAGACAACGAATGAAATGTCAAAAAGCAGGCATCGATATTGTTCAGAGTCGTACCCATGGGTATCCTATATATTGGGTACCTTCAGAAGTGCATTGCCTATCAGTTCAGAAAATACAGTTGTACAAATGCATCAGACTTATAGGCGTGAATAAAAAGCGCTTACCATGCCACAGAAACCCAACTTGAAGCTGTTAAATCACAGCTTCTGTATGTCCTAAGTTCTGGAAATTGAGCTGCAAGTTTTGAGATCTGTGGAAACAAGGAGGTAAAGATATGTCATAAAAACTACAAACCAGTACAAGATCTACATGCTAATCCCCTAGGGAGTTTAGAACATGCCTTGTCAGCCAAAGGTTCACGACCAAATGGAAGATCATGCGCAAAGTACTCGAATATAAGCAGATCAGGAGGATTGCTAATCTCACTTTCATCAATTGCTGATCCAATTAAGAGATTGTTTCTCAGTGAGAGTCTACTTTGGCTAGCAACATTCTTTGGATTCTGCAAGTTCCAAGTTCCCTGATAATCATCGGTGACTCTCTCGTCCCCACATCTGCTACACCCATCGCTACTTGCATCTTTAGATGACTCCTCATCACTGTCCTCGCCAGGCTTCCTGTCAGATAATATAGCTGATAATTAGCTGATCAAATTTCGTTTTATTTATTTATTTATTTTTGATAAGTCAAATTTCTATGTATTATACAGGAGTTTATGTGGCTAAAGATGACAAGTAAGCCACATTCTCTATTAAACAGCCTGTTTTTTAGCAATCATGGGTATCCAAACCTCTTAGAGCATTCGACAAATCTCATGGGTACACGTGCCCCCCCACAAGAGCTGTAAACCGACCAAGTCTAAGCATAAGCTTGTGTGGGTACCCCTTTGAGTTGGAAAGGTTTGATCATGTGAGCTCTCCCTTATTATGGTAAAGCATATGCCATTGAACCAACTATTTGGGGTTCAAATAAACAGCCTTCTACCTGCCTTCATTAAGAGCTAGGCATTTTTGAGCAGTCAATTTGAATTAGCAAATCAAACTAACTTGCCAATTGATATACAAGCTGAGCAAGTAAATTCATTTCACTTCGTTCCAGTGATTATTCCAGAGTCAATTGACTCCATAAACATAACCAATTATTTAATCATTGACAACTACCTGTTCATACTAAAAGAACTTGCACTGCGTAAAGGCAAGCAACTGTTTTTTCTTGGTAATGTACTTGAGTAACTACTATTAAGCAACATGATTTCCTCATCAAAAGAAGCAGAAAAAGAGAACCATATGAACCTATATTTCGTATTAGGATAATTGTATCTCTAAAAAACATAAAAGTGATATTAAAATTATGAACCCAGAAAAAATCCAATCATTTAGGCATAATAAGTTTTGGTGAGGAGATTTCTGGAGCACAAGGATTGAAGGAATCTATTACTTGAAGAAAAGAAGAGAGAGATATCGTTTAGAGTGGCAGAACTAAGGCACCATATTATCTTTTGTGGAAGTTGAATTTTTTTTATAACCAAGCCGATAAAGAGATGGCTAATATATTTTCAACATAGCTAACCCATGGGATTTCAAAATTTTCAGAAAACGGAAGCAAGTTGTTTTGATAACCACGGATATTAGAAAAAAGAGACATGGCTTGATAAAGACCTTTTACAAGGCCGGCATCATGTAGATACAGAAAAGGTATATTAAATCACTTTGTTCTTTGTCAATTGAGGGAAAACAGATCTTCATAAATTACTTACACTGTTACACATCATTTATTTTGAGACATGAAACGAGAACAGCGAGAATGAAAACCTTTGAAATATGTTATTACAAATTTTGAATTTTGTTCAAGGAGAAAGAGCAGGGCCGCAGGGGGTGGCTTGGTGGATACTGGGGACTTGATAATAAGAGATGCCAGAGGATATTAATTATCTTCAAGCATCTATCTATGGCTCGTGAAAACATAACTAGCAAAATGGGACTACCTGAACCTCCATTACAGACCTACAAGAGATGTTGCCAAATTAATCTGCCAAGGCAAACCGAGATGTTGCCTAATCATTCTGCATAATTGGGGAACAAGTTTCCACAACACCAAAGCTTGACTTAACTCAAAAGTTGTATAAAAACTAATGTTGAAGTGTCAGAAATGAAAGCATAATTGTACTAACATTCCAACGGCTGGAATTAAAAGAAAATTATACTATACGAGTTTGTAAAAGTCCTTCACTCTTCTGAAACTGATGGTTGAGTTAGTTATTGTCTCAGGTCTTATTTACTCACTCCATACATCCTGCTACAAATTTTAATAGAAATATTATGTGGTGATATAACCACATGCAATATACTCTGACAAATTAATTTGTTAAAGCAAACAAGATGTTGATACCATCTGAAATGAGAATTTTTTTTCTTCATAGAATGCAATTTATGATGAGACTTAAAAATTGCTGTTCTTATGTCAGACCACCCTCATGAACGTAAATTGTACAGGACCCTATATATTGACATGCTGCAGAGGTGATTGTAGTGCATATGGTCCATTCTAAGAAGCAATAAGGCAAATTCTTGAAAAAAACAGTGAATCACCTTAAGAATTAATATCACAAAGTAAACTTCCGATTAATAATAATGATTCTAGTAAGAGCACCGGCATTAAACGTGTGCTGGGGACTGTGCCACCATTCCACCACCAATGATTTGCTAAAAGGAATCTAGTGTATACCACAATACCAAGGACGAAGCATAGACCAGAATTGTGGGATTCCATGCCCCCTTATCTGTATCTAGCTACAGGTTCATTAGAATCCCTTCAACATCCACTTTTCAGGGATTAAAGGGCAGGTGGCAAAGTCATACTATAGCTCACGTAGCGTAGGAAACAAAGAATATCACTCAATGAAAAGTTTACTAATTTGTTAAAGACCATATTCTCATACAGATTCCGGTTGGCAGTGGTCATAGTGACCTTCAGCTTGGAATTGTTAGATATGGTGATTTATTCCAAACTCTTACAGTCATACAAATTTAACCGTCAGGCCTAGTTCAAGAGGTTGTATTTTTAAGGTCTCCACCGAGTTCTTTAAGTCACAGCAGTATTCTCGTCCTATTGTGTTGCTCTTAAACAGAAATGTTCAGAATCTCACCGTCTTCTTAAAAAACTTCCGCCACAAGGCCTACAATTATCACCCAATAAGCAAGAACTTTGGAGTTCATACATGAAGCCTAAGACTCTGATGATACAAACACTGGCTTAGAACTTAAATAGCAAGTTATATTAAGTCATTGATCAGTTTACGATGCCATAAGACAAGATTAATATCACATAATGGCTAACAATAATTTAAAGTAATATAAGAAACACACAAATCAAATCACCCACCAACACTTGACCAAATAAAATATTGTGTTCGTTCATATAGAAAAACAAAACTTACACAAGGAAATTAGATATTTACACACGATCCCCCTCACATGAATAATAAGTGAGTCTATATTCATGAGAGAGAAGGCCTTGCAAAAATATTAAATTTCCTTGTGGTAATAACAATTCCCTTTATAATCCTTTCCAAATAATTGATAGCTCAAGAATTAGCAGAAGGAACACTTTTGCATCAGAAGAAAGTAGGGAGGGAGAGAGAGAAAGAGTCCCCATACATGTAAAGAGCTCACCTTATTCTCATTAAGGGCCTTGACGGGTCTATATATAGCTGAATTGCAGACAAGTACGGCACATAATATTGGACAACAGAGTCACCCCCACTCAACACAAGAGGAACTCCAGCTCCATATGCACTCCATTCCTTCAAAGATTCCCAAAGATCCTCAAGGATGAAGTAAGGATGGAAGCTGTCGCCATGAGTTCTTAATCCCTTCATGCTTGTCTAAAATCTCCAAATAGAAGCAAAATAAAATCATATATCAAAAGCGGAAAGATCAGTCAAAAGATAAAAAAGCATACTTGTCACTTTTTTGAAAGCTAGAATGCATGGCATAGAGAACCAAAAAGTTTTTGAAACAAAAGGAAAAACATCTTTTTTTGGGGATAATCTTAACACAAATACTCAGCTTTAACAAAACAATTGATGACATAATTTAGAGAAACGAAGTATTGTCCTTCCATTCACGACATGGTTCAAACTCTGATTCCCTTTAGATGCCATGCTAACACATAATTACTGTTGCTAGTGAGGCACATAAGAAAATATAATAATACAAGATAATGCAGACAACTTGGAAGGAAAACCCACAATTTTGCTATATTGGCACCATTGCTGACAAAATGCAGGTATTTAATATTCCTGTTTAAGAATTTCCCTAAAGATGAGAAGAAAAAAATGTTTTATTCACCCAGCCTAACAGAAACCACCTCCTTCCCCCTTAAGAAACCTAAACAGAATAACCCAAAATACTCAAAAGTTCATTTTTTTTCTCCATTCCCCAAATTTTCCAGCAACAAAAAGATCAAAACTAGATTTTCAACAATATACACAGAGATAAATACTTTCCCTATACTATCAATTTTAGTTTCTAACAGTCTATAATTAATAACATGACCAAAACAATAATTTCTTCTATGAACAGAATCTGCTCAGCATCGAAATGAAAAGCAAAACTAAATCTTTGATTGGTATAATAACAATAATACCTTAGGAAAATACTGAGCTTGGACGACTGGAGTGGTGTGCTCCATGAACCGATCCAAATTAGTCAAATTGCTAACTTTTGGCAACCAAAAAGAGGTGTTATTCATCACTGTGGTAGTAGTTGTCTCATCTGATGAACAAATTCTCTTTTCCGGCAGCTTTTGGGACTGCTTCCGTTGTTGCTGCTGTTGCCTTCTCATCGCCGGTGGACAGTAAAACCTGTCATCGCCGCCCCGATTCCGATTTGCCACAGGAGTAGACATTGGACAGAATTCAAAAGAGCTCTGACTTCCGTAGATAAAGCAGGTTGAATTGGAAATTGGGGTTTTGCTTTTTTAAGGTTTTTGAGGAGAGGGAAAGCCGAGCTGAATTTTAAGTTGATAGAGAATTGTACCGAAAGAGGTATCACACCTTTGCTGTTCTGTATACTTTGACTATAAAATGTTAACCTGATATTTTTTATTTGTTATTGTTTTCATAATATTTGTATCATACATTTACTATTAAATTTTTAATTAATACTAAGGATACTTTCATATAATTATTTAAGAAAAATTATATTTAATTTTGAAACTGAATAATAATTAGAATATTGTTTAATTAAGAGTTTAAGACTAATAGCTGTTAAACCTAAAAGAACAAGAACATGTTTACATTTGAAGCAGCTCAAAAATAAACTAAAAGATTATAAAGCATGAACATAAGTAGAAATTAATTTATAACTTTCATAATTTTTTTTATCGTTGATGTGAATTTATTGATATTATACATTGATTTGTGTACAAAATAAAGAGAATTCATTGTATTTCTAGTTCTTAAAATCGTAGTTCATATAATTAAAATTATAATAAAAAATATGACACATGTGATCTTTTTAAGATCTTTATTGTTTCTATCACGATTAGTTTGCTAAAAATTATAGACGATATACCTTCAAAATATATGTCAAATTTTTGGTGAATTATCCATAATAGCAATTCACATAATAATTTCAATAGAGCACTATTTTATAGTAATTATTTGTTTGCAGGAAGAATAACTAAAAGAAAGGGAGAGACTTTCATAGTACAAAAATTGTTATAAAAAAAATGTATCTGTAAGATTTTTCTCAGTCTTCATATATGTAATATATCTATATCTACACATATAAATACATATATCTGCAATAGTTTCAACATTAAACTATTATTTATTCTTATTTTAATTATACTTATTACTATTAATGATGTAATTATGTAAGTTACATATTAGTAATAAATTTATAATTAAATGGAATTTCAAAAGTCTCACAAGTATCTCTTGTTCTAAAATAAAATAAAATTACATCTTATAATCACCATAAAACAACTAATAGTCATATTTTATTCAAATGAAACAAATACAATTTAGTTTTTTCAAATAATTTGCATTTTATCAAACGCCTCACTCTAAGTTTGATAATCATACATTAAATGATTCCGACTTTAGTCAAATGAATAATTACTCCCTTATTTTTAAATAGAGAAAAAATAAATTACACTTTATAGTATACCAACTTAAATTATGTCCACTAATGATCTTTTATCTAGCTCATAGATGACAAATGATAAATCCACAATATTTAAAATAAAGTGCAATTTTCAACAATCTCCCGCTTGTCTAGAGAAACTACTTTTCATTCCAAACAATTTTTCTTATTTCACAAAATTAATTAAAATAATTTATTACAACAAAGTTTAAGTAAAATATATGATACATAAAATATATACTTTCAAGTATATACACATAAAATGATACACAATTATTATTTATAAAAATAAAGATAAACGTAAAAAACACACCTTTTGAATTAAATGGGAAGAACATCATGATCTCTTTAGAAAAATTTCTAGTTATCAACATTTGATATTTTTCCATGATAACTCTTCATCTCCTCCACATCAATTTAAAAACTTGCAAATTGTAAGTGTTTTTTTTCACTTCCATTCCATTTTTCTTCACAATCCATTATCTAACAAGAGTTATTAACAAAAAAATAATTAATTTAATATTTCAACATATTACTAATTATTATAAAAAGTCCATTGATAAAATAGATATAAGAAATATGACACGTATTTTTTAAATAGTGTTATGTTTTCCGTCAACCAATTCTTGATTCTAATAAATTGATAAAGACCTTAAGATTGTTAAAATCATAGTTTTATAGAATCAAAATCATAGTAGAAGATATAACACAGGTGATTCATGTCCTTAAAGTTTTTATCGTCCCCATCACGATTGATTTACTAAGGGTTGCAGACGAATCTCCATAATATATGTTAAGTCTTTGGTGATCATCTGTGATAACAATTCACATAATAATTCTAATAAAACTATTTTGTAGTAATTATTTGTTTGTAGGAAGAATAACTAGAAGAAGAGACTTTTATAGTTCAAAAATTGTTATAAAAAAATGTATATCTGTAAGACTTCTCTCAATCTTCGTATATGCAATATATATATATATATATATATATATATATATATATATATATATATATGGGGAATGATCCATAGCAAGCGTTTGTTATGGACACTATTCCAGCAAATGCATCTTCAATCGTTGAAATAATGATTTTAATAGATAAGATAGAGTCCCACCTACTATCTAAGATAACGGGTAGGAAAAAAAAAAAAATCTCAGTCCATCCGTCATCTTAGTTGACGGGTGAAGTTTTGTTTTTTAATCTAAGTTTAACAAAATCAAAAAAAATAAATTTTTCACCCATCATCTTAGTTGACGGGTGGAGTTTTGTTTTGTTTTTTTTTAATATAAGTTTAACAAAAAAAAAAATCAAAAAAAAAAAATTTCTCACCCGTTATCTTAGTTGACGGGTGGAGTGTTTAGTTTTTTTTATTTTTTATTTTTTTAATATAACTTTAACAAAACAAAAAAATTCTCACCCGTCATCTTAGTTGACGGGTGTAGTGTTTATTTTTTTTTTAATATAACTTAACAAAAAAAAAATCAAAAAAAAAAAAAACTCAACACTCCACCCGTCAACTAAGATGACGAGTGAGAATTTTTTTTGTTTGTTAAAGTTATATTAAAAAAAAAAAAAACTAAACACTCCACCCGTCAACTAGATGATGGGTGGGAATTTTTTTTTTTGTTAAACTTATATTAAAAAAAAACAAAACTCCACCCGTCAACTAAGATGACGGGTGGGAATTTTTTTTTGATTTTGTTAAACTTAGATTAAAAAAAATAAATGAATAAACAAAAACTCAACACTCCACCCGTCAACTAAGATTACGGGTGGGATTTTTTTGTTGTTGTTAAAGTTATATTAAAAAAAAAAAAAAAACTAAACACTCCACCCGTCAACTAAGATGACGGGTGAGATTTTTTTTTTTATTAAAGTTTATATTAAAAAAAAAAAAAACTAAACACTCCACCCGTCACCTAAGATGACGGGTGGAAATTTTTTTTTTTTGTTAAAGTTATATTATAAAAAAATAAAAAATAAAAAAACTAAACACTCCACCCGTCAACTAAGATGACGGGTGGGAATTATTTTTTTTTTGTTAAACTTATATTAAAAAAAAAAAAATACTCAACACTCCACCCGTCAACTAAGATGACGAGTGGGATATTTTTTTTTGTTAAAGTTATATTAAAAAAAAAAAAAAAAACTAAACACTCCACCCGTCAACTAAGATGACGGGTGAGAATTTTTTTTTTGTTAAAGTTATATTAAAAAAAAAAAATAAACACTCCACCCGTCAACTAAGATGACGGGTGAGATTTTTTTTTTTGTTAAACTTATATTAAAAAAAACAAAATAAAACAAAACTCCACCCGTCAACTAAGATGACGGGTGGGAATTTTTATTTTTTATTTTTTTTGATTTTGTTAAACTTAGATTAAAAAAAAAACAAAAAAAAAAACTCCATTCGTCAACTAAGATGACGGGTGGACTGAGATTTTTTTTTTTTTCCTACCCATTATCTTAAATAGCGGGTGGAACTCTATCTTATCCATTAAAATCATTATTTCAACGGTTGAATATACATTTGCTGGAATAGTGTCCATAGCAAACGCTTGCTATGGATCATTCCCCGATATATATACACACACACACACACACACACACACACACAATAGTTTCAATATTAAAATATTATTTATTCCTATTTTAATTATACTTATTACTATTAATGATGTAAGTCATATATTAGTAATAAATTTATAATTAAATAGAATTTCAAAAGTCTCACAAGTATCTCTTGTTCCAAAATAAAATATGATTACACCTACTGATCACCATTAAGCAACAAATAGTTATATTTTATTCAAATAAAATTAAGTTTTTTCAAATAATTTGCACTTTATCAAGGGTCTCACTTTAAGCTTGATAATCATACTTCGAATGATTTGATTCTCCTACTTGAATCAAATGAATAATTACCCCTTATTTCTACGTAGACAAAAAATAAATTATATTTTATAAATTATGTTTAGTAATGAATTTTTATCAAACTCATTGATGACAAGATATACCTCTAAATCGGGGGCAAGGCAAAATCTTACATCTACTAAGAAGACCCATCCATACATGATTTCGTTTGATTTTAGTCATAAATATCATAAATTATTTAAAAATACAACCAAACGAAACTCTTTTTTTGAAGTTTACTAAACAAAACTTGTTTTTAAAATTAAATATTTACATCAACTTGATGTTACAAAATTTCACGAATTAACTAATTAAAGTCCAAATCGAACTCCTTTCACAGTACTAAGGGAGTAATATATGTTTATGATCTTATGTTAAATCAATGAAAGTAAGAAATGAAAACCAAGCTTTCTCGTATTCACTACCACGAACTGTTATTTGATCAAATATACGTGCAATTAGGAGATGCTGTTTTATTGATCATAATAGTATTACGGCATACACTTCAGTTCAGCTCGAGACGAAGAAAAAAAAAAGTAAAAACATAATTTGCAAAGAGATGGGCCGCAATTGCCTTGAATATTTGAGCTGACTTCTTGGTGGCTTCCATAATGTTCTCTTCTGGGATCACAGCATCGCCTTTGGTGTTGTAAGCGTCAGTGTTCTTGAAAATGCACCCTCCATCAGTAGACACAAAACTGAAAGGATTATTGATGGAATAAATTATGTCCAACAAGATATCACCTCCGATGACTGTGTAACTGAAGGTCAATGCATCCTTGTCAACTGCATCTACCTGTTGCTTAATGGTCTTGAATTGACCGGCTGCGGAATCCTATATTCAGAACAAACATACTCGGCTAATTTGAACATTCAAGCAATAGATACAATATATATTGCATTAACATATTTATATCCAGCGAAGAATATATTTAATTATAAGATTAATTTATGCATGTGTGATATATATAGAGAGAAATTAAGTAGTAACTAATTAATTACCTTTGCCAAGAGTGACAAGCTTGATGGTTCCAACACCGCCATCTCCCTAAAGAATTTCAACTCTTGATAGCCTGTGGAAAAGCCTTGGGAACAACGCTATCACTGTCAAGAAGAAAACCCTTGTACAATTTTTCTGCTGAGAGAGTGGAAGTAGCTTCCACCTCCTTCTCTTGGACACCCATTATAATCGATGTTTTTGGAGTTTGGTGAAACAGATCACAGAAAAAAAAGAATACGAGAAAAAGAAGGAGGTTTGTGTGTTGTGAGCAAATGAGAGAACTAGAGCTCCTATTTATACTACGTGCATGATAATTGACGTCATATTAATTTCAATGTTGACTATTAGAGTTGAAGAGAGTTTCCATGAAGAGGGTGTGGTAAAGTTTGCTCCAGCAAGGGGATAGCCGCACTTCTTGACACAAGTTAAGAGAATACATTTCATTTTGGTGAGGGAAACTTAATGACAGGTTGATTGCGAGTCACATAAGGGAACAAAATTCACCCTAAAGCAACAGTTGCATACCCAAATATGCATTGTGGACTGATAGTGTAGTTGTACAACATTCATAGGGTGTACAACTATAACTTAGGTTGTACATATATCAACATCAATAATTCTCATCCACATTTTCAGCAGAAATTTAGCTAATTAGCTATATATCTAGTCAAGTGGTTCAACTCAATAATGATTTGTTTTTGTTACGGACATAGATCTAGTCGTCACTCCTTTGACTAGTAATGAGTAATGACCAAGTGAATGTGAACTTAGGCAGTCAATATGCTTGTTTATCGGAATCTGTCCCTAGTCCAGAGATTTGATTATGACATACGCACTTACAAATAATTTCTAAGGGGTGAAAACTAAAACTGGATTTTCTCCCACAAAGAAAACCCACAAATACTTTAGTACTTCCTCCATCCACAAAAAGTGAAAAAAAGAATACTTTTCCTACGCAAAATGTAATGAAGAAAATAGAAAATTCTTCATTTTCTTTAGGGTGGAGAGAGTATAATTTCTCTTTCTGATCAATCATTCCTTGGCACTAACCACTCTTTCAAGTTTTAATCTAAGTGCTATACTCTATATTGCTAACCAGAATACACTTGCATCCGTTAATGCACCATCTATGTTCATCAATATTATACTACTTCCGATCCACAAAAGAGTCACGTTTGACAAATATTTCTATTTCACAAAAAGAGCCAACTTTTTAGTAATAGCAATATACAATGACACAATATCCTTAAATTTGTCATCATAATTTCATTATCATACTATATTGCTTAAAAACTCATTATTTTTAAGGGTATACATGAAACAAAAATATATCCTTAATATTTACAAATTTTGAAAATGTGACTCTTTTTGTGGAACGGAGAAAGTATTACATATTTTTCTTTAAATAACCCAGACATGATGGGATTGCTTGTCAATAATTTTTTCACTAATTTTCTTTATTGAATTCAACCTAGTCAAACATTTACTACCATGATGTATATGCCTTGCCAAACATGAAAGACTTTGTTCGCAAAAATCATAAGACAAATCCTAGGGGTCCTAATCAATATGATAGTTACAAGTTTTAGCAATATATAAAATTTGGATGGAAGGCCAATCAGCATAAACAGTTGACTTGTATAGACTGTACAGTAATGGTCTAATTCTACATGGATCTTCTGCAAGGGTAAAAAAAGAAGCCGAAAAGCCAATTAATACAACCAACATCTCCAAATACTCCATATGAATTCATTTAATTTTATTTTTTAGACGATACAGTTATAAATATTGTTAATCGTGTAAAAATTACTATTTATTACAAGATTAATAGTATTCAAAACTTAAATCAACCACAACAATTGAATTGAAAATGTCTCAATTTTGGAAGGCAGTCTTGCCCACTAGCATGAGATATCAAACCAAGAAGCCTCGGTAAGCGTCCTATACTTTCACTTTGCTTCAATTCATTTTCTAACAGGCTACAATTAATAATTTCTTCTACGAATAGAATCTGCTCAACATCGAAACAAAAAAAGAAAAACTAAATCTTTGATTGGTATAATAACAATAATACTTTAGGAATATACTGAGCTTGGTGTGCTCCATGAACCGATCCAAATTAGTCAAATTGCTCACAATTGGCGACCGGAAAGATGTGCTATTCATCACTGTGGCCGTCGATGTCTCATCGGATCAATCAATTCTCTTTTCCGGCAGCTTTTGGAATTGATTTCGATGTTCGTATTGCTGTTTCTTCTCATCGCCGGTGGACAGTAAAACCTGTCGTCGCCAGACTGATTCCAATTTCCCACCCGGAGCAGACATTTGACAGAAGTAAAAAAGATTCGGATTTTTGCAGATACAGAAGGTTGGATTGCTAATAAATATTTATTTTATATAATTATATATTTATTAAATGTCTTTATTGTGACGAATTTGCAAAACTTCTATCTTAGTGAGTGAGTTAGGTGATTTTTGTTTTTCGGATTTAGAGAACTTCTATTATAATTAGTAGTTATTGAGTTAGTAATTTATTAATTATTATGAAAAATTGATAATATAATAAATATCAAATTATCAATTACGGAACCGAATAACCGAATAAACCGACCGATTTAACCGAAACCGAATAAACCGATAACCGATTACGATGTAAAAATTTGGGCGGTTTTGGTTTTTAATTTTTTATAACCGACGTAAATGGTTTGGTTATTTTTTTCTCCAAAAAACCGACCAAACCGACCGTGTGCACCCCTAACTAGAGCTCCTATTTAAACTAAATGAGAGGTCTTAATTCCGTGGTTGTGAAGACATACTAGAAAACAGCCAACCAGATGATTCTATAATTTGTAGACTTGTAGTCGATAATAATTTTAGAGAATTGATATTTTTATAAATTAATTTTTATAAGTAGATCTTATTTGATCTTATAGAAATTAGTTTATAAAAATATAAATTCCGTATGAAAATTAATATTTGTATAGATTAATTTAATATTTTTATAAATGAATTTTATTTAATTTTATAAAAATTTTAAATTAATTTATAAAAATATCAATACTCTAATTTTAATGTTTGTTTGTTACCTATCAAAGTTGAACAGATCAATGTTCATGATGTGCATGATCGGAAAAGTCTACAAGTGGGTAGATCAGACTTTCAGCATTTATGGAAAGGTGTGTCGGCCCATATCTATTACCTATCATCAGATAACTTTGATTAAAATAACTGATTAAATTTAAAAGGTAATTTTTATTTTTTTTTACTTTCTAACTGCTAAAGCATTAGAGTGATCATTATCATTAAACATTTTCAAAAAAATAATAATAATTCATTTGACATGGCAAATTGTTCATTTTTGTCAGCCATACATGAACGATTACTAGCCTATTCACACCTATTAATTTATTTCTCTCTCTTTTAAATCAGACAAAATATTTATAAAAAGACGCAACGATTTAAAAGATCACGACTTATTAATATTTTTGATAGAATAATTGAGACTTTGTAGTGCTTCCGTCCTAACTCGGTCATTTGGAGATGGGACGGGACATTAGAATGTAGAAATACTTTGGATTCAAAATGGAGTTGAAAGAGACTCAAATTTCCATGCAGATGATAGGTAAACTTACGCGAGACTTGATAAAATTGAATAATTAATATCTTAACTATTAGTATATTTTATAAATTAAATAATATCTGAATTTAAAAAGATGTTTGATAATTAAAAAGTGCAAAATATCATAATAAAACTTTTTATTATTTTAAAGAATAATATTTTATTTAATAATTTTGAATATTTAATTTAATAAAATTGAGTGGATAATATTATTGAATGTATATATAAAAAATTTACCAAAAAAATGCGAAGGTGAGTATGGACTGAGCAGCGTGGGACGATGGTGGTGTTCGGAAGAGGACAATCAGGGGTCACCAGAGTACGTGTGGAATTAGATTTTTTCAAATTTCAAGTAATATGGTTCACGTGGCAAACTAAGAATTGGAGAATGATGCAGATTTGATGGAAAATAATGTAGCCTTGATGGAGAATGGTGCCCAAGATGCAGGGACTTCAAAATTTTCAAATGACGCAATTAATGAATATGGGGTCAATGTTCGTCTTCGAAGAAATTTGATTGTTCCCATGAACAAGAGGGGGTAGTAAATGACAAATCAAGTAATGAAAATAGACTTTTTGGTTCTCAATTAGAGAAGAATAAAGGATGTTAATGTAAAGAGTGTGAGGTTTTTAAGAAAAATGCTCAATCACTTAATGACAAAAATGAAAAATTAGGTGAAGATGAAGAGTTATGCTCAAAGTCACAAGATCTACAAGAAGTTGACTATTATACGAGGATGGAGTAAGCAGAAAGAAAAGCAAGAAGAACCAGGGCCGGCCCTATGTTATACCAAAAAAAGCATGGGCTTTAGGCCCCATTTGAAAAAAGGCCTCAAATTTTTAAATGCCATAAATAATTTATATAAAAAATATTTTATAGAAATATAAGCTCAATCAATTCTTTAGGACCTATAGTAATTTTTATGTAATTTATAATGTTTATAGGCTTTATATATATATATATATATATATTAAATAATAATAAGATATAGTAATTTGAAAAATGGTCAATTTGACCATAAAAATCAATAAAAGATGTACCAAAAATAGAAGGACTCATTTAAAAATATCGCTTTAGGCCTCAAAATGTCTTGAGCCACCCCTGAGAAGAACAAGAGAAGGAAAAGCCACTAAGCAAGCAATTCAAGGTCAGGAAGATAATGGTGTAGAAGAGGTAAATTACGAGGTGTTTTCTATGTAGAACGAGCGATGAAAGTTAGTTAACAATTAGGACCGACTTTGAACAAAGAAGACAATGAGCAAGCTAGGGTAGTTTCCGGGAATGGCATTAAATATATCCAAATTTCTAAGTTACATCCGTCTTAGTTAGAATTTCTCATCTATAGCCTCAACATTACTTGAAGTGCGTTCATTCTCATTTCCAATAATCACCCAAATTAATTATTTAATTAAATTTAATCTAATAAAATAATAATAAAAGAAAAGTAATGCCATTTGCGTGACGTCCAATGCTTTGACGCCTTTACTTGTACCTCTAACGCCAATTGAATTGACGTCCAGAAAAAATAATATTAGTAATAATAATAATAATAATAATAAAATTTGTATTGTTGGAATTTGGAGTTGTTTTTTTTTTTTTATTATTATTATTATTATTATTACTAATATTACTACTACTACTACTACTACTACTATTATTATTATTGTTGTTGTTATTATTATTAATTTCATTTCTTTCTAAATTCTCATACCACATGCATGGTTTGCACAACATTCCAAACAATTTTTTTTAAAAAAAAAAAATGACGGCCAATTGTTTTCAATGCCAATTGAACTGACATTCAACTGTTTTCAGAAGAAAAAAACTTCAATAATAATAATAATAATAATAAAATTAAATAATAATTCGTTGTCTACAGTACACGAAATTAACTTACAAGAGTAGGTTAATAAATAAAACACTAACATATATATATATATATATATATATATATATATATATATATATATATATATGTATACAATTTCAATATTAAATACAACGAATGTAATTGGGGTTTGGGCCATACATGCCGTATTTTGAAATTAAAAAAAAGAATTGTTTGGGGTTTAAGCCATGCATGCAGTACAAGAAATTGAAAAAAAAAAAGGAATTATAACAACAAAAAATAAAAAACTCAACGCCATATCAATTGGCATTCAATTCCGACAATACAAACAAACAAAAAACTTCAAGTTATTTCAATGTTTTCTACCAAACCTTCTCATAGCTCCAATTTTTTTGTTTATTTTCTACCAAAAATTTTTGTTTATTTGCATTGTCAGAGTTGAACTCCAATTGATATGGCGTTGACCTTTTTTTTTTTAAAATTTTTTTTTCTACTTTTTTTGTTGTTATAGTTCCTTTTTTAATTTCTTGTATTGCATGTATGGCTCAAGCCCCAATTACGTTCGTTGTATTTAATATTGAAATTGTATGTATATATATTAGTGTTTTGTTTATTAACATGCTCCTGTAAGTTAATTTCTTGTATTGTATACAACGAATTATTGTAATTATTATTATTATTATTATTATCATTATTATTACTAATATTATTATTATTATTATTACTATTATTTTTATTATTATTGATTTTTTTCTTCTAAAAACAGTTGAACGCCAGTTCAATTGACGTTGGAAATAATTAGACGCCAATTGAATTGGCGTTGGAGTTTCTTTTTTTTTTTTTTTTGAAAAAAAATTGTTTAGCCATGCAAGTCATGCATGCAATACGAGAATTT
Source organism: Hedera helix (assembly GCA_947179155.2). Classification (NCBI taxonomy): domain Eukaryota; kingdom Viridiplantae; phylum Streptophyta; class Magnoliopsida; order Apiales; family Araliaceae; genus Hedera; species Hedera helix. The sequence continues at coordinate 38,148,788 of OX359277.1, read as the reverse complement.
GAAAAAGAAATGAAATTATTAATAATAATAATAATAATAGTAGTAGTAGTAGTAATAATAATAATAATAATAATAAAAACATCTCCAAATTCCAACAATGCAAATTCTATTATTATTATTATTATTAATATTATTTTTTTCTGAACGCCAATTTAATTTGCGTTGGAAGTACAAGTGAAAGCGTCAAAGCATTGGACGTCATTGCAAATGGTGTTGATTTTTTATTTTATTTATTTTATTAGATTAAATTTAATTAAGTGATTAATTTGAGTGATTATTGGAGATAAAATTGAACGTCATTTGAATTGACGTTGAGTTTAAAAAATTGTACTCAACGCCACTTCAAATGGCGTTGAGGCTATAGATGTGAAATCCCAACTAAAGGGATGTAACTTAGAAATTTGAATGTATTTAAAGCCATTCCCGGAAACTGCCCGAGCAAGTTATTTATAAGGGAAAGCTTTAAGGTTTTTATTCAAGGAATTGATTTCGCAGCTAGCCAAGGATAAAAAGAGTTGTCTGTTCAAAAATGAAGAAGTGGAAAGAATCGGGTTTGATCAAAGTGCATCAGAATGAACGTAATGAGCTGGAATGTAGGAGGATTAAGGTCCTCTTTGAAGTGTAAGAGGGTAAAAAATGCCGTTAGTTTAGAAAAGGTGGATTTTGTAAATTTGTAGGAGACCAAAGTTTTCATTTTTGGAGGAAGAAAGGTTACACAGATGTGGGGTAACGATGAAGTGGATTGGGTTTTTAATGAAGCTTTTGGAAATTCAGGAGGTTTGGTGTCTTTTTGGGATGCTTCTAAATTTGTCAAGCAGGGGGAATGGGTTCATCAAAATTGGTTTGCAGTGTGGGGTTTATTATCCAAGGAAAGGGTGGAACTCATGATAATTAATATTTATGCTCCTTAAGAAAAAAGAAGAATACAGAATTTTATGGGGTCAATTGTTGAGTTGTTTATCAAATTGGGGCTAGACAATTATTGTCACTGAGGATTTCAATACACTTTGACTAAAGGATGAGAGAAGGAATAGTACATCATTGGTGAAAGGAATGCGGGATTTTAACGAGTTCATAAAAAGAGCAGGGCTAGTGGAGTCTCAATGGTATGGCAAGAAGTTTTCTTGGTATGACCCTAAATCAAAAAGAAGTAAAATTGATAGATTCTTTTACTTAATGAAATATATGTAATGTATGAAAGATGTATAAGTTTTTTGTAGATTCAGAGTATCGTATGATCATTGTTTTATTATTCTTAAAAGTCCAGAATGTATTTAGTTGGTCCCAAACCATTTACAATTGCTGATAATTGGCTGCGTTATGAGGGATTTATGGAATTATGTGAGAGGGCTTGGTCAGAATCATAGGTCGTAGGGTGGGTAGGTTTCTAAGTGTTGAGAAAGTTGGGTTCAATGTAATCTGAGTGCAAGCTTGTAAAAGTTATAGGTTCCAAGTCTTTTGGATCATACGTCTACTAAAATTTTAACCTTTTGCCAAAAAAAATAAAATGTAGTGACAAATAGGCAGAACTCACCCCACTAGTCCACCAATCCTCACCTCCAATCCAAAATTAGTGGTTCACCCTGTTTAATTTCTTTTTGACAAATTTAAAGACAATGCGCAATACATTTTTATTATATATATATATATATATATGATTTTGACATGTATTAATTAAAAAATGCGAACTACACATACTCACAAAAAAGAACAATTTAAAAAACATTAGAGTTAATATTTAGCAGATAATGTTTTATTGATGAAAAATTCTAGACTTACTCTCAAAATTTATCCGTTAGCTTTACCCGTAAAAAAGACGAAAGAGTATGGTTTCATTTTATTTGTATTTTGCAAATAAAGTAAGACCATACTTCTTTGTCTTATATGAGAGTAAGTGTAACGACGTCCGAATCAAATCACAGCAGAATAAGGCCCAATGAGCTGTCTTAATAATATTTTCTTGGGTCATCTTAACCCACCACAGGATCACCCAAAAGGTCATGACTGAAGGTATTAATGATAGGAACTTAGGTTTTTAGAAACACATCTAAATATCCCACATTAACTGATGTGGGACTGGGGTGTTACAAACTCCCACACTTAAATACCTGACGTCCCCGTCAGACCGAACACATAGTCACACAAGGCCCAAAAACTTTGTCTCTCTAACCATTGTGAGATAATACCAGCGACCTACTAGGTCTGCCCAAAAACTTTGTCTCTCTAATCATTATGGGATAATACCAGCGACCTACTAAGCCCGCCTTCGTGTCCCCACCTCTAACAATCCGATCGGATGACCCGACCCGAATTTTTGAGAGTCGACTCTCATACTATATGTAACGACACAGATCAAATTCCGAGTCCGAATCAAATCACAACAGAATAAGGCCCAATGAACTATCTCAATAATATCTTCTTGGGTAATCTTAACTCACTACAGACTCACCCAAAAAGTTATGACTAAAGATATTAATGATAGTAACTTAAGTCCTTATAAACACATATAAATATCCCAAATTAACTGATATGAGACTGGAGTGTTACAGTAAGACTTATAGATCAAATTTAAGAATAAGTGTAGAACCACTCTTTATTGATAAGATGGTTATTCAAGGAGAGTCTTAAAGTATACACTCTTCAACTTAACTCATATATAACAACAACAAACTTAAGCAGCAGAACACTGGAATTATCATAAATCAAGCCAAATTAAGGCATGCACACTAATTTCGCTGGATCAAGAAAACTTTATGGCATAAGCCAAGCACACACTTTGCGGACGAGATTACTTAATTAGCAAGGAGGTAGGCCTCAACAGCCTTGAATAGGAGCCCTGACTTCTCGGTGGCATCCTTAATGTTCTCTTCTGGAATCACGGCGTCACCTTTGGTGTTGTAAATGGTGGTGTTCTTGACAATGGACCCTCCATCCGGAGTAGACACAATAGTGAAATGATTAACGATGGATTCAATTATGTCCAGCAGGATATCGCCTCCGATGATAGAGTAAGTATAGGTCAACGCGTGCTTGTCAATTGCATCTATCCGTTGCTTCATGGTGTTGAATCCGCTGGCTGTTGAATCATACATTCAATATAATCACTTAGTTAATTTGAACACTCAAAACGATATTACATACAATATTTCATTAATTAACACGTTTATATATAAAAAACTAATTTCTAATTAACGTTGACTATATTGTGACAATTCAAATTATCTTTTTTTTAATAGCGTAAACTAATATTTATGGTCTTTTAATCTTTTAATGAACGGTATAAGTTGACTATAACCCCTAATTAAGAAAGCACGCATGATAGAAAAATGCAGTAAAGTACCTTCGCCAAGAGTGACGAGCTTGACGGTTCCAACACCACCATCTCCCTCAAGAATTTCAGTACTCTTGACAGCTTGAGGATAAGCCTTGGGGAGAATGGTATCAATGTCAAGGACAAATCCCTTGAACATTTTCTCTGCTGGGACAGAGGAAGTAGCCTCAACTTCAGTCTTTTGAACACCCATTATCGATGTTTTAGTTTGAAGATTGAACTAAAGAGCTCAAACTAAGAATATATAAAACACAAGAGGATGAAGGGTATAGGAAAGTTTTGCTGAGGTTTTGGTGTGAGGAAATGAGAGAACTTAGAGCTCCTATTTATACTATAATTAATTCCATGGTTGTGAAGGCATTCTAGAAAACTGTCAATAATAATTTTAATGTTTGCCTATCAAAGTTGAACAGATCAATGTTCATGATGTGCATGATCGGAAAAGTCTTGGTTATTCAAGTGGGTAGATCAGACTTGCAGCATTTATGGAAATGTGTGTCGGCCCATACTTATTACCTATGGAATAAGTATAATTGTATAATATTTAAATATAATATTTATTTTAATTATTAAAAAATAAAATATAATATTAAAATTTATATTATATCTTATTTTTTAATAATTAAAATAAATATTATATTTAAATATTATATATATAAATTTGTTCTTATCTATTATCAGATAACTTTGTTTAAAACAACTGATCAAATTTAAAAGGCAGATTTTTATTTTAATTTTTTTTTCTTTCTAACTGATAAAGCGTTAGAATGATCATAATCATCAAGTATTTTCTGAAAAAAATATATAATTAATTTGACATGGCAAATTGTTCATTTTTGTCGGCATTGATACATGACCGATTACTAGCCTATTCACCTATTAATTTATTTTTGTCTCTTTTAAATCCGACAAAATTTTTATAATAGGACTTAACGATTTAAAAGATGTCGACTTATTAATATTTTTGATAGCATAATTGAGACAATAACGCTTCCGTCCTAACTCGGTCATTTGGACATGGAACGGGGGCATTAGAATGTGGATATACTTTTTGGATTCAAAATGGAGTTGAATGAGAATTTTTTTTTTTATAGTTTTGGAATATAATTATGTAATACTTTGGGATTATTTATATATTATTATTTTAATATATATATTAAAAGAACTTATTGTATATATTAAAATGACAATATGTTAGTAGTCTGAGGCACCATATAGTCATACACAATAGGTTTGTCTGAGTTTGTCAGGTCTTGGCCGTTGACCAGGCTAGACCGGACCTTTGACTTTCGGTCTGCAAGTTAGACTTTGGGTTAGGCCAAGTCAGGTCAGGCCAGATCGGTCCGATCCAGTCCATTCAATTTTTTTTTAGTAATTTTAAATATTATAAAAACACAAATTAAAATTTTAAACTTAATTGATGTATTAATTAAATGTAATGTACTACAACTTATAAGTTACAATAATGAATAAAAATATTGTACAATTTTATTGATATTGTATTATTTTATATTATCATTAATAAATTTTTATTTTTTTTTATGAAAAGTATCTCTTTTATTATTATTATTATTTTACAAATGATTTTTTAATTTTTATACTAAATATTTATTAAATTGAAGATGTAATTAAAGGTTTGCAAAAAGTGTAGGCTGCTAGCTAGGTAAGGATAATTCTTATATATTATACTACCCAATATGTTTTCATGAATTTTTTTATTCGTATATAAACAAACATGCATGAATGAACGTATTGAATGACGTCAATTTTATTTAGTTTATTAAATGAGTTGTCATAAAGAGAAATTTTTCGTTTATAGTATGAGAATTGAAATAGCAAAGAAAGAAAATTGGTAGGCTAGGTCGAATTTTGGGTGAACCAAGACGGGTCTCAAGGCAGACCGAACTTGTTGACATTCAGACCAGACCGAATCTGAGCTAAAAAAATGTGATCTGTTAGTTGTCTCAAGGCCGGATTGAGCCGGACCAGGCCTTGATTAAACCGACTTTGACCAAGTCGGGCTCGTAGGCCACGAGCCATTTGTACACCACTAACACCACGTGATGATACCCTAAAACTACTGAATAATTTCTTTTTGAAAGAGACTCAAATTTCCATGTAGTCATGATAAACTTATGTGGTGCTTGATAATATTGAAGAATTAAAATCTGAATGGTTAATATATTTTAATAAAGTAGATTATTCTAGTGAAATAACATCTGAATCTGAAAAGATATATGATAACTTAAAAGTGTAATACATCATAATAACACTATTTTATCATTTTAAAAGGTAAAATTTTAGTTAATAATTTTAAATATTTAATTTAATAAAAATGAGTAAATAATATTGTTAAATGTATTTATATAAACAAATTTACTATTTTTTTATTATGAGATAATTCTTAATAATTTGAACTTAATTTTAATTCTTAGCGAGTAAGAGAAAAATGAATAAAATTTTAACAAATAATTTTATTTCTTTATCAATTGAAATATAAACTTATTAAAAAATATTAAAAGATAACTAAACACAACCTTATTTCACTAGAAGGGAATAGGAAAAATTATTATATGATCTAAAAATATGATAAATAGTATATTTTCTTTCTCACATAATTTTAAGTTTCACGTTAGACCTCTTGTATTGGATTCTATATATATATAAGAGGAGAAATATATTATTTATTAGGGTTCGTGTAATGTGTCTTAAACACACACATTAAGTACGAAAAATAAAAGATAGACCTCACAAAATATTTTTTTTTATATATTTGTATTGAATTTAATATATAGGGTTTATTAGTATATTATTTTTTTATGTATTAAATTTAATATAAATACATAAATAAATAATATAATATATTAAATTTTACACTTAGCATGTGTCCTAAAACACGTTCTAAGAAAATCCTATTTATTATGCTATCCGTGTATTTAATAATTTTGCAGGGAATAGCCGCCCTTATTGACACGAAGAAAGATAGTAAAGTTTGGTGGGGGCACCTTCTAGAGAGACTAGACAGGTTGATTGTGACTCACATGAGGGAAACAAAAAATTCAAATTAATTATTATTAACAACAATATTCCAGCATCCTGTGGTTCAATTCAATACTGGATTATAAATGTTTATCTGAGATCTAGATCTAGCTTTTCATCTTTAGGCTAGTAATGGCCCGGCAGTATTAACTTAATCAGTGCAATATAAATGCATGTTTATCATAAAACTTTAATTATAATTTATATTAATTTTGAAATTAAAAATATTTTAAATTAATTTTTATAAATTAAAAATAACGTTATAATTTTAAACCGAGCAAATACCATTTTCTTTGCAATATATATAAGAAGTAGAAGTATTTTTAGGAAATGCAGAGCGTACAATGCTCTTCAATTATTAATTAATTTATTTCATACTCAGCTTTAAATAATCAGGACATGATATTGTCATAATAATAACTTTTGGACTAATTTTATTTTATTTTTAAATTATCTTTATTAAGTTATTACCTAGCTTATCAAACATCTACTTCTATGAATGTAGTATACATGCCTTGTCAAACATGCAAGACTTTGTGTTCAGACAACTGCTAGGGTCGTATGTATATGACTTGACAACATCCCACGTTGGCCGGTGATATTTGGTTTGGGCCCCCGAAGAAAAAAAAAACATAATAATATATACAGAAGAAAATAAACTCAATTAAATAAAATTTAAATATTAAATTTAAAAATTACAACACCTCGATCTTAATTACTAGAATAAGACCTCGTCGAAACCTTCCTAATATATTTGTTAAGTACTTTGAGAGAAAGAGTTGAGTTCATTATATTGTCAATTTTCTTTTCCTTCATTGATTTGGCAACTGTACATTCATGGTTTTTCTTGTGAATTACTTTATTGACTTGCTTTTGAATTAGTCACCATCAAATTACTTGGTCAATTATTTTTTACATTCACTTGTACAAAATTTTATGAGTGTTTATATACTTATTTTTAAAATATATTCACAAGTCTTATTATCATAAAAAAATAAAAAAATATAATCTTATCTTATAGGCTGACTAGGCATCTACCAGCCGACCAAGAATTGTGCATATGAAAACAACTGCAATTGTATACAGTATGTATATTTGAGTTAATTTTCAATTTGTCATTCTTATCTTGACTCTGTATTAATTATAAAATCATATCTTCGTCTCCAAACAAAAATTGGTACGGATGGTCAAGATTCTAGATGGAATTCGCATTCTTAGCAAAAAAATTCAACTTAAATTGACGATGTGAGTAGCAATTAAGTTAGAATTATCCCCGATTAGCCAATTCATTAAACCAATTAAGAGGCGTTAGAAAGCTGATATGAAAATTATATTCTATCTGTTTTACAAAAATATTTACTCTTAAATATAACGAATATTTGTTTTAATAGTAGTGGCATAATTATAAAATTGTACTGTTATATTTTTATATTATATATTATCTATAAAAAGAAGACTGTTTTTATGGAAATTTTTTTTATTTAATTTTAAACGGAACTCATTTTGTGGACAGAGGGTACTAACTAATAGTTGATGCGCCAAGATTGAATAAAAATCATAGTAATTAACAGATGACTCTTTATTGATAATATAGTTGTCGTAGGAGAGTGCAACATAAAACTCATAATAATAACAACAAACTTGAAGCATCATACTGGAAAGCCAACACAATTAAAAACTTCAGCCGAAAGTAAAACATATAAATTATAAAGCCTCACTCATAGCTGCATGAAATGAGTTCACTTAGTAGGCGCCAGGATTTGCGAGGAGGTAGGCCTCAACAGCCTTGAATATGAGACCAGATTTCTCGGTAGCTTCCTTAATATTGTCTTCTGGGATCACCGCATCACCTATCGGGGTGTATATGGTCGTATTCTTGACAATGCACCCTCCATCAGTTGGCACCACGGTGAATTGATTAGTGATGGACTCCAGTTTGCCCAACAAAATATCACCTTCAATAATGGAGTAGCAATAGGTCAATGCATCCTTGTCGATTGCATCAACCCTTTGCTTCAAGGTGTTGAATTGGCTCACTGCATGCAAAGAATTAATTAAACACTCAAGTAATATATAAACTGAGAAAGTACGTGAAAATACATGATAAAAGAATGTGTAAAAGATCTAGAGATGTACCCTACGACTAAACTAACTAGTTAATCAAGAATAATTCGGGAATAAGATACGTGACGTAGTTTGTAATTAATTAATTAAGGGAACATAATAGAAAGAAAAAAATTACATACGTTCACCAAGAGTGGCCACCTTGATGGTTCCAACTCCACCATCTCCTTCAAGGATCTCGACACTCTTGATGGCCTGGGGTAAAATCTTGGGGATGAGATTATCCATGTCAAGGAGGAATCCCTTGTATATTGTTTGTGCTGGGACTGAGGATGGAGCCTCTACATTGATAGTGATGGCACCCATTATCAAATTTGAACTTAACTGATGATTAACAAGAAGAAGAAGAAGAATATAGCTAGGAAATGAGAGAGCTAGAGGCGAGGATTAATTTGATGTGAGGAAATGGGAGAACTAGAGGTTCTATTTATAATGTTTTTCAGGTTCCTCATGTGAAGAATATTAAAAAATAATTGCCAACCAGTTGGACTAATAAATCTAATCTATAAGTGGCAGGCTTTAAAATACTAAATACAGCACAAATTATAGCTCATCAAAGAAGAACATATAGCCTAGTAAGTTATTACTCAATACTCACGAGCTTCTACATATTTTCTTGAAAATTCGGAACTCCATAGCAGGTGTAATAAATATTTAAATACTTTCTATGTTCTGACAAAATGTTTTTATTTTTTATTTCGAATACTATGGGTAGGACACATTTTAACATAATTTGTTAAAGTTTTTCAAAAAGTAAATCTATATCTTCAAAGTTTAATAATTGCAAAATGTTATTAAAATTATAGCTTCATGTTAATTCCTATTTTAACCTTAAAAGTTTAATATAAAATAAACCCATGATTTATAAGGACGAAGGTAGTGGTTAGAAAGCAGCAAATATATAATTTATGGAATATATGTTTAGACATTTTTAAACACGAAAAGTTTCCCACCATGCATGCATATCAACACTAACAGGGACAAATAAATAATGTAGATAATTACAGGGATTCTAGAAGGACGGAAAGCTGGTCTTGCATTGCATGTGATAAGATTAATAAATCACTTAAATACTATACATTTTTTTTTTATTATTCTGATTTCTCAAGTCACAAAAGGGAATATGTACATTAATTTTCAATATTAACTCTGGCCATGCATTTTAATATCTAGTGATTAGTTTTATTAAATTTAGCAGAAACATACTAGTAAGTTTAAATCTAAAATTAGCTGGAAAAAATATCTAGTAGAATTAGATTTTATTTACTTAATTTTTTAAAAGTTTTGAATGTGTCTATCTCTAGGCTTGTGATTGTGTCCAGACTGAAAATGACATCTAGTGTTATAACATATTACTAATAACTAAAATAATTGTCATTGTTCTAGAACAAATTAACTAGTTTAGCTTATGGGTTTATAAATACAGAAAGATAAAAAAGAAAATATTTTATTTTATTTTAAAGTAATATTATAATCATAAATTATATACAAATACAAATACAAAAAAATAAAAATAAATTTATAATTAAATATTTTATATATTTTTATTGATATATAATATATTATATACAATTTATGTATATAATATTATTTTTTATTTTATTTTGATAATTACGAAACCTTATTTATTGATATGGGATATTTATTAATTGATTAATAAGTATAGTCTGTACATTCAGCACATCAATGTTGACCATTTACGTACTGTTAGAAACTCAATCGCCGCTGAATAATAAGGTGTAGATACCATTTATGTACTGCCGCCCAGATCTGGTGTAGATCTGCCGCCGCTAGCTCCACGAAGACAGTGATGAAGGAGGCAAAATCGGTGTCCGCAGGAGAAACTTAATCGCCGCTGAATAAGGTCTCTTGGCGTTTAAAATGTTGCACTCCGTCGCCGAATCTGGCGGAGGATCTCATCTTCACGTAAAACAGCTCCTCCGTGAAGTTAGGACTCTCCGAGAGTTATCAGATCCAATCCGTGTAGCCCATCGAGGAAGAACAGATCTCATTCTAAAGCATTAATTTAATTACCCTTTTTTGTAAAAAAATAAATAATTGCTCTATTTTAATTATTAGTATTTTAAATTTTTTCAACGTGGGTTACTTTTTAAGTTCTTGTTATTATTTTAAGTTTTTTCATATATGAGTTACTGTATAAGATAATTAATTGGTTGCTATATTTAATTATTTTAATATTTACTTTTTTTTTATATTTTATTACTTAAAATAAAATTGTTCAGATGAGTTTACCATCTCCCCCTTAAAAATAGAATCAGTTCACTTGAAGGATTGAATTGAACCCGATTGGTCTGATTTTGGATCATATCGTCACTTTTACCGATTAAGAGGTTATATCGAAATTGAGTAATAATTTGAAGGAACAATTTTGCTATTAAACCTATTTTAAATGATGAAAATTGTAAACATACATACTAGCTAGGTCTATAATTTGGATTATAATTTTTAGCAGGACAATATTTGAATAAAATCCTAAGCTCTAATTAATCCAAAAGTTACCTTGGTACTTACTAATTACTACACATGTCAAGCAGGTTGAGAGAATTAAAGAGTCGAGTTCATTTTGAATTTCCTCCCCTACTTTGATTCAGTATGCATGGTTTTCCTTGTCAATTATTACTTTTTTGACTTAGGAGATCTGATAAAAATTAAATGAAATAGTTTTAAATGTTTAAATAATTTAAATGAGTTGAATAAAGTAGATTTTTGAATACTGAATGAAAAAATTGTTTGATAAATGACATGTTTGAAACATCTGAATAACATATTTTTACTATTTTACTTATCTGAAAAAATTCAAAATTATTATAAATTTATTTAATATTACTTAATATAATATTTAATTTTTTTTTATACTTTATTTAGTCGGAATTTAATCATTCAACCAAAAAAATTAAACTTAATCATTCAGTACAAAAATTTGACCGATTCAATTCTATTTGACTCTAAATAAACGTACTAAATAACTGACCAATTTAATTTTTCAATCCTATTCAAATTCAAATACTATTAAATAACCCCTTAATTGCTTTAGGTAGTCATGATCCACCAACGTAACGTGTGCACGAAACTTCTGTCTTATAATATACGTACTATGTTTTAGGAGCAGTTTTTAATATATTTTTTTTTTTGTTATTGTTGGTTTGATTAGAATTTTAACATACTTGTCTAGTGTCTTGACTCTACATGTAGAAAAATATATAAACGGAATTTTGTACGTTTAACAACTGGCCAATATTTTATTAAAATATTCAGATATTAATTTTTTGTAATTATTTAATAGCATATTCTTTGGTACGTGGAATTTTGTAAAAAGGTATACAGTCAGAGACATACAGGAAGGGTATATAAACAGTCAACAATATATAAATTTCATTTCACCCAACTCTTTTCTTTCTTTCTTTTTTCAATGGCTAAATTTAAGTTATGATGAATGATCATTACCCCATTTCATTAATTATGCGCTGAAAAGTCGACGGTTGCCGAGCCATTAATGCAATTAGTTAACAGATAATCTTTATTTTATTTTATTAATTGAAGGAGCACAGCATACACCGGCCGGCTCTTGAAACCAACTCGTAAAAACATCACACTGAAATCATTATCAAGCCGGCGGAAGCAGCTTAATTTAGCCGAAATTAAAGAAAAACATACAAAGAGCCCAGCTAGCTCACTCACAGATGACGAGCCTAGTAGGTAGCACCGTCTAGCACGCCGTTCATGAGGACTAATTAATTTGCTAGGAGGTAAGCCTCAACAGCCTTGAATATGAGCGACGACTGCTCAGTTGCTTCATTGACGTTCTCTTCTGGGATCACTTCATCGCCTATGGGGGTATATATGGTGATACTCTTCACAATGCACCCTCCATCAGTCGGCACCACCGTGAACTGATTGGCTATGGACTCGAGTTTCCCCAACAATATATCACCTCCGATCACAGAGTAACTGTAGGTCAATGCCTCCTTGTCAACTGCATCAACCCTTTGCTTCATGCTCTTAACTTTGACACCTGCATTTGCAAGAAATCAAATATTTACATACACTATTCGATTTAAAATTAGAGACACATTCCGTCTTTTTAAGTCGATTTCTAAAATCTTAATATTCAAAGCTGATATAAATTCGTCCAAGTATTGAACGTAAAAAATATGATAATTAGTACCACTTTTTTAGATAATTTAGTACAGTTATAATTACTTGTTTTGAATTTTAGGATTTTAAAAGTTAATTATTACCTTCGCCAAAAGTGACCTCTTTGATGGTTCCAACTCCACCATCACCTTTGATGATTTGGACACTCTTAATAACCTGTGGCAAAATCTTAGGGATGATTTCATCCATGTCAAGGAGTAAGCCCTTGTACATTTTTGCTGCTGGGACAGTAGAAGGAACCTCGACATTGGTAGTGATGGCACCCATGATATAATAAACTATATTTTTTGAAGAAGTGTATATATATAAAGTAGGAGGATTTGAAGGTTAGCTAGATTGTGATGAATATTTGGTGTGAGGAAATGAGAGGAGTAGAGGCTCTATTTATACTGAGTTTGGGGCCCCATATTAATTTGAAGAATATTTATTAGGAAAATGGCCAATTCATTCCATCAATTACTTGGACTCATATTGTGTATTTAAAGCTGTTGGGAGTTATTTTTAAGGTTATCCTGTTAAATTTTTGTTCACATTTGTTGTTTTGACCTTATTTCTATTTCTCTTTGGATATAAATTTTGGATTGAGATTATTTGTTTATTAGTAATAGCCCATCGAAGAAGACCACACAGTACTCCTAGAAGAATGTAAATATTCCCTGCACATCACATGGCTCGTCTGCGTGTGTGTGTGTGTGTATATATATATATATATATATATATACACTCCTTCAATTCCAGAGAGGGTATACATTATTACTGCAAACGTACATGTGTGAAAATAAAGTATTTAAATTCTGGAATGTAGCCTGTAGGTGGTGGATATTAATTTTTTGGTCCGTGACAAAAACCGGGATAAAAGAAAGCAACTTTTATGGTCGGTGATTTAAAATTTACTCGCTTTGACAATTATGCTTAATTTTTTACTTTATGTTTTGAAAAACGGTTTACTCAAATCTCTAAATATATAACAAACAAAGGTCAGCAATTTCAACATGTACATGTAATTTATACAAAATGTAAAATGATATAATTTGTGAATATTGTCATTAATTTTCTTGAATGACAGTATGTAAGTGATTTTAAAACATTACATGATTATGTTTTAAAATCATAAAATAAATTTTTTTTTATCAAATTGGTCTCGTTACACTGCACTGTGCCATTGTTGATGTTGATCGTCATCGATGGATAAGCTGATCGGCATGCATGCCGTATTTGGATGGTTTTAATTTGGTGCTATTTTTTTTCTTCTGCTTCCCCTCTCATTTTCAATCTTTAAGAAAAAAAAAGGAAAAACAAGAGAGAGGGGGTAAATATAGAAGCTTCGAAGAAATACGGAGGTCATTTATTAATTTGTAGAATTTTGACCACGGCTACTTGAACACATTCTGTTTGAAAAATAGACATTTTCCTACTTTCAAGATAAGATATATATGACCGTAGTGTAATGTCTATTTATTGTGCTTTTTGAACATTGTTTTCATTTTGCACAATCATCATGAGGGTGGTAACATATTAAATACATTGAATTTTAGAAACTGTTCGACACACATATTCAAAACTATTTAGAATGATTATTTTTTTAACCATCTAAAATGAGCGTCTAAATAAATTGGAAAGGAAAAACTACCAAAAAGGGTCAAACTTTGAGGGACAGTTCACCAATCGATAAGCTTATATAGATAGTCTCAATTTATCCATCAAAGATTTGAGGGGGGAGACTAGCTAGCTAGGCAGTCTCCATCATAAACAAATTAATATAGATAAACACCAATTTACTAATTAAAGAGAGCATATATCATTCTTAATTAAATACATGCTTTTTAGCCAATCTCTATCCTGACGTGGTTGATTTTATTTTATAATGGCGATGATTTTCTTTGTTATGGTATGAAAAAGAAGTAATTATCATTATTCTAGAATGAAGTGGTTGGACAAATGTGTTACATACTAAGATTGACCAAACCTTATTTATTTATTGGTATGGGCTCCATCAATCGATATATACAGTACGTATAGTCATAGAATATGGACTTGATATATGTAGTTTATGGTGTACAAACACGCAAGTTATCTTAATCGGACCTGGACCTTAACCTTAGTTTTGCATGGACCGTCAAGAGAGGGCATTTGTAGGGAATATACTCTTTCCTTTGGATTGGGCTACTCTATGACGTCTCTGCTAAGTTAGAAAATAGGGTTATACAACTGCCTTTATAATAAATCCCTTTAGACTACTTGACGATCTTTCTTGATCAATATATATATATATATAATTGATCAAAAATGATGATGATGTTATATCTATCCCTCGGGTGTACGTTATCAAAAATGATAATACAACCTTAAAGGTTTTCTTGGACATATCTCATATAGGAGCAGTTATGAGTTAACTCACGTGAGGTGTGTAGAACTATCCCATCGTAGTATAATTGCACTATCCCATATTTTGCACAAATGATTGACGTGACTCGTCAAAGGATTTTAATTGTCTTCCTCAACTCCCGGTCGTATCATATAAGGTGGGATCCCATGGAAAGTGTGCCTGGACTCTAGACCGGATATGAGAGTTTTCGGACCTTCAATGATATGGTCCGTATCTTTGGGCTTGAGGTCCATATACTAACAGAATTGATATACAAACCGATATGGTCAAATATTACGTTAAAAGCTTAATACTAACGGAAGTTTATCATGAATTAAAGAATTAATCAAGCATTAAAGAAAAAGTACATTTTCATAAACAAATACACCCGCTTCGATAGTTCGGCACATGTTTTGACATAAATAAATTAACATACATATTGAATGTTAACGCTTGAATTTCGTCCGCACGTTCAAGCGCCGGTTCGGACTGGAACCTGCACAAAAAAGAACCACCAGAAGTGCTTGACGGCTTGGGCCGCCGGGGGATACCTCCGGTGTGAGAGTAAGTACAAGTTTCAAGATGTGTCAACAATGGAGGCATAAGTATTTAGTAGAGTAGAATCAGATCCCCGTACCTCTATTATTCACCATGTATTTATAGTACTCATATTGCTCAACAGGACTCCAATTCCTAATAGGAATTGTGTAGCAAAATCCTTGTTGGAGAAGGTAGCTGTCACGCTAATCAATGTTAGATAGGTAACTCCCATACCAATTCATATTTAGATATGGCAATTAGTTAGTATCTGAATTGATAAGGAAAGCGATCCCAAGCCTATCGGACTTAGGAGTCCTCATAGGTAATTGCCAAGTTGATGAACTATTTGGGCCTAGCCCAATATTAGTTACCCAATCAGGCTTAGCGAAACATTCATCCTAACATTGCCCCCCACTCCTCCAGTATATAAATGTGCTGGGGGAGTAGATTGAAAATTTCTGAAGATAAATGTGAGCGGACAAATCCTGAAGGAAATTAACTCTTCGGGAATCTAAATGTATTGACGCAAAAGATATCAGACCGAAGGCAGATCCGCTTTGAACTTCATATAGGAATTCAAGGGCAACATAACAGAGGAGAGAAACTCCTTCGGGATCCTGAAAACATTGACCCGAAGGAAAAGCTCATTCGGAAACACAAAGACGTTTGACCGAAGGGAAAGATCTTTCGGTGACCCGGAGGTCTCTGGCCGAAGAGAAAGCTCTTTCGGGAACCCGGAGGTATCATACCGAAGAGAAAGATATTTCGGGAATCCAAGAACATCAGACCGAAGGGAAAACCCGAAGAAATATTGTTTTCGTAATTTCGAAGAAAGTGTGCTTTTGGGAGAAAATAAGCTCTTTCGGGAATCCAAGACAGCTAACCGAAGGGAAAACTTCTTCGGCAAATCAAGGAAATCAAACCGAAAGGAAAACTCTTTCGGGAGCCCGGAGGCATCAGACCGAAGGTAAAGCCTGAAGAAATACTGCTTTCGTAATTTCGAAGAAAAGTATGCTTTCGGGAGAAAATAAGCTCTTTCGGGAATCCAAGACAGCTAACCGAAGGGAAAACTTCTTCGGCAAATCAAGGAAATCAGACCGAAAGGAAAACTCTTTCGGGAGCCCGGAGGCATCAGACCGAAGGTAAAGCCCGAAGAAATACTGCTTTCGTAATTTCGAAGAAAGTGTGCTTTTGGGAGAAAATAAGCTCTTTCGGGAATCCAAGACAGCTAACCGAAGGGAAAACTTCTTCGGCAAATCAAGGAAATCAGACCGAAAGGAAAACTCTTTCGGGAGCCCGGAGGCATCAGACCGAAGGTAAAGCCCGAAGAAATACTGCTTTCGTAATTTCGAAGAAAAGTATGCTTTCGGGAGAAAATAAGCTCTTTCGGGAATCCAAGACAGCTAACCGAAGGGAAAACTTCTTCGGCAAATCAAGGAAATCAGACCGAAAGGAAAACTCTTTCGGGAGCCCGGAGGCATCAGACCGAAGGGAAAGCCCGAAGAAATACTGCTTTCGTAATTTCGAAGAAAAGTATGCTTTCGGGAGAAAATAAGCTCTTTCGGGAATCCAAGACAGCTAACCGAAGGGAAAACTTCTTCGGCAAATCAAGGAAATCAGACCGAAAGGAAAACTCTTTCGGGAGCCCGGAGGCATCAGACCGAAGGGAAAGCCCGAAGAAATACTGCTTTCGTAATTTCGAAGAAAGTATGCTTTCGAGAGAAAATAAGCTCTTTCGGGAATCCGGAGGTGTCAGACCGAAGGGAAAGCTGAAGTAAAAGCCAAGTAAGACTGCAATTGTTGAACCCAGCGCTGCAGCACTGCAGCATTTTCGTCCTCAAGGATACTTTTCTTCTGCTGACTCCCGATCCTTCTAATATCGGCCCTAAAGAGCCTCTGCAATTGCTACCCACTTATGAGGTGATGACTTTGGCTATAAAGAATCAGAGGCATAACAGGGAGTTTTTCTGAAGGGTGTGAAATTTGTTCTTGTTGATCCTCCTGAAGACCGACGTCAATTTTTCCTTGTAGTCTGTGTGTAACTCTTTGTGTAAATTTTTCTCAGACGTTTTTTATGACAAATATTCTCTTCTTCTCATGATGAGTTCTGTGTATTGTATCTGTTTGCTAGTTTAACACTTATATTCCCTTGCCCCTCTAGCCTTATCTGATAGGCTGAAGTTAAGGCTTAAAGAACAAAAACTAAGCGATGCATTTAAATAGAAAATAAGAATGTGATAAAATAGAACAATCATAATTGTTGATATCGAAGAAGAGTTAAGATAACCTCCAAAAAATATTCAGTACATATATGATTGTTGATAATATCGCCGAACCGTATACCATATAGGCTTTCTGTGGTTTGAAGCCCTTCAACAATCATATGGAGATCTTCTTAGGTGGGTACAGGTACAACAGGCTTCGGGAATCCGAGGACTGCTCTTCGGTTTCTTCGGCTAGCATATCTATTGGTTCAGAATTATTTTCGGTGAAGTTATCATCCTCTTGTCTTAGATCACCCATTGAGTCTCTTCTGTCATCATCTCTTTTGTCGGCTATATTGCCCCTAAGGTCTCTTCTCCGATGATAATTATCATCGAATCTCGAAGGACCCCGAAGGTTGGTGAGGGCCTCTTCCAACTCTATAAACTTATCGGCCTTTTCATAGGCCTCTGCTAGAGTTTGAGGAGTTTTAGAAATGATTTCTTCAATCAAGCGACTGGATTTGTCTACGTTCAAACCCATAGTTAGAAATTGAATCACTTGGGCTGAATCTATAGTGAGGATCTCGGACACTACATCTCTGAACCTCTTCATGTACTGCCGAAGAGTTTCGTCGGGTCTCTGTTTTACCTGTAGGAGAGACGTCATCATTCTGGCTCGTCTTTTGTTACTACCGAAGCGGGTGTGAAATTGGTCTCGCAATTCTTCCCATGATTTAACAGATCTGGATGGAAGGGAGATGACCCACTCCCTGGCAGTCTTCTTTAGGGTGGATAAGAACAGGTGGCACATCGCCACTGCATCATGACCGTGAAAGTGCATGGCCTGCTCGAAGGAATAAGTGTGATCATGTGGGTCTCCTGTTCCGTCGTACATCTCCAGGGTGGGTACTTTGTGACTTCGGTCGATTTTGGCCTCTTCTAGATCTTTCGAGAACGGAGAGAACCGAACTTTCTTGGACCCATAGTACTTATCTGAAGCCTTCTTGGGTGAGAATTCTCCAGTATGGCTTTCATGGCTTCGTCTGTCTCCCCGATCTCTCTTCGAAGGTGATCTGGCTCGCTTCCGAAAGTCCGCCGTCCAAGTTGACTTGGAATGGACCGGCTTCTTAACGCGATCTCGTGCTTCACCTCCACATCGTTCCAGGTGTCTGTCGTCTCGTCGGTCACAATGTTCTGAGCGGGAGGCCGAGCCTCTCTGGCTCAAAAGGTCATGTTCTGCCTCGTTTAATTCCTGGTATTGCTTATTAAGCTCCTTCTGCTGGATGTCCAGAGCTTTCTTTTTGTCGAGAATCAACTGGAGGCGACGTTCTTTATCCGCTATTGTCTCCCGGCGAGACTGAGTGGGGAGTGGTCGCCGTGAGTTACTTTGACTCCGCCGCGATTGTGAGGCTTCCATGTCAATTCTTTTTTATGGAAGAAGTACTCGGTGCTAAATACTGCCCTCCTTCTAGCGCCAATGTTAACGCTTGAATTTCGTCCGCACGTTCAAGCGCCGGTTCGGACTGGAACCTGCACAAAAAAGAACCACCAGAAGTGCTTGACGGCTTGGGCCGCCGGGGGATACCTCCGGTGTGAGAGTAAGTACAAGTTTCAAGATGTGTCAACAATGGAGGCATAAGTATTTAGTAGAGTAGAATCAGATCCCCGTACCTCTATTATTCACCATGTATTTATAGTACTCATATTGCTCAACAGGACTCCAATTCCTAATAGGAATTGTGTAGCAAAATCCTTGTTGGAGAAGGTAGCTGTCACGCTAATCAATGTTAGATAGATAACTCCCATACCAATTCATATTTAGATATGGCAATTAGTTAGTATCTGAATTGATAAGGAAAGCGATCCCAAGCCTATCGGACTTAGGAGTCCTCATAGGTAATTGCCAAGTTGATGAACTATTTGGGCCTAGCCCAATATTAGTTATCCAATCAGGCTTAGCGAAACATTCATCCTAACAATGATACAAACTTTAACAATTACACACAATGCAGTCCTAGTGGGCATCAACCCACTTCACGCATATAATGCAATACAAATTCAAAACCTACAAATTATTTGCCCAGAAACTTGAATCACAGTACTGGATTTATTATTAAAACACACTAAGGCAGCTTCAATTCATTAATTTGACCATAGATTTAACTTGTAATTATCAGTAATCTGGATTTGCGAGGAGGTATGTCTCAACCGTCTTGAGAACGAAAGCTGAGACCTGATCGGACTGCTCAACCCTCTCTTTTGGAATCTCATCTGCTTCATTCTTGGGGATATATGTGACGGATTTCTTTACTATGCACCCTCCTTCGGTACGTTCAACCTCAAAATGATTAATGATAGTGTCGAGTATTCCCAAAAGAATATCACCTCCAATTATGGTGTACTGGTATATCAATTTTTCGGTGTCAATTATATCGACCCGTTGTGTCATGCTCGTAATATCGCCCACTGCACGCATTTAAGAGAAACGTGTGTATAGATTGCATATATGGATATGGAAAAAAAATACATATATATGAAAAAATATCAAACTTGTTATCACGGTTAGTTGAATGGCAACAGTCTAAAAAGATTTAGTTTTGATAACTAAATGGTAAATGACAATTCTGTCATTAACAAGCAACCTGACAATACTAACATCTGTTAATGAAATGCCTTCGCCACGTTGGTTGTGGTTACCAAATTAATAATATTGGTCAATGAACAAATTAGTACTAGTATAACAAAATACAATACACAGACACATATATATATGCATGATTATAGAAAGAAATTAAGAAATTAAAAGTTAATTAGTGTGCGTACATTCGCCTAGGGCGAGTGTCTTGATGGTTCCAACTCCACCATCTCCTGAAATGATTTCGACACTCTTAAAGTACTGTGGCAAAAGCTGAGGGACGAGGGTATCAATATCCAGAAAAAAAACCCCTGTACATTTGTTCTGCTGGAACTGGGGAAGAAGCCTCAACATGGGTCTTCACCACACCCATTATCAATCTACGTATTTTTTCTGAATTTGAAATAAGAACACAGGAAGAATTAGAATATAGCAGGAGGACTAGAAGGTTTTTGTTGATCAGGATTTGTTGTGAGAAATAAGATGAGTAGAGGCTCTATTTATAAATTATATGGCTGGTAAATACATATAAATGGATAAACTGGTAATAAAAAAACAGGTGTTATAATTTAACATAATAATTGGAAAAGCAATAAATAAAACTGGATAGAATGGTAATAAAAGCAATAAATAAAACTACCCACTCCATTTCAAAAAACACGTTATAATTTAATATAGTAGTTGGAAAAGCAATAAATAAAACTACCCACTCCATTTCAAAATTATAGTTATATTTTTATTTATAATTAGTTAATTAGTTCAAAAATTAGATATATTCATATTTTTATACTATAAAAAGCCATGAATCTCTTAGCCTGCCATTCCTAATATTTTAGGTAAATTAAAGTACTATCACGTCACGATTACTACATTTTAAACAAATATTAGGAGTATATTTAGAAAAATAAAATTTTCTTTAAATAATTATCGTTTACAAATCTATCTTTGGAGGGAGTACTAGTTTAATTTGGTGAAACTGGCTTCTCCATGTTTCTAAGAAAGCTGAAGTTCATCGAGATTCAGCTTTAATACTCAAAAGACATTATTTGAGAAACATAACACTTGCATACAGAAGAATCAATTAGGAAATTTAGGAGAAGGGGCATATACATATATTATAATTACCTTTTTTTTTATATCATATTTGAGGTGAGAAGTTTTCCTTTCCACTACTAATTGTACCTTAATGTATGAGTTTGGTAATTATGAAAAGTGAGGTGCTGAATTTCCACAAAGTTAAAAGCACACAGTACAAATTTACAGTAGTCTAGAAAATTTAGTGAGCTGAGAATATTTCTAGTGGAAAAAAAAGTAGAGAGAAAATTTAAAAAAGAAAAAATGAGAAGAGGCTTTTTTTCAGGTTAAGCCCAAATGGAGGTGGTTATATGTTAAATCAAACCTCCCAATTTTGAGGAAGTACAAATTTTCACCATCACATTTTAATTTGCCGCAAAGGAGCTTTAATTTGCTTCCACTTTCTTAGAAGCAAAAACATTAACTAATTAATTTAAAAAGTATATATAGAGAAGAAGCTAAAAATCTAACTAGTTATTTCATGAGGAGATTATTGTATACAAGGCATGCAATAGCTTCATGAAACTAGCTATTAAGCTCTAGTATAATTAATTAAGCTCTTAATTTCCCATATACTAATATTGAAACTATAGTGATTGAAGTCGTCATTTAATTTACGAAAAATGACAAAGAGTGGTTGGATATATGATAATTTGTAATTGACTGAATTGTTAGGTGAAAAGCATTGACTTGATGAAAACGTGTTGTGACTCCGTGGATGATCAACCTCCACACAAAAATATCTAAATGGAACTATATATGGTACATATTTTCTTTTCTTGCGAGAAAAATGAGGAGATTTGGTGAATAAGAAAGTTTTCTAATGTTTTTTTTATGATTCTATATAAGCATATATAATGCCTGGCAAGGCTTTACAAAGAAAATAATTTAGATCCTGTAATCATGCTATGCAAACATAATATAGATCCTACAATCAAGGTATACAAAAAGAAAAACAGATTATACAAATTTTATACAAATCTCTCTGTACAACTATGATAAGTAGAATTATAACATTTCAATACTCCCCCTCAAGTTGGAGCATGAATGTTGTGAATTCCCAACTTGCGAAGGTGTGAATGAAATATCATATTTCCCAAAAAAATTGTGAACGTATAAGCTAGTTGGTGTTTGGAAGGAGTGTAAGTCATCGTTATCAAACCCGACTGTAGTTTTTCTCAAACTAAATGGTAGTTCAATTCTATGTGCTTAGTTCGTTCATGAAACACAGGGTTTGCAACAATATGCAATGCAACTCTATGCCAAGAAGTAATTATCATTATTCTAGATGAGCTGGTGTAGGATGAGACACTTGAAAATATGTAGCAAATGCCAAATTCATGTGAGTTCACACGTGACTGCTACTATAGAACGATATTCTGCTTCAGCTGAGGAGCGTGAGATGGTGTGTTGCCTTCCAAGAAATTAAGGAATCGCCTAAAAAAACACAATAACCCGTGACAGATTTTCTTGTTGTGGGACAAGAAGCCCATGAGGCATCACAGTAACCCCTTAATTATAATGATTTTTTTAATGAAAATAATAAGCCTTGGCCCGGTGTTCCTTTTAGGTATCTCAAAACTCGTAAAGCAACATTCAAATGTGGTTGACGAGACTGATTCATGTATTGGCTGAGAACTTGAACCGGGAACGTGATATCCGGCCTTGTGATGGTAAGGTAAATAAGGCATCCCACAAGTTCTCTATATATTGTTGGGTCTTTTAACAATTCCCCATCAATTGGTTGTAATTTTAAGCTTTGCTCCAAAGAAAAATCAATCGGGCGAGCTCCAAATAAACCAACGTCATCAAGTATGTTCAAAATATATTTTCTTTGTGAAATACAGATACTTTGTTTAGAATGGGATAACTCTATGCCAAGAAAATATTTAAGTAAACCAAGATCCTTGATGCGAAAATAATGGTGAAGAAAATCTTTCAATCTTCGTATAACAGTTGGATCATTACCTGTAATAATCATGTCATCCACATATATAAAAACAACAGTGATGGAGTACCCATGTACCCATGTAAATAGTGAATAATCAGCCATTGATTGTTTGAATCCGGCATTCTGAATGGCATGAGAAAATTTGGAGAACTATTGGCGAGAAGCCTACTTTAATCTATACAATGATTTATGAAGTCGACATACCAACTGTTCTGTGACAACCCGAAAGCTAGCTAGGCATTTTCCATTAATTCATAAACAAATTAATATAGATAAACACCAATTTACTAATTAAAGAGACCATATATCATTCTTAATTAAATACATGCTTTTTAGCCAATCTCTATCTAGACGTGGTTGATTTTGTTTTATAATGACGATGATTTTCTTTGTTATGGTATGAAAAAGAAGTAATTATCATTATTCTAGAATAAAGTAGTTGGTATTATGAAATTATGGTAAAACAAAGTAAGAAGAAATTATTGTATTCAAGTGACCATCCACACTTCTTATTCTCACCACAATTAGTAGAACAATCCTACATATATATAGGACTTTACAATTCTTGTAGAGTTTATGAGATATAATTGTAATAATAAGTATAATTATACCTATAGGCTTGACACATTGTAACATTTACATAAATTTTTTATTTTCCAAACTATACACATTCCTAATCAAAGTTTATTTCTAACACTTCCCCTTGGATGACCACTTCTTAAGAATATGCCTCATTAAAACCTTACTAAATAAAAACCCTGTGGGAAAAAAAATTGGCTAAGGAAAAAGAGTACAATATTATTGTATAACTTCTAGTGCCTTAGGATTGCCTCGTTAAAACCTTGCAAAGGAAAACCCAGTGGAGAAAAAAACTCTAGCGAAGGAAAAAAAGTACAATTAGCACACATCCTTTAGAAAATTTACTCCCCTTCATGAGTACACAGATATTCCATTGTTCATAGTAAAAATATCCTTAAGTCGACGCATGCCAATATTATGCACCATCTTCTTAAAAGTCGCAGTTGGTAATGGCTTAGTGAACATATCAGCAAAATTATCACATGATCGTATCTGCTTGGCATAAATAACGCCACTCTTCTGGAGCTCATATGTATAAAAGAATTTTGGTGTAATATGCTTGGTTCTATCACCCTTGATATAGCCTCCCCTAATTTGGGTGATATAAGCGACATTATATTCATATAATATCGTTGGACTATTTATTATTGATGCTAATCCACATTTCTCACAAATATGTTTAATTACCATCCTCAACTAAACACACCCACGACTCAATTCATGAATTGCAATAATCTTTGCATGATTTGAGGAAGTAACAGAAATTGTTTGTTTGACAGAGATATCTATGAAAGAGAAGTATTTCCATAAGTAAATAAATATCCTGTTTGTGATCGGCCTTTGTGTGGATCAGAAAGGTAACTTGCATCAGCATATTCAATTAACCGTGGTTTTGATCCATTTGGATAAAATAATCCCAAATCAGTAGTCCCATGAAGATAACGTAAAATATGCTTAATTCCATTCCAATGGCTTCGAGTTGGTGCAGAACTATACGTTGATAGTAAGTAAACTACAAATGCTATATCAGGTCATGTAAAATTTGTAATATACATCAAAGCACCAATTGCACTAAGATATGGTACTTCAAGACTAAGAGTTTCTTCATCATCTTCTTGTGGTCGAAACGGATCTTTCTTGACAGTAAGTGACCTACCCACCATTAGAGTGCTTAAAGGATGAGCTTTGTCCATGTAAAATTGTTTCAGGGCTTTTTATGTGTATGTTGGTTGATGAACAAGAATTCCATTTGGAAGATGTTCAATTTGTAGGCCAAGATAAAATTTTGTCTTACCAAGATCTTTCATCTCAAATTCATTCTTTAAACAATTTGTTGTTTTTGTTAACTCTTCTAGAGTCCCTACAAGATTTAAATCATCAACATTTACTACAACAATAGAAAATTCGAATTCTGATTTTTTGATAAAAACACATGGACAAATTGGATTATTCTCAAACCCTACTTTCAAAATTCACTAAAGCGATTATACTACATGCGTCTCGATTGCTTTAACCCATATAAGGATAGAATACATACTTAAAATCTGAATGTAATTGCATCTAATACAGGAGCATATGTTTCTTCATAATTAATACCAGGTCTCTACGAGAAACTTTGTGCTACAAGTAGCGATTTGTACCTTATAATTTTATTTTTCTCATTTCGTTTGTATACAAATACCCATTTGTATCCAACAGGCATTACACCTTTAGGTGTTCAGACTATAGGTCAAAAAACTTCACGCTTGCTTAGTGAATTTAATTATTCTTGAATTGCCTCTTTCCACACTGGCCCAATCATTTCTACGTTGACATTCATCAATGGTTTGTGGTTCATATTCATTATCATTACTTTCGGTAATATCAAGAGTAACTTTATATGAAAATATGTTGTCGACAACAATTTTATATCTATGCCATATTTCTCCTTTATGTACATAATGTATCGAGATCTCGTTATTTTTATTATTTTCAGGTACTTGATCCTCTTCAGGAGATAACTCTTCAAGAGATTTATTTTCAAGAGATTTTTGTTCATAAGTTTTGGATAGATCAATTATTTCTGTGACCTGTTTACTAGGTATAGCAACTTATTTTTCTTGTACTTTTCTCTTTCGGGAAATTTTATCTTTCACGCCTATAGGTCTTTCATGCTTTAGGTGTGACTTTGATTTATGTACTACTGTATTACCTGATTGTCCTATAGGGACTTCAATCCATGCTGGAGTAATAACAGCCGAAATATGAGATTTCACTATTCTTTTATTATCGGTGAATACATCCGGTAATTGATTTGTAATTCCTTGCAAATGAATAATCCTTTGAACTTTCAGTTAACATTAATTTGTACAAGGATCAAGATGAGATAACGTTGAAACATTCCAAGTAATCTCACGTCGTGCTTTAGGCAACGACTTTTCTCCCCTAATGGTGGGAAAATTGTTTCATTAAAATGACAATCCTCAAAACGTGCCTTAAAAACTTCACCAGTTAGAGGTTCAAGATATCTAGTGATAGATGCGGAGTCAAAACCCGTATAAATTCCAAGTCTACGTTGAAGACCCATCTTAGTTCATTATGGAGGTGCAATAGGTACATATACAGCACAACCAAATGTGCACAAGTGAAAAATATTAGGTTGTTGGCCAAGTATAATTTACAGTGGTGAGAATTTATGATAAGTAGTTGACCTAATACAAACTAATAATACAGCATGTAAAATAGCATGACCCCAAACAGAAACTGGTAATTTTGATTTCATAAGCAAAGGTCGAGCAATAATTTGAAGTCTCTTAATAAGTGATTCATCTAAACCATTTTAAGTATGTGTGTTCAACATCAATTTCAATTGGCATGCAGTAGTCATCAAAAGCTTTAGATGTGAATTCACCAGCATTATCTAAACGAATTTTCTTAATTGGATAATTAGGAAATTGTGCTCGCAACCTTATTATTTGACTAAAAAGCCTAGAAAATGCAATATTTCTAGTAGAAAGTAAACATATATGTGATCATTTGGTTGATGCATCAATTATAACTAGAAAATACTTGAACGAGCCACAAGGTAGGTGTATAGGTCCACATATATCACATTGAATTTTTTCTGAGAAAGATGGACACTCAACAACAATCTTTGAATGTGATGGTTTGGTAATTAATTTACCTTGGGAACATGTACTACATGGATAATCATTAGGTAAAAGAATCTTCTGGTGCTTTAAGGGATGTTTGTGGGAGTTTTCAATAATTCAACGCATCATTATTGATCCTGGATGGTCAAGACGATTATGCCAAAGTATAAAAACCTTTGGATTTGAACATTTCTGGGGTATTACAACATTTGTTTCAACTGTTTTCATTATAGTATAATATAACCTAGATGAGAAAATAGGCAATTTTTCTAGTATAAGATTCTGGCCCGATACTATTAAAGTAATATAAAGAAATTCTTTACTGCCTTTGTTATTGGTTCCAATATGATAACCATTATAACGTATATCCTTAAAGTTGAGTAAATTTCTGCTTGATTTTGAATAATACAAAGCATCATCAATACAAAGTTTCGTGCCCTTTGGCAACATGATAATCGCTCTTCTAGATACTTTTATTAAGTTCGATGAACTTGATACGGTATTAACATTGGCTTTGCAGAATTTAAAATTTTGAAAATATTTTTTATCTTTAAAGATCGTATGAGTTGTTACACTATCTGCTAGGCAAAAATCTTTCATAGTCATCTTGGAATTGATGTTACCAGTAGGACCCCATGCATCTTCATATATACAAAACCTAAATTAAACTTTATTACTTTAAACATATCAAAATAAAAAATACTTACTACAATGCGATGAAAGAAAAATGATTAATTAGTATGGCCATCTCCATCACCAATCGTACTTATTAGAATATGATAATATAATAAAAGAAAATAATTAATTGGTATGGACATTTCCATCACCAATCAAATTATTAAATTTTTCATCAACATCCTCAAGGAAATCATAAACATCAAAATGAATCATATCCACTCCATTTGGAAAATTAAGATAATTCATGAGATCTTCAATATCATTATGATCAACAAAGTCTGTTTCAATTTCCTTTCCCTTTTCTTTTATGGAGGCTTGGTACAGATCTACCAAATATTTAGGAGTACGACAGGTATGTGACCAATGGACTTTCATTCCACACCTGTAACACTTATTTTCATGACCATTTGATGGTTTATTTTGTAAACACTTGCCATTTTGATTCTTCTGATAGTAAGGTGCGTTATTCCTTTTTGAAGAATTATGAGTACGATCTTCTCTATATTGATTGCTCCTTCCACGTCCATGAACATAATTTTCTATATGTTTATCAAATGAGGTTCCATTCGCTTCAGGGAATTGAGTAGAACTGGTCGCGCGAGACTGGTGGTTTTTCAACAAAAGCTCATTATTTTGTTCAGCAACTAGAAGACATGATATCAGTTCAGAATATTTTATGAATTTACGCTATCGATATTACTGCTGTAGGAGCATATTCGTGGTATGAAATGTAGTAAATGTTTTCTCTAACATGTTTTCATCACTGATTTTTCCCTCATAATTTTAATAGTGATATTATTTTAAAAAGTACAGAATTATACTCACTCTCACTTTTAAAATCTTGCAACCTCATGTTCAACCAATTATAACAAGTTTTTGGAAGGATTATAGATTTTTGATTTTCATATCTTTCTTTTAAATCATTCCATAAGTCAAGAAGGTCTTTTACTGTAAGGTACTCATATTTTAATTCTTCATGGAAATGATGACGAATAAAAATAATTGATTTTGTATGATTCTACAGAGATGCTTTATTGCCAACCTTAATTGTATCTCCAAGATTCTTTGCCTCTAAGTGAATCTCAGCATCAAGGGTCCATGATAAGTAATTCGTTCCCGAGATGTCAAGAGCAGCAAATTCAAGTTTTGTAAGGTTCAATAGCTATATAAACATATAATTACGTAAGAAATTAAATAACTATATATATATATATATACACACACACACACACAATTATAATAAAACAGTACCACATAAGACGATGAAATATATACCAAATACATTTGCTCTCTTTTTCATGATTTTAACTTCATTTCCAACAGAAAAACTAATGAAAAAAATATTATACTGAAGTTTTTTTTTCTTTTTTAGACAAAGTTATTCTTATTTGTGTTATATAAGAATTATTGAAAACATTCTTTGGAATAAAGCATATATTGTATTGCCAGTAATTTTCAATGAAGCAAATAATTCACCAAAGAACCTATATTGACAAACCAATATATTACCAACCATATTTTTTTCGATAACATTATACAGCAATAGGATAACGTGATTCTTTTCATAACAAAATGTATAGTACTTGAATATAATCTTAGAGTGATATGCATACTGTAATAACATTGCATTCATTAATCATGGCAAATAAATAGCTTAATGACACACGTATATACTTACAGGATCAGTTAATAATGTATATACTGATCCACACTTCTTATTCTCACCATAATTAGTAGAACAATCTGTTAGAGTTCATGCCCTAGAGGTAAATCATTTAATGTAATTGCTTAACATTTTTGATATTATATATGACTGAATAAATGAATTATTTTATTATGATTTTATTTACTGCGTTATATAAATGTTAGCATAATAAAAGTCCTTAGAATAGTGATACAAATTATATAGCTTCAAGTATATGACTTGAACATGAGATTATAAAATTACAATTAGTATCATTGTTCTTAAATGTCCCTAGTCAAGTATCGTTGTTAATGAGACAATAATGATGCATTGAGACTAGTATGTGGATTAACTAATGGTCAAATCTTATTGGTCATAAATATATAAGATACTGAGTCAATGCATACGTACATGTTAGAGAACAATGTATTAGACAGACCAACCCTGAGAATTCTACGTGAAAATTATGCAAAGTGTTAGAAGAAATTCTCATAGTGACAATAATGTAATGATCCTCCTAAAATCACTATATTATTACACGAGAATTTATGTACTTTGATATCATCAAATGTCATCTTTAATAGAGTGGACAATAAATGTGATTATTGGGTACATCATGAATCGTGTGAGGAATATGAGTGATCTGGATGAAATTTAACTCTCCTATATATTATGGGTGATATCCATAGGCCTCTTGATTGAGTAGGACTATGAAATACATGACCATGCTCAAATAGTGATTTGTTTCATATAGTCTACTCATTGATCAAGAAAACTTAGATTAAATTATGAAGAGTATGACACATTCCAAGTCTCGAGTTTAATTTAGGATGTCAAGGTTAAAAGGATTAAATTACATTGAAACATTGTTCACAAAAAGGTTGCATCGAATCACCGATCTTATTATTACTTGGATAGCAGTGATGCATTACTAGATGTCGCTCACTGTTTATAATTTTATAATATGATTTTAAAATTATTGCCAACATAATAATAACATATAGGGTCACATACTTAGAACGTAATTAAAAGAAAATTAATTTAAATTATAAGGATTTAAATATGTCAATATAATTGATAGTATTTAAATTACGAATTTAAATTAATAGGATAACTTGTATGTATGTATATTAATTAAGTAAGACTTAATTAAGATATAATATATATAAATTCGAATTTTATATTTTTAAGGGGATTAGGTTTTCGTCAATTGTTTTTTACTGCTATATATATATATGATATATCAACAGTTTCAGAACAGGAGACAAAATCAAAACAAAACTCTAACCGTTTTTAGAAAGAGGCTAGAGAGAAAAACTTCAGAAAATTCAGATCTTGACGGCTAATACCGCAGCTCTCTTTGCTGCAGATTATGTGACGATTCGCAGAGCGTTCGTGTGGATACCGTAGAGGCGCAATTCAGTTGGATTGCGTTGAAGATTCGAAGCTGTTACAGAATAATCCATCGTCTCCATTCAAGCTCGACTAATCGGTAAAACAAATATAAACTTCTGAATTAATATATTTTCGCATGGATCCTGTTTTAGGGTTTCGAAAATTATTTTAAAATTTTCAAAATTCTGCTACTTTTATATGTCAAAATCCCTACACAATTCTACATATATATAGGACTTTATAATGCTTATAGAGTTTATGAGATATAATTGTAATAATAAGTACATTTATACCTATAGACTTTACACATTATAACCTTTACATTACTTTTTCATTTTCTAAATTATACACATTCCTGATCAAAGTTTATTTCTAAGAGTTGGCCAAATTTGTTACATACTAAGATTGACCAGACCTTATTTGTTTATTGGTATGGGCTCCATCAATCGATATATATAGTACGTATAGTCATAGAATATGGACTTGATATATATAGTTTATGGGGAACAAACACACAACTTATCTTAATTGGACCTAGACCTTAGTTTTGCATGGAGCGTCAAGAGAGAGCATTTGTAGGGAATACACGCTCTCCTTTGGATTGGGCTACTCTATGACGTCTCCGCTAAGTTGGAAAATTGGGTTATACAATTGCCGTTATAAAAAATCCCTTTAGACTACTTGACGATCTTTCTTGATCAATATACATATAATTGATCAAAAATGAATCTGATGATGTTATATCTTTTATTCGGGTGTACGTCTCTATTATGCTCCCTAACAATTCTTCGAAATGTCTTTATGATAGGTAACAGTGATGACCATCTTGAAACATTTTCGGTGTAATTGTTAGTAAGTGAAAAGAGATATCATACCAATCTTAAGGGTTTTAAATGTAAAATAAGTGTTTTAACTTTTTCATAGTGGTTACACATTCCTTTTATATTAGACAGCCCTAGGGTTTTCTTGGACACGTCTCGTCACGGAGCAGTTAGGGGCTAACTCACGTGAAGTGTGTAGACCTATCCCATCACAATATAATCACACTATCTCATACCATGCACAAACGGTTGACGTGACTCGTCAAAGGATTTTAATTGTCTTCCTCAACTCCGGGTCGTATCATATAAGGTGGAATCCCATTGAAGGTGTGCCTCAACTCTGGACCGGATAGAGAGTTTTCGGACCTTCGATGATATGGTCCATATCTTTGGGCTTGAGGTCCATATACTAACAGAAGCTATATACAAACCGATATGATCGAATAATACGTTAAAAGCTTAATACCTTAATACAGACCGAAGTGAATCATGAAGTGCAGAATTAATCAAGCATTAAAGAAAAAGTACATTTTCATAAACAAATACACCCGCTTCGATAGTTCGGCACATGTTTTGACATAAATAAATTAACATACATATTGATGATACAAACTTTAACAATTACACACAATGCAGTCCTAGTGGGCATCAACCCACTTCATGCATATAATGCAATACAAATTCAAAACCTACAAATTATTTGCCCAGAAACTTGAATCACAGTACTGGATTTATTATTAAAACACACTAAGGCAGCTTCAATTCATTATTTTGACCATAGATTTAACTTGTAATTATCAGTAATCTGGATTTGCGAGGAGGTAGGTCTCAACCGTCTTGAGAACGAAAGCTGAGACCTGATCGGACTGCTCAACCCTCTCTTTTGGAATCTCATCTGCATCATTCTTGGGGATATATGTGACGGATTTCTTTACTATGCACCCTCCTTCGGTACGTTCAACCTCAAAATGACTAATGATAGTGTCGAGTATTCCCAATAGAATATCACCTCCAATTATGGTGTACTGGTATATCAATTTTTCGGTGTCAATTATATCGACCCGTTGTGTCATGCTCGTAATATCGCCCACTGCACGCATTTAAGAGAAACATGTGTATAGATTGCATATATGGATATGGAAAAAAAAATACATATATATGAAAAAATATCAAAGTTGTTATCACGGTTAGTTGAATGGCAACAGTCTAAAAAGATTTAGTTTTGATAACAAAATGGTAAATGACAATTCTGTCATTAACAAGCAACCTGACAATACTAACATCTGTTAATGAAATGCCTTCGCCACGTTGGTTGTGGTTACCAAATTAATAATATTGGTCAATGAACAAATTAGTACTAGTATAACAAAATACAATACACACACACACACACACATATGCATGATTATAGAAAGAAATTTAAGAAATTAAAAGTTAATTAGCGTACGCACATTCGCCTAGGGCGATTGTCTTGATGGTTCCAACTCCACCATCTCCTGAAATGATTTCGACACTCTTAAAGTACTGTGGCAAAAGCTGAGGGACGAGGGTATCAATATCCAGAAAAAAACCCCTGTACATTTGTTCTGCTGGAACTGGGGAAGAGGCCTCAACATGGGTCTTCACCACACCCATTATCAATCTACGTATTTTTTCTGAATTTGAAATAAGAACACAGGAAGAATTAGAATATAGCGTGCAGGAGGACTAGAAGGTTTTTGTTGATCAGGATTTGTTGTGAGAAATAAGATGAGTAGAGGCTCTATTTATAATGTAAAGTTGGGGCCCAGAGCCTCCCAACTATCGGTTTCAATATATATTAGAAAAATGCACAGCTCAACCTGGCCGGTTTGTATTCATTTATAAATAAATTTCAAAATGCATGTTTTTGTTTTTTTTTGTTTTTTAGGTACTTTCCACATGCAATGCAAGTAAAATTAATATAACCTAACAATGACGAACGTATATAACACCTACAATATTCTTATTTTGACAGGTGCATATTATTTAACTACTACTCCATGTTAATGGAGATTGCAATTACTTGATTTTAGTTGTGTAATGCTATCGCGAACATTTATAAATTATATGGCCGGTAGATACATATAAATGGATAAACTGGTAATAAAAAAACACGTGTTATAATTTAACATAATAATTAGAAAAGCAATAAATAAAACTGGATAGACTGGTAATAAAAAAACACGTTAGAATTTAATATAGTAGTTGGAAAAGCAATAAATAAAACTACCCACTCCATTTCAAAATTATAGTTATATTTTTATTTTTAATTAGTTAATTTGTTCATATTTTTATATTATAAAATGCCATGAATCTCTTAGCTTTCCATTCCTAATATTTTAGGTAAATTAAAGTACTATTATGTCACAATTACTATATTTTAAACAAATATTAGGGATATATTTAGAAAAATAAAATTTTCTTTAAATAATTATCGTTTACAAATCTATCTTTGGAAGTTTAATTTGGTGAAACTGGCTTCTCCATGTTTCTAAGAAAACTGAAGTTCATCAAGATTCAGCTTTAGTACTCAAAAGACATTATTTGAGAAACATAACACTTGCCTATAGAAGAATCAATTAGAAAATTTAGGAGAAGGGGTATATATATATATATATATCATATTTGAGGTGAGTACAAATTTTGACCATCACGTTTTGACCAATTTTAAAGAAGTACAAATTTTCACCATCACGTTTTAATTTGCCGCAAAAGAGCTTTAATTTGCTTCCACTTTCTTAGAAGCAAAAACATTTACTAATTAATTTAAAAATTATATATAGAGAAGAAGCTAAAAATCTAACTAGTTATTTCATGAGGAGATTATTGTATACAAGGCATGCAATAGCTTCATGATCTATATATAACCATTTTCTAGACGGTGAAATTACAATATTGATTGAGCTCTTATATAATTTCCCAAATACTAATATTGAAACTAGCTATTAAGCTCTAGTATAATTAATTAAGCTCTTAATTTCCCATATATTAATATTGAAACTATAGTGATTGAAGTCGTCATTTAATTTACGAAAATGACAAAGAGTGGTTGGATATATGATAATTTGTAATTGACTGAATTGTTAGGCGAAAAGCATCGACTTGATGAAAACGTGTTGCGAATCCGGGGATGATCAACCTCCACACAAAAATAATTTACTCCGTACACGTTTAAATTAATTAATTACCAGGCTGCCGTGTTCCACAAACTCTCTGATGATAATCTCCTCCTCCGGGCGAGTAATTCAACCGTAGAACCAGCATGTTCTTATATTTATTTTTATTTAATTAATTATAAGTTTAATAACTTGTGCAAATTATAGATAAGTTTGAAAACGACTTATCATGTAAGTTTTAAATGATATTTTTGAGCGCCATTTTAATTAATCACGAGACAATTTCGTAGTCTAAGTTTGGTAACTCGATAGCTCAAAAGTATTTCTTTTAATGACAAAGGATACATTATATTTTTAATAGTTAATCTGTACTAAAAATTAATATAAAAAAAAATAATTTTTAAGTTGTTGAGTCGATTTTTGAAAATATCAAAATTTATGACAATGAAAGCATGATAATCAACCAACAAAAACTTATCAATTCACCAAATTTAGGCTATTGAATTAATTCTACACTAATTAAAATGACTCGGTCGTATTTAGTTTGTTTTAGATAGATGGTATTAATTGGTAAATATAAATAGATAGATTAATTATTTTTAGATTAATTATTGTCCATGCGTAGAACCTACCATTAAATTGAAGTATTAGACAACAATGCAAAAATAAGAACACGTAGAAGACTTTCCTTTCTCCGGATAAAGGCTGCCATAGTCGATGATCCATGTGGTATGAACATGTCTTATGGCGGCCCTTATCTGATCAAATTTAGATTAATTATTATCGTATATTATATTTATTGGATATTCGTGGTGTACAAGCCATAAGACGTGTTTAAAATATTTTTATATTAAATTTAGCTTCTTTTTTTCATGTTAAAATAAGGATAGTTGATATTTATCACTTGCCAGAAGGATATAATCATCTCCATCGTTTCTGAATTAGGGACTTTAAAATATCTAAATATCTAAATGGAACTATATATAATACATATTTTCTTTTCTTGTGAAAAAAATGAAGAGATTTGGTGAATAAGAATGTTTTCTAATGTATTTCTTATGATTCTATACAAGCATATATAATGTCTGGCTAGGCTTTACAAAGAAAATAATTTAGATCCTGTAATCATGCTATACAAACATAATCTAGATCCTTCAATCAAGGTAACTTCAATCAAGGAATTAAAAAAATAAAAACAGATTATACGAATCTTGTACAAATCTGTCTGCACAAATATAGTAAGTAGAATTATAGCATTTCACTACTCTCCGGATAGAGCTACATATAGGGCAGGGAAGACAGTTGCCTCCCTTGACTTTTGTTTCTCACATCGAAAGTTAGTGAGAAGATTGAAAAGCACATCAAGTATATAAAACTGCACACCAAGACTACATCAGAGATACATGAAACTTATATTGTACTACTATAGATTTAAGTGTGGCCTATCAAGACTACTGATTCAAGATACGAATCATACAGAGTACCTCTAGCAAGGTGCAAAGATAATTAATTTAGGAACTATTATTTTCACAGTAAAAAATATTATTTTTTACTTATAACGACGGTTTTAAAAGTGTCACTATATACCTATGACTACACTTTACATGTTAAAACCGTCGCTATAAGTAAAAAATGGAGCCCACATGCAAAAATAACAAAAAACATTGCGAAAATATTAGTTTCCTTAATTTACTTTAGCAAGCAGGTGCAAGTATGATTAAATTATGCAAGAGGTCACTTTTCTGAAGGGTTATATCAAACTTCAGGGCTAGCAGCAAATAAGCTAACAAGGCCTCGAAATACTTGTGCCGAGAGTTTATGCGCTTGAAAAAGCTCACATTCCATGTGCTCTCTTTGTCGAAAGTTGCGAACGTGAAAGATGAGGTCTATATACAAGTGGATAAGTATGATTATAGGAGGAGAAACGAGGGAAAAATTAGTGTCTCACTGTAGCTAAGTCATTTTCAAACTTATAGTCCCACGTCGAATGGTCAAGAAAATGTGGGGAGAAAAAAGTCTATAAAAGAAAATTTTAGCCTCACAAATGATTAGGTTTTCTAATAACTTCCTCCTATTTATATCAAACAAAAGGCAATCAACTCATTACTCCAATAGCGCATTAGTTCAAATAAGCAAAAATTAGGACCTCACTAAGTAGCTAAGTCATTTTTCAAACTTACAGTCCCACATCAAATGGTCAAGAAAATGAAGGGAGAAAAAAAGTCTATAAAAATTTTTTTTAGCTTTTCAGGTAATTGAGTTTTTCTAACAACTTCCTCCTATTTTTATCAAAGAAAAGCCAAGCAGCTCACCTCCTAATCCGGCATCACATTAGTTCAAATAAACAAAATTTATGATCAAGAAGAGCAAGGCCAGGGTAACTTAAAAATTGAAACCGTTAGTAAATGCCCTGCAGGTTTGGCTTGGTCCAAATTGTGCTACAAGATTTTATTTTCTAGCCTTAAAAAAAATTAGACTATTTTGACTTGGCCCGGTTTGTTTTTTTCCCTACTCAAGTTTGACACTTTTTTTTCAAGTTTAAAGTTGCTTATGCCGGGATAAATTCCAAGCTCCGTCCTTGACTCTCCCTCAAGTTGGAGCATGAATGTTGTGAATTCCCAACTTGTGAATGGGTGGATGGAATATCATATTTCCCAAAAATTTTGTAAACATATCAGCTAGTTGATGCTTGGAAGGAATGTAAACCATCGTTATCAAACTCGATTGTAGTTTTTCTCAAACTAAATGGCAGTCCAATTCTATGTGCTTAGTTCGTTCATGAAACATAAGGTTTGTAGCAATATGCAATGCAACTTGATTATCACAATAGACACGAGCTGGTGTAGGATGAGGCACATGAAAATCTATAACAAATACCGAATCCATGTGAGTTTACACGTGACTGCTGCCATAGAACGATATTCTGCTTCGGTTGAGGAGCGTGAGATGGTGTGTTGCTTCTTAGTATAGTATTAATTTTCATATGACATTGATATTTTCATAAATTAATATGATATTTTCACAAAATTAAATAAGATTCATTTACTAAAATATTAAATTATCTTTTAAAAATATCAATTTTCTTTTGAATTTCATGATTCCCATCCGTCTGTGTTAAGTTTTAAAATAATATTTGATCTTATCGATTTGTATATAAATTCCTTTTTGATCAGTTAAATATAAACAAAATAATTATTGATCGAGAAATTAAGATTGTTAAGTAGTCTAAAGGGATTTATATAAAACTTTCGGTGCCAAATTCCAAGTTAGCATAGCCCTCATCTATATTGTAAAGGATAACTCTACGTACATAATATTTAAATATAAAATTAAATATTATATTTATTTTAATTATTAAAAAATAAGATATAATACAGATTTTAATATTATATCTTATTTTTTAATAATTAAAATAAATTTAATATTTAAATATTATATTTGAATATTATGTATTTATATTTATTTTATCGTAAAAGTTATTGCCAAGCAGTCAACTTGGTACTAATTTTTCTAATATTGGAGACGACGGACTACTAAATTGTGGGATTATTCTATGTTTTTGGTATAAATAAAGAGTATACTCTTTTTTTTTTACATACTTGTAAAATTTATTTGTGATAAAATCCGTAATTATGTAAAAGAAAAAACATATTATTTACTTGCTCAAAAATTTCCTAAATTGCAACCAAACTATCAAATCACCCACCAGGGCCTAGTCACATCATGCTGGTGGTACCCGTGGTCTCAAATCCCAGTGCTCCTCAACATCCAACGACCTAAATGGTTGTCAATAATACACCTACCAGGTACCAGCGGGTGCTGGGCTTATGCAAATTCAACTATACTGTTTTACAGTCCATATCAATTGGGAGGGTCGGCCTAAAGTCTGTAACATTAAATGGGTTTATATACATTTGAAAAATGAGATCTCTATAAAGATTTTTTTTACTTCCACATCTTATCCATAATGTTGACTAGAAATGCATTAACAGTTGCAAAATTCAAATTTGATGTTCCATTTGTGTCACATTTGTTTTTTTGTCTCATATGTTATTTTATCCTATATATTGCACTCTATATATTTTTTACTTAGTTATAAAGTAACTATAAATAAAAAGGATAAAAATTAGATGAAAACAAATATAAAAGTGAAATAATATATCAGACATATAATGTGATAGTAAAATTAAACTTAACAATATTGACATGATAAAATAAAATAATGATACACATATTAGAACTTCGTGTTATTTTATAATATCTACTTAAATGCTAGTGTAAACGAAATAAAGAATATCGAGCATTTTCTCTAAAATACTATTTAATACTCTTATTTTCTCACCAAGTATAAATTTACAGGCATGCAAGTGCTAGATATAGGTCTCGCTCGCTGGATTTTAAACGTAGTGCTACACGTACGGGACACGCTATGAAAGTAAATGCTTAATCAATAAATCAACCCCCTTTCTATTTTTAGCAGATGATATGTAGGACAAATGGTTTTGCATCACTCAGGCGATAACACCGCATCTTTTGTAAATATAGTCGCTGTATTTATCATTCAATGGTAGAGGAGAAGAAGAGAATGATGTGCTGAATGTACGTACTATATATATATATATATATATATGTGTGTGGATAATATAGTTATAGGGTTTGCCCTTTATCCATAACAAATCAGCTAAACTATTTCTTTCTAGCTAGTTGGCATTATCCACTCTACGTACGTACGTCCTGCAGCGAATATTATGACTTTTTGAATTTTCTTTGGCAATATAAACGATAGCAAAATTAATTTTAAATGATTGCAATTTTTCCAACCATTCTGACAATGAAATTAATAGATAACCATTAATCTCAAGTTATTTAATTTTTGAAAAAATAAAACTAATGATCACTTGTGACACTCATTGGATGACAAAGGGGAGTACATATATAATTTAAAAGGAAGACTTGATATAACAAAATCGATCCTTATGCGGAAACGTCTAGGCCACAATTTTTCCTTAAGCAAGTTTAGTGTGCTCGTTTTTGACTAGTACTATAACATTGTTAATTTCCAACAATATCTGCTTTTGAGATGCTAACATAATTTCTTAATGTAGTGAAATATGATCATACATTGTCTAATTTATGGCAATATCCTCATCCTTTAACATTTAGATATCAAAGAGAGAAGTGAACCCATTAATGGCAAAATTCCAAAAATGTGATCATCACCAAGCCTCTGGGCACAAATCCAAGTGTTAAAAAGTCGTCTATGCTAGTGTGCTTTCTCAACAAGAAGAAAAAGGGGGGGGGGGGGGGGGGGGGGGGGGGGGGGGGGGGGGGGGAACAGAGTTATCCAAAAATATACCCGTATCGTCATCTTATATATTAATAAAATGTTTTAAATAATATTTGGAATTTATTACTTAAAAATGAAATCAGCTGGGGAATTTTTCAGCTAATATTTTTCACATAGGCTATATTATTTTTAAAAAAAATATTTGGGATTGAACTATTTACCTTAATTTAATACTATTTTGCACTCTTTAATCTTTTGATGAGGAATTAATTAATCCCTTAATGTTGGACTAATAGTCCTAAAAAATCATTCAATAGTTTAAAATAAGAAGGACTATTAATCTCAAATTTTTCATGAGATTATATAATTTTACATAAATAGTCTATAGGAATGATAAAAAAAAATAGTTTATAGGACTATTTAATCCCCTATTATGGAATAAAATAGTCCGAAATAATTTAAAATTAATACAAATAATCAAATCTTAATTCCTAAATATATTTTTTTGTAAACAAACATGGTCATCAGAAAATTAACTCCGATCCCCGGCCTCCAGCTGTATATAAATAGCATTGGTTCTCTACTTTCCTCAAGGCAAAAAAACTCCAAACAAATTAATTAACCTTTCAGTCCTAATATATTCTGCTTCTTGTTCTTCAACTTCAAATTTCAAACTTCGAACTTCAAAAACATCATGGGTGTGTTCCGTGTTGATATTGAGGCTCATTCCTCAGTCCCAGCAGAAAAAATCTACAAGGCCTTACTCCTTGATGGTGATAACCTCACCTCTAAGGTTTTGCCACGGGTTGTTAAGCATGTCGAAATCATTAAAGGAGATGGTGGAGTTGGAACCATCAAGGAGGTCACTCTTGGTGAAGGTAATTTGTTAGTTCTACACATATTTTTTAATATACTTGTTGCGTTCCATAAAAAAAATATTACTTGCAAAATACTCCCCCCGATCGGATAAACAAAGTATATTTTTTACACATTAAAAAAAATAAAAGAGAGTACAAAAAGTTTTAAATTTATCCTCAGTGAACTCACAAGGTTACATAAAATGATAAGTACTTTTATTTTTTTTTATACTAATGGATTCCACTAAACGACATATTTACCCTTCATTTTATTTACCTTATCTCATTATTCTTTTAAAAACAAAAAAAAAAATTATATCTTTAATCATCTTTTTGAGGACGGAGGGAGTATGATTTTTTTTTTTTTTTTTTTACGTTCATCTCAAAAATAATAAGTTGTTAATTTAAAAAAAGAAAAATCACTAATCGAACTTTTTTTGTAGAGCAAGTATTATGGAGTCATATATATAGAACCCAAAAAAAAGTTGTTTATATGCATATATATTAAGAAGTTTCAAAACAAACCACCAGAACTAGTCGAGGCATATAAATCCTTACAACAAATATATACCTAATAATGATCTATATATAAATCTCGCACATATTTTCATTAAAGAATCTTAATTATTCATTCAGACAACATAAGTTAATGAATGGACGTTGGTGTATGAATTTGCAGACGTGGAGTTCAAGACTGCAAAGCAAAGGATTGATGAAATTGATGAGCGCAACTTAACATACAGTTACAGCCTAATTGAAGGGGATGTACTACAAGGTGTATTTGAGTCGATCCGTAATGATTTCAAGGTTATACCTTCAAATGGAGGGTGCACAATCAAGCATAAGATCACATATAACACCATAGGCGACGCCAAGCTCACCGATGACCAAATTAAAGATGCCAAAGAAAAGTCAGCCATGATACTCAGGGTTGTCGAGTCCTACCTCCTAGCAAATCCTGATGCCTATTAATTAAACAATAATAGTCTAAGTCCGTACGTAGCTAATGCATGAATGGCCATGTATTCTTAGTCTCATCACCTTGTGTGTGTGTGCTAAGTCTACATTTGGTCATTGCTATGGCTAATATATATGTTTTTATTTCGGTTAAGGCTCTCTGTGTCTCGATAATAAATCCAGTACGATATAAGCTTCTGGATGATTTCTAGTATTTTTCTTCTTTTTTTCCTTTTTGTGTTCAATAAAGTGGATCGATCCATCACTACTACTACGTACGTAGTCTTTCATAAAGTCTGTAATTATCGAACATGTGTTATATAAACATGTGGTTATATTTCTCATGTACTCGTTGCTATTCACTTTTGTTGAACTTTTATTATAACACCCCTATCAGTTAAACTTTAACACACAGTAATATCTATATATTTAGACCCCTACTCTAGTGGATCATTTGGACTACTTATATAAATAAATTATATTTTATATAGCAGAGAATTGTCATTATATACTGGTAGTACAATAAAAATTATTTGAAATGCAACTTTTTAAAATATAATTGTAAGAGTACAGGGTTAAGTAATTTTATACATATAAAAAATTCTTACAAAAAATAACTTATAAAATAATATATCAAATTATAATAAGTTGATGATATACCTACATAGACAGACCCAATAGTTATGATAAATCATAACTACACACATCATTTAGTCTTCACTTTTAATGAATATATTTTCTAATAATCAAATCAGAGTATTGCTCCTTAAATAGTGGCAAAAGTTCATTAATAATCATAAGGTCTTAGTATCATATATATTATTCCCTCCGTTTAATACTGTAAGATTAAATATATTAATTTTTTAAAAATTAATTATAAATTTAAAATTGATATGAATTTATTTAATTTATATTAATACAATTATAAATATCATAAATTATATAAAAAATATTATTAGTAATAAAATTTATTATTTTTAAATTTTAAATGAAATATATTAAATT
The DNA here is from genome assembly GCA_947179155.2 of Hedera helix. Classification (NCBI taxonomy): domain Eukaryota; kingdom Viridiplantae; phylum Streptophyta; class Magnoliopsida; order Apiales; family Araliaceae; genus Hedera; species Hedera helix. The sequence goes on along the minus strand of OX359277.1, from coordinate 38,105,818 downwards.
TAAATTTAAAAATATTTAAAATTAATTTTTATAAAATTAATATTTATCTTATAATTCAAAACGGAAAGAATGAATATATAACTATGGAGCAAGCCAATACAACCGCCATATTGTAATTTTTTATTTTTTTTTCTCTTAGATTTCAATTTTAGAGGCCCAGAAAACCCGAGGGTGTCACTAGTTCCACCGAAAGAGTTGAATGGAATAACCTTAGTGGAGCACAACTAATATTATACTACAATAGATAAAATATGAAGTGCTTTTATTATTTAGTGTGTACTTATCCTTTATATAAGTTTTAACTTAGTTTGATGCACTAATTAGGACCCACCGACTGATATTACTAGAGTTGGGGTCTAATTAGGATCCACCGACTGATACGTTATTAAAAATAAAGGATGATATTAAAATTTGTATTATATTTTATTTTTTAATTATATAAATAAATATGATATTTAATTATTGTGTGTAAAATTGTTCATCATATATTGTATGATAGAGAGAAAATTGGAGAAATAAAAATAAAAAGTCGGTGATCAGTTGAGAGCTATTTAGAAAGATAAAGGCCTTTCATATATTTTGATTTGTTTTCTCATTTTGGCGCATACTTCTTAAAAAGCTATTGTGTGCAACTTATCGATCATCAATGTTTGCTGCATTAGTTAAGGGTATGAACCACCATCAACTTCATGAATTTGTTGGTTGGAAGCAATTTATATGGCATTAAATTGTGCACAAAATTGCCAAATTTGTTGGTTTATTGTTAGTGTTGTTTAATGTACGTAATACCACCACCTTTAATAGTATTATTTTTTTCAAATTCCAGGCATCCTCTCTAATTCAAGATCTACAACTACTTTTTCCTTAACAAAGTACAACCCCCCGGGATACAAAAGATCAGAACAATTTGCGTCACTTTAGGATATCTTCCACATTAATGAGTCTGGTTAGGCGTAGAAATGGAGCAAACACCATCTATTAATTGCAAAGTCATACTGTATTTCTAAAGCATGTATTAATGGAGGCTACGCCAAAAATTGATGGCTAAGCTTTAATGCATGATGATGAAACAACAAGGCTATAAATACAGTCACTGGTCCTCACTAATCTTCACACCAAAAACTTGTCCTCGTTTCCTATTAAATCCTTTCAAAAACCACAAAGGAGATCGATCAATCATGGGCATTGTCACTTTCACCGAGGAGATCACTAGCCCCGTTGCAGCCCCGAGGTTGTTCAAGGCCTTGATCCTTGATGCTGACACCCTATTGCCTAAGATTGTGCCTCAGGCCATAAAAAACGTGGAGACAATTGAAGGTGACGGAGGTCCAGGAACCATCAAGCAGATGAACTTCACAGAAGGTAATCCCTCTTAATTACACTGAATTATGTCGCATATATGTAAATTAGTAGCGATATTTGCTCATTTTCTTTTTGTGATTTTTTATGTCCTCTCTGTATATGCAGCTACTCCTTTCAAATATGTGAAGCATAGGATTGATGCACTAGACAAGGAGAAAATGACATATGCATACACATTTGATTGAAGGGGATGCTTTGTTGGGCAAAATCGAGTCGATTTCTTATGAGATCAAGCTCGAATCGACTCCGAATGGAGGGTGCGTTGGGAAAAATATCAGCACATACAATACCAAACCCGAAGTTGAGATCAATGAAGAGGAAATCAAGGCGGGAAAAGAAATGACTGATGATGTTTTTAAGGCCGTGGAAGCTTATCTCTTAGCAAACTTAGAGGCTTAAGTTTAAATAAATTTCCCTAAATGTGACACAACTCTACATTGTGTCCTTTATGTTATTTCTAGTGGCATATTTGGTTTGAAAATAAATTATTTCTAGTAATAAAAAGAACTACTTAAAATATTTATTGTGTATGAAGCATTAGTGTATAATCAAGTTAAGTGTTGCTGTAGCAACTTACAAAAAGACATTGCCTATGGCTACTAATGAGTACAATTTAATGAGGTTAATTAGCAAAGTCATTCCCCATCAGCTAACCAAATGTCAGACCATTATTGTTTCCACATAAATTGTCGTCTGCTTTTGTAACAAACCAAGGCTATGTTTGTTTGTAAAATGCATATTTATGATTGAATTATTTGTATTAATTTAACATTATATCGGACTATTTTATCACATGACAAAGGATTATTAGTCCCATAATATTGGACTATTAGTCTCATAAAGTCATTTAATAACTTAAAATGAGAGGGATAATTAATCTCACATTCATCATGAGATTATATAATCCCTTATAAATAGCCTTATGAATGATAAAAAATAGTCCATAGGACTATTTGAAGGACTATTAATCTTCTATCATGAGATAAAACAATCCAAAATAGTATTAAATTAATACAAATAGTCCAATCCCAAGTATAGTTTTTACAAATAAACATAACCCAAGGGTCTAAGAAGTTGATAAAAGGCATAACTACGATTCAAATTGAAATTTGATTCCCCTTTGGAATGTAATAAATAGGCTTGTTATGTTTAATGACACACATACTGGACAAGAAATACAACAAACAGGCCATGACTATTTTGAATCAGTTAAATTAGGTACATTCATATATCCCCAGATTTTCAAGCTATAAATACCCCACTGTCACCTCTTCCCCCCAATTCATCTATAATTTGTTTATATAATTTAAAGAAACGAAAATGGGTGTTATTAGTGTAATAGAAGAATTCACTTCCCCAATCCCTCCGGCAAGGATATTCAAGGCCTTGATCCGATAACTTGCTCCCCAAAATCATGCCACAAATCATCAAGAACATTGAACTCATTGAAGGAGATGGAGGGGTTGGAAGTATCAAGCAAATCAACTTTACTGAAAGCAAGTCACTAGTAAAATTTATAGCAAATAACAAACATGTCTAAGCATTTGATCTTTAACATAAACAGAATTTCATCCGTGCAGATACTGGGTTTAAAGCAATGAAGCACAGAATTGACTATATTAACGAAGAAACACGAGAGTATAATTACACTTCGACTGAAGGCGATGCGTTGGCTGCAGACAAGGTGGAGAAGATTTATTATGAGGCTAACTTTGAGGCCTCACCAGATGGTGGTACCATTTCTAAGATGACCAGCAACTACTTCGGTGATGCTGTGATAAGTGAAGAGGAAGCAAATGCTGGCAAGGTAAAGGCTGTAGGGATGTACAGGTTGTGGAAGCCTACCTTCTCCAAAACCCGGATGCCTATCAGAGTTGATCATCACTTGCAGGCTAAAGCTCTATACTACTTGTCAATCGCAACAATGGAATCTAGTCTCTATCAACCTCTTCCACAAAAGAAAGAAAGGCTGTATTTATGTGCTCTGGAAATTAGAAGGCCAAATATATTATTCTTACAAACACCCCAAAAAAAAAAACATTTTCACAATTAATTAAATTGGTAGTAGCTAGTGATACGATCTCTTTCTTCCGGCAAAACCATTCTTCAAGAGTGGATATGATCTCTTTCTTCCGGCAAAACCATTCTTCAAGAGTGGATATGATCTCTTTCTTCCGGCAAAACCATTCTTCAAGAGTGGATATCCCACCCATTACCCAAAAAAAGCTACTTTCATATTGTTGACCTATGAGCCATTCCCGTAAATTATATTTTATAACATCTTTCTATTTTCTCATCTTACTTTAATTCTTTTTCATTGTTGTCTTTGGATATCCAAACTGCATTACACAATCAGATGGCCATCCATAATAAAGTAAAATTCCCTTTAGCTCAACTCAGCAATCTAAACTGCAAACACACCACCACCCTTTTCCCTCTTTACATGCTATATGACACCGACTTCACAAAGATAATCAGGCAGCAGCAAGCACTCTCTCTCTCTCTCTCTCTCTCTCTCTCTAAAAAGGTATTCTTTATATGTCCCACACCTTCTTCCTTTTAAATATTCTCTCTCCAACAGCCATACATTGAATTGACTCTCTCATTCACCCTGTATATGAAGGACCTCTTTCTGTTACTCTACTCTCCCCTCCCTTTTTTCTGCAGTCATGGTTCGACCAGAATTAGAGGTATGCATCAGAACTTTAGAACCCATATGTATTTTATTGTGTCTAATAATAATCTAGTATTGTTAGCATTAATTTTTTTTTCTTTCACGTTTGTTGTTGCGTATTTTCTTAAGCATTCGATGTTTTTGTCAGAATTTGCAGAAACCTTGAGTAACAGAGATACAGGTTCGGCTGGACTGCAATGGGTGTGTGCAGAAGATTAAGAAGGTTCTATGGCATCAATGGTAAGGAATAACCGTAGATGGTTTTGATATGTTCTATTTCTAGCTGGTGGTCTACAAGATCATCTTGAGCATCGTTCTCTTGTAATGTGGAATTTTACAGGTATATATGACCACTACATTGATTTTCCTCGACAGAAATTAATTATAATTGGGTGGGCAGATCCTGAGAGTATAGTCAAAGCCATTAGGAAAACTAGAACGGCCACCTTCTGTTCTCGTACAGACCCACAAGCTCAACCAACTGGGGAAGCACCTGAAGGTGGGAAACCACCCCCTGAAACAGTAAACCCTCCACTAGAAGAAGCTCCACTGGCTCAACCAGCCCCACCAGCTGAGCCACCAAAAGACCCACCGCTGCCAGAAAATCCACCACCACCTCCAGCTGCTAATGCTACAGCAAGCCAACCAGGACAACCCGTGGCACCAAAAGATGTAGAAGAGGTTCACCTATTTTACCACCACCAACCTGACTACAGCTATAGATATGGCTACTGTCCTGTGCGCTCAAGGTTATCACGAACAAAGGAGCAGTTATCCCAATGCGTCAGACCTTCAAGGGTATCGTGGACAAGGGAGCAGTTATCTTAATGGTCCAGGTATTAGACATGAGCCAACCACACCAATATATGTGGCCCATAGCTACGATACATATAAGCCATCACATTATGTCACTCAATTTGTGTCGCCACCACTGCAATACTCTCATCACAATAGCCAGGAGCCTAACAGTATGTGCATTATAGCAGACCGGAGCCACCAAAAAATATACACTACAGCAGACCAGAACCACCACAGTACACATATTACAGTAAAACGGAACCACAATAATACACACATTACCATAGACCAGAACAATACAGTGAGTATTATCGTAATGTCAACAATGGGAATGGAAGCATCACTTCAATATTTAGTGATGAAAATCCGAATGCATGTAGGATAGTCTAACAGTGAAGTTTGCAACCTAACACATAATTAACTAGAAAGTTGTTGGAGAATAGTTGGTACCATTAGCAATTCAGGATGAGTTTTATTTCTATAAAAACATGTGCTGATGTCAATGGAAAAACAAGATCCGTAGCTTGTAAAGTGCATGAATAATTTGTCCTACATTCCACTACTGGGGGTCTAATAATACAGTAATCATTTCTTGTAAAAAGTCCTATAAAACTATATTATTTATATAATTGCTACCCAGACTCAACTGTTTTAATAAGTATCATCGTCATTCATTATAACAAACCTGTGAGCTTCAAAACTAGAAGGAAAATAGATACATTTCTTAAATTACCTTTCTAAAGATGGATTTAAAGGAACAATGTTTTCTCTTCATATTAACTAATCTTTCTATTCTCTCATGTCATATGGATATAATAGTATGCTCTACATCATCTAGGCTAGGGCAACAATGGATCCAACTCCTCCCTATTAATGGTCTCCCTCAGTCCCCTCAACTGGTTGATAGATCAACGAAACCAGGAAGTTAAATTCTCAAAGGACGAGATTAAAGATTCTTAACCCATTCTTTCAAGCCAAATGAGTTAGCGTAGGAAAATAAAAACATACTTGTTTCGCTTCAAAATACGTTTTCTCACTCACATTTAAATTTGAAAAGAGAAATTATTGCTTCAAAACATTACAGAGAAAAAGAAGTGGATCAAAATGCAAAGAAGTGAATCAAAAAGCATTTTTACTTGCGACTAATGTAGCACTGCTGCAATATTCACCTCCCAAAAGGAAAAAGCAAGTAGCCAAAAATGTTCTACTGGCAATAAACTAAAACAGTACCAATAATCGTATTTGGAATTGGAGAATTTAATAATGACTTGCGTACATATAATGATGCATGCCCATAACAGGGCGTGTCATACAAGCCCTAAAACTGAATGTCTCAGTCATCACTCATCATATATAAGTCTTAGGGCAGCAAGTTTCCTAATGTTCTCCCCCACCACATTATATTTAAAAGCACGAGAAGAAAATAAAGGAGATACCAGGGGGCATTTAAGCAGTAACCTGTAGTACATAGTGTAACTTAAGATTAACTGTACTTGTACATGTCCACAATTCTACAATATCATTTTCTCAAAGCATCTTGTAATACTAATGAAACAACATCCCGGAAATACTACATAATGCAAAAAAAAAAAAGGCAAGCGATTTGACAAAACTATATTTTACCTTCTACAGTAAAACTCCCCTAATCATCGTTGTCACTACTATGCTGTGTCTCTTCATCTTCTTCGCCATAAAGAAATTCTTCAACTTCTTCATCTTCACTTTCATCCATCTGTTGATCATATTGTATTGGCTGACTTTTGTTGTTTGCAGCCTTGTCAATCTGCTCAGTAAAAGACAAGTGAAAATACATTAATATAAAAATATTTTCAAAACAAACAAAATTGGCGACAGGTGAAGTACTTAACCTGTGCTGTCACGAGTTGCAAGCGACCTGACAGCTGCAACAAAGAATGAATAGCAGCCCCTTTCGAATTGGTAAGCTGAAAATAAAATTATTATGTCAGAATAATTGTTTGTGTATATTTGTCTACTCTCATGAAAACTTACATAAACATGAGTCTAAATGCAGAATATCTAATGGAAATGCATAATGAAAATTGCAATACAGAAAAAAGCACTTGTAACATAGAAGAGATCAGATTAAAAGGCGAACTAAAATTGCAATATAGAATCTTTTTGTAGAACGGGATATGACATACATATCCCATTTGATACCATATACTTCTTTTCATTCAAAGGAATTTTAAGTTGCATGCAAATTAACCTAAAAATTTAACTTGAGTTATTGGCATAATCTTTTAATATTGATCACACTCAAAGAGAAAGAAATAGGCAATGGTCGTATGCCATGACACATTGAGGGAAACCTTTAGCAAGTTAAAATAGAAAGATAAACTCATTTATATCTCGAAAGAACTGAAAACTTTTGTATCAAAATATCTACCTTGTATAAAGAATCTAGCAATTTGGTCTTTGGTTCCTCAGCTACGATGTAGTCACTGTGATTCACTAAAACACAACATATCCATGGAAGAACATACTTCCCAGTGCATGATCTGTTGAAATGTATTTCGAATATTTTTATTAAAAAAGAAAGAAAGAAAGCTTTGTAATTGGCAAAATCACCAGCAAACGCCCACCCTTTTTGTCCCTATAAATATCACCGAGGGTTTTTAGGAGCGTACCTTGATTGCCACATGGCCAACAAGTGTTTCAACAACTTGTAGGCATCACTAGGTATCATAGATGATATAATTGCCCTCATCTGATTTAGATAATCACAGTTAGCAAAATAAATTAGAAGAAAAGAAAGGTTAGAGTGTTTTTGGATGAGGTATTTCCTAATGTACTTGAATTTGTAACTACCTTCAATTCAAAATCCCCTCATTATAAAATCCTATCACTTTCAAATTTCTAGTTTGGTAAACATTCTATTTAACAATACATCTCAAAATTCTGAAAATAATTATTCACATATCAAGTATTTCAATCTTTCCTTCAAAATCCCCGTTTTAATTACCTCCTAGATTGTTGAAATATTTTCTTCCTTCATCCATACAAAGGATTTCTCACAGTATTTAAAAATTCACCCCCAAATTACATTCCCTGTTGAATTAACATCCAACGCACTCTAAAAGTCGTAAATAGCAATAACTAAGATATGTAAAAAAAATATATTGTTTTCCCTTCACAACCAATCTGTACTGGATTGATTGATATACAAATATGATTATATAAGAGGCACTGAAAAACAAACCTTCTTTTGAGGCATATTAGCTTCAAAATTGATACCCTTCAATATCCTATTATCAAGCTGTGAGTAAGATGTAAGATCACCATCATTGCTAAGAATTCCTAAGGATCTTAGACGATCCTCCATGCAATAAGTAACATCATCAAATTCCATATCATCTGAGAAGCCAAGATAATATAAAAACAGAGCAAAGGATCATTCAAATAATAGAAACAAGTAATAAATGAAAAAATCTCAAAACTTTATTTCTTAAGAACAAAGGTAAGGTAGTAAACTTAAAACAATGATAGCAGCAAAGCAAATTGAAGCAATAACAGCAAAGAGTGAATCAAATAATGACAATCTCTCTCTCCCCCCACCCAGTCTCTCTCACTTTGTGTGTGTGCGCGTGCGCGCGTGTGTGTGTGTATTGCACATGCACACACAGAGTGAATCGAATAATGACATGAAGCTATAAATTGACTATCATATAAAGGTCAGCATTTAGCGACCATCACAATCTGCCCCTCTAAAAAATTAACTTAGCACTATTATTCAAATATATATATCAAAGAAGGTAATATGATATAAAACATAATTGGCCACTCTCTGAGAACAATAACCATACCAGTACGTGTCGCAGACATAGCTCCACTTTGTCCATCAACCAAATTAAGAATCTTAGGGACTGGAAGCAAGGCATCTTCTGCATTTGCACGGTCTAGCGCGGTAACTGTTTAGCAATATTGAAGTTATGAGTGATCCATGTAATGAAGAAAAAGCTTTTTGAATGAGAATAAGCATGAATAGAAAGCAAAAGGTTTAAATGATTCAATTGATAAGAGTTTCACATGAGTACAATTTTAATCTAATTAACACCGGTAGAAGTCTGCAACTTCCACAAAAACATCACATATGTCAAGATAAAGATGGATTACTTAACCATCCTAACATGACTTTGTATAAATGCACTAGAATCGGAGAAAGGCCAAGAGATAGTATGCACTTAGCAACTATCTCATGTCACAGTGACAAACTGGAATCTGCATCGTTCATACCACGGTATGGGCAGAGCATAAGCATCTTAAAAGCATACTACACACCTGTCAAAAATGTACTAAGAAACCTGTTATTTTTTTATGCAACAAAGCGTGTCCTTGAGGCAATTTTAGCTATTATCTTTTTCCTGGATGATATGGCTCTCATATATTTTTATTTCCCTAGTGCCTGATGTTACAGGAGAAATGGAGAATTACTCTTTGTTGGGGTTGGGGGAGAGGGGGGATAGTTCAGTGTATGGTTTCTTGTCCCCTGGTTTGAGGGTCCTTTTTTTTGCCGACTGTTCTATTTTGGTTGCCACACTTGGAGGTTTATAATTAAACAGTAATTATCAAGAAATAATGGGAATTTTTTTTGGTAGTTTCA